>JAJLRJ010000005.1:7344804-7347304 GCA_024195265.1 Dendrophyllia cribrosa
AATATAATACCGAAACTCCCGCATGTAAACAAAAACAAAGGTGTGGCTGACTAGGGTCCTTTAAGGGGACTTAAGGGGCCGATTACATGGCGAATTTCAGTTCGGGCTGAGATTTCAGCCCGGTCAAGAGATTTCAGCCCGGCTTCCGAAATAAATCCTCTTAAAATGAAGTCAGCGATTACATGAACAAAGTTTTAGCCCGGGCTGAAACTCAGCCCGGTTTCAGAAACCCGCCTGGAATTTTCAGCCCGGCCAAACGGGCTGAAATTCGCCATGTAATCGCATCAGAATTTCAGCCCGGGCTGAAAAGTGAAGTTCGGCATGCTCAGTGACGCCATTTTGATCCTCGTTATTAATCTTTCCGCGCAATTTCAAACTTGGCGCGGGAAAGATTAATTCGTCATGTAATTACAACAAAATTTCAGTCCGGTTGGCCGGGGCTGAAATCTTAGCCCGGGCTGAGATTTCAGCCCGGTCAACCGGGCTGAAATTTCGTTGTGATTACATGACAAATTTCAGCCCGGGCTGAGATTTCAGCCCGGGCGCCAAGTTTGAAATTACGCGAGAAGATTGATAACGATAATCAAAATGGCGTCGAAGATTCGACTGCGCGTGCCCAAAGTCACTTTTCAGCCCGGGCTGAAATTCTGATGCGATTACATGGCGAATTTCAGCCCGTTTGGCCGGGCTGAAAATTCCAGCCCGGTTTCTGAAACCGGGCTGGAATTTTCAGCCCGGGCTGAAACTCAGCCCGGGCTGAAAATTTGTTCATGTAATCGCTAACATCATTTTATGAGGATTTATTTCGGAAGCCGGGCTGAAATCTCAGCCCGGTCAACCGGGCTGAAATCTCAGCCCGGGCTGAAATTCGCCATGTAATCGGCCCCTTAGAATATTTTCTAATATTGCGTTGAACCGGGTGTACCCAAAACGGTTCGTCGATCCGTACGGAGCGTACGGTTCGTAACTTGAACAGACGGTCCATATTGAATGGTGAAGAACCAAATAGATATGCATTTTCTTCATTTCTCTCGTGAATATTCGGGTTTATTTTTCTCGGCTCGTGTGTTTGTGGAAGCGTATCGTGGCAAAATAGATATTTGGTGTAGTGGCACGTTATTTGTCGCCGCACGCTTAAAGAACGAGATGTATGCATGTGTAGGTTCCTTATTTCCTCTCGCGTGAATGTTCGGATTTAGTTTTCGGCTCGCGTGTTTGTATTTGAAAGCGTATCGTAGCAAAATAGATATTTGGTGTAGTGGCGCGCTGTTTGTCGCCTCACGCTTAAAGAACGAGATATATGTGTAGGTTCCTTATTTTATCTCGCGTGAATGTTCGGGTTTAGTTTTCGGCTCGCGTGTTTGTTTATATTTGAAAGCGTAGCACAGTAAGATAGATATTTAGTGCAGTGGCGCGTTGTTTGTCGCCTGACACGCCTAATGCACGCTCCGTAAGCAAGGATTACGTTCCGTACGAAACGTACGGTTCGTACGAATCGTATGGACAGTAAAAAGTTATTCACAGTGACTGAGTGTGATGTAATGTAATGTAATGTAATGTAATGTAATGTAAATCTTTATTTAAACGCGGAGAATCATCAGTTAAGTTAATAATTAAAAATTAAAACTTGTACAACTGCTTTACATGATTGCCGTGTGGGAATCCGATATCTCAGATACTTTCTTAATGCCCCGTTTAAACTGCCCAATAGAACAAACGCTTTTTAAATCTTGGGGCAAGTTGTTCCACAAACAGGCCCCGCTGTAGCAAAAACTTCGTTTTAGGTAATTAGTATTTGGCTTGGGCAGCGAAAGCTTTCCTTCAAGATTTCTTAGGTTATAATCATTAACGTGGCGTTGAGTGAAAAGACATTGAAGATAGTCTGGGGCAAGTTCATTCAATGTTTTATACATAATTAAAGCTTTCTGCTTTTTACGACGAAGAGACAGCTTCTCCCACTTAAGCATCGCGAGAAGGAGGTTGGAGCTCGTATCAAAAGGTGATTGAGTAATTACTCTGGCAGCGCGATTTTATAATTTTTGTAATTTATCACTCAAACAGCCACTCATACTATCCCAAACCGGGCTGCAGTAATCAAAATGTGGTAATATTAAAGCATTGTAAATTTGAACTGCAACATCCGTCGGAATAAAAGGTCGTACACGTTTCAATGCACCAATGGCTGAAGAGACTTTCTTGCTTATCTCGTCAACGTGTTTAGACCAAGAGAGTTGTGCATCAATGGTAAGACCCAGAGATTTAGTATGGTCAACTCTCTTGATCGTCCTGTCATCGATACTTATATTAATCTCCTCACATTGGGCATTCAATCTCTGCCTAGATCCGATTATCATTAGCTCAGTTTTGGCCACATTTAAACTTAATTTGTTGGCTCTCAGCCAACAGGTAAGATTGTTAAGTTCAGAAGTCACTGCTAGTTTCAGATCAGCTAGCGTTTTTGCAGATAAAGTTATACTGGTGTCATCGGCAAACATTCTCG
>JAJLRJ010000005.1:7349804-7717304 GCA_024195265.1 Dendrophyllia cribrosa
CATAGCCAGAACGACAGTTCAAAATTGCACAGCGTCTTTAGAATTCCACTGTTTGGAGCTACCACGAAAGTGTCGCTGTCATTTAGTGGTAAGGCGTTCCGTTCTTTAACCCGCAGTTATCCCAAACTCGTGTACTCCGATCCATGTAGTTGACCTCAGTTGACCTCTTTGTATATTTAGTCTAGGAGCCAGCTCCGAAAAAAAGTCGATTCGTTGCACCCCCTTGCTATATTTGTCTGAATAGCACAAAATGATGGCACAATATCAAAGGAATACGGAATGACATTTTTTATTGCTGGGACAGCGGGACATCATTCCGATATCGGACATTTTCTACCGGGTACCTTTTAATCCCCCTTTGCTAATTATGCAAATTTTAATTCTGCCATGGAGTTTAAAATAACTGTAAGGGGTAGAAAAATTTAGTCCAAATTCTCCAAACTTGGACACAACATTAAACATTAATCATTCTTAGATTTAAGCATATTTCACAGTTGTTTCCATAGAAACTGTTGCTACGAGACGCAATTAATTCAGTTCGTAGAGTTACATAAATTTTCCATGTTTTAAATTGAAAATGATTTTAGAAAAAATTGTCTACCAGAGTTGTGTGGCACGATTCATTCGTCACATTTTGTCAACTAAAGTGTTTTTCTATCTTAGTCTGCTATAAATATACGTTCTTTATTACTGTTTTCAAGCGTCAAGCCTCAAAGTTTGGTCAACGGACGCTTCAAGAGACGCCACAGTCGTATACGCTTTCTCGTATTGGAATAACACATATAATGGAATAACACATGAAACCTATAGTCCTTAATCTTATAGTTGTTGCAATAACTATAGCTCCTGGAAGAGTAAGTAATGTCCAGGATTGCACGCAGACGGGGGCCACGCAACTCCATGATAGGCATCACAAAGTGTCCTCGTCTAAAAAAAGTTCCCCATAACACGCTTAATTCTGTCACATATGAAGTATTGAAAATGACAAATAACAGTCAAATATGAAGTATTTCTTAAACAATGCTTGCGTGTAATCATAAGTGCCAAAATTCCAACTAAACAAACTAATATTCCTCCAAAACAAGGATCACTTTTATTAAATTTTCTAATCGTCATCCTCGTCATCACTGGTCTCCTCTAAGCAAAGAGTGTTCTGACAGATTCCGTCGTTCATACACAAGCAGACTTCTTTGCAGGGTATACAGTTTGCCTTGCATTGGCACAAGTCGTCTTTCTTGCATGATGAATGGCTGAATTTACAGAATTTCAGCTGTAAAAGACTCGTCGGTGCGGGATTTGTTGTCATCAATGCCGTCCTAATATGTTGTGACAGACTATAGCTTCTGGAAGGAAGACTTTCGTACTTTTCGTGTTTCTGACAGAACATCCAATGCAAGGTCTGCTTTAGCGGTTTTATCACAACTGTCACTGGCGTAGAGAACAGAAAAGGTAATTCACAAGATTCAAGGGTGAGTTTTGTTGGAGGGATCTCATAGCTGTCCTGGGACCCTGCAACTACTGCATATTGTCTTCAGTGCCTTTCCCTTGCGCATGCTGATGGAAGATAACCCGCTCGTGTTGTCACATCGTGTGATAGCATGGAGACTTTGAATTCCATCACGCACTGCACTGCCGAGATTGTTCTGGAGATGTGGATATGTATGTAACCGATCTTGTATTGTATGTATTGGTCTTGAATGACAGCTCGTTGCGCAGCAGAGATGTAAAGAAGTACACGAAAAGCACTGCGAAGTCTGCGTCACCGGACTGGATGACGATCCTTCCTCAAGATTCTGAAGCTCTATTAAGACTGGCAAGGACGTCTTATGGTTACATTACTTCACCTGCATTAGTTTGGTCACATTTACCATCTCACATCATGTATAGCAAAACTGCTCAAAACTCAGTGCAAAAGGAGTGCGTGGGAAGCTACTTACCTGGATAAGGAGCTACTTGACAGACCGATCAATTAAAGTTGTCTTATCTGGCCAGTCATCTGATACATTACCAATCAATGCTTCAGTTCCTCAGGGATCAATCTTAGGTCCTCTACTATTCTCAGTCTTTATAGACGATTTGAGTGACGAGTGCGTAAATCAACTCTATCTATACGCAGATGATTCAACTCTGTACTGTGAGATCAAATCAACTGACGACCCAAAGGCTATTACAGCTAGCCTAAACAGAGATTTAGAGAATATGAGGATCTGGGCAGACAAGTGGAAGGTGACCTTTGAACCATCAAAGTGCAAGGCCATGACAATATCCTGGAAAAGGATTCCGACCAGGCTTGAGCTGCTGGAGATCCTGGGAGTCACAATTGACAGCAAATTGACTTGGACAAAGCATATCACCAACATTGCGTCGAGGGCTGGACAGAAACTGGGGGCCCTAAGGAGGGTGGCTAACAAACTGGATAGGAGAGGTAGAGCAACTGTCTATAAAGCCCATTAGTTCGAAGTGTAATGGAATATGCATCACTTTCATGGATGAGTGTTAGCCCTTCAACACTTGGATTGCTGGACTCTATCCAGAGGAAGGCACTTCGAGTTATTGGTGCGGATGAGGATGAAGCTAGATCAGAACTCAACCTTTCTTCTCTCCACCAGAGACGTCAGGTGGCAGCAGCTACAGTCCTCTATAAAATGCACACCAGCACATGCCCGACAGACCTTCGTGCTCTGCTCCCTCAGCCATATATCATTAGGAGAGCCACCAGTTCCAGCCTGTCAATGCCTTGCCATGCTCTTGCAGTACCAGTGTCCAGAACGGCTTCTACCGGCCGAACGTTCATCCACAAAGCAGTTCATGTTTGGAACAGCTTGCCTAATAATGTAGTTGGTAACATCACTGTAAATGGTGTCGCATCCTTTAAGAGCAGGGTACATAAGTATCTTATGTCATGTGTATGAGGCTCTGCCCCTGCACTTCAGTTCTCCTTGCTGTGAACCATTGACTAGGTCATGGGGACATCTATCATAGTGCAATGCTGCATATGCTAGTTTTTCATTCTTCATGGACTATTGTTCACTTTAGCATTTTATAAAAAAAAAAAAGATGCACTATCGACGTCTTGTCCTCGACATTACTAATTTATTTGGCCTAGTGCTTCGGGTTTGGAGTCCTTCCAGAGTTGATATGGATTTCACGCGCGCTGCGCAATCCTTGTCGTTCTCTTTCTTCTCCTTTGTTGGAATGTTGGTTGCTTTGAATAATTCTCCCTACTAAGTTTCGTTGTGATTACTCTAAGCTTCTTCAAAAATGATTCATCCAGCTAACTTCAGAGATTGCGATCCCATGCCATCGAAGATCAAGGCTGCTTCCAGCTCACTTCTAGGGAGCCTTCCCTATACGGCTAAAGAAGGCTGACGAACGACCAAAAGCCTCTGATATTGCCCTTTTTGAACATAAACGCAATCGTCATCACATCAGCCTTCGTGATTTTATCCCAAAAATCAAAGGCATCGCGCTGGGAAGCATTTTGGATGCAAATTCTTACATTCAGGCTGCCCCGGCTGTTTGGCGCCTATAATTTGGTCTGCTTTCTCAGTTAGCATCACTAACCTAGTCGCAATATTGAGGAATGTAGCTGGTTTCTCGTTTTCCCAAACCAGATGGAAGGGGTTTAATTTCTGGACATCCATGTTATCCCTTGTTTTCCATAGCCCTCCTTCCTCAACGTCGTACATCTACTTGGTGGCAGTATTAACTGCAGTCCTTTCGTGGCTTGTAAGAAACCACCTATCAAGTTCAGCAGAATTTGTGGAAATGCCAACTATCCTCCCTCGCGTCTTCCAGTTATGATAAGCGGTTTGTTCAAACCCATGACGTCCAAACCTGAAAGAAAGGTGGTTCCAACCTGCTGACGGAGTGGTTTCCCTTCTCAAATTTTCGATGCCCTTTTGGTGCCATAGTTGGTAGTAACCTCATGTCAGAAATATATACTAGATGTTATCTAAGAAAACAAGGATTACATCGCCCGGGCATGTCCTCGGCAATACTTGCAGCCGGGCCGGCTTACTCGCTTGGCCCTGAGGGTTCCCATTCGACCCTTGAAGGAGTACCGAAGCCGGGTGACTGCCGTAGATTCCGGACTGCAGCACGATGTCATACAATCCACTTTCTTCAAACATTTTGCCAATCCACCAAGTTAATTTAGCGCAACCTGAAAGCCTCAGTTCCTACGCTTCAGAGTAAAAAACTTAGACAAAGGTAATGACGCTGTGTTTCTGTTATAGGCTGACCATCATGTTCTGGGCAATCTTCATTAACGTATAAATATAGGACTGTAATCTATAGCTGAAGCGTTTATCACGGGTCGCTATCCAATAGATGTGCCGGTGGTAGAGACTGAGAGGACATTCCTTAAACGCACTCCAGTTTGGTAAAAGGGGCTGGTGATCACTTTGATGCCGGGGGCCGCTATGAAACATGCTTTGGTTTTTAGACGACAAAGGATCAAAGTGAAGTCGATTCGGATGGATGGATCGGAGAGGATCACCTTGTCACTAGGACTATTGCTGCTGGATCTTCTCCCTGTACAACACCTACCATTGTTGACCGTCGTCCGTGAGTGCTGAACACGAGCACAGGCTCCACGTACAGCTGACTGACTTTGCAGAGATATTCCTTTATAGAAGTGATCGGCAAATAACGCTGCTTTTGTTTCGGCCAGTATTGTTCCTTTAAAACAACACCATAGTCGTGGCAAGCGTTGTTCTTATTCCATCTTTCCATGTCGATGTTATCTCCGGCAAGCTGTATAAACGAGCCAGGCATAAATTAGAGGGCGTCGCAACCCTTTTGCTGTAATAACTTCGCGACAATTCCATATACAGTACTGGTGTCCATGATGTCTTTGAAAAACGAACAATTGCGGCATGATGCAGTGTTGTATACTTATCGTCGCGTCGTACTGGCTCAGCCCGCGCCGATTAATGATGAGCACTAGGCTTTCCAACCCTGTTTAACTAGTTTAATACTGCAGACACTGAGTTGACTTGAACTCAGTTTTGTATGAGAAACAACAGTTGACGACAAACAACCGGGCGTGAAAGGTTTGTTTTTCGAAAGAATGCTGGCGCATTTATACGTTCATAAAAGAAAAAAGTTTAATAAGTAAAGATGTACATACAGACAAAATTCACGCTTTAAAACTGGAACTGAAAACTTAAAACCAATTGAATTCGTTTGAACCGAATTTGAATGTATTTCTAATTCGCTTCCAAGTTTATAATCTAAAGAAAACTATGGAAACAGGATATTGCAATGCATTCAACCCCCCCCCCCCCCCCCCCCCCCCCCCCAAAAAAAAAAAAAATAGTCAAGTTGATTCTTTATATCTTTGGTGTTTCTGCCTGCTTTAGCTGGAGCTGTGGTTACTGCAATCTTTTTGGGGAAGTTCTAAATTTTATGTGTGACCAATACGGAAACTAAAAAACAGCAGTGGTTCGGCTTAAAAAGTTCGCGAGGATTTGAAGCTTAAAAGCAATTAAAAAGGGCATTTCAGTTGACAGAATGGGACAAAATCCGTACGTCTTTTTCATTTAGAGCGTAGAAAATTCCTACAACTCTCCTAGCAACAGTTACTAAGGAAACAGTCCAAAACACTTCTAAATCAAAGAATGACGTATTTTTGATGCTATGTCCAAGTTTGGCTTATTTGGACCAAACATTGTGCACTTTACAACTAATTGAAACTCCATGGCAGAATTCAAATTTGTATATTAATTAGCGAAGTGTGGCAAAAAGGTCCCCGGTAAAAAATACATGATATCGGCGTGATGTCCCACTGGCCAGTCAATAAAAGATGTCATTCTGTATTCCTAAGATATTGTGCTATCATTTTTTGCTATTTAGACAAATATAGCACGGGGGTGCAACGAAATTCATTTTCTAGGCCTCTTTTCAGACTTGGCTCCTAGGCTAAATAGTGGAGATATAGTTCCGCAAAGTCGGTAAATTTCACAGACGTTTGTATCGCGCAGCCAAATTTCTTGCCTACCGGTATATATCTCCACTATTTTAAAAGATATCGCTTTTAAACTCGGCCACTTTACTAATTTTGAGATGCTTTTTCCAGTAGTGTCGATGGATTTTTGCTATCTGGACAATATAAAAATTTGGAAAAACCGTGATAAGGCCTATTAAAAAGCCGAGACCCTTGTTAATAACACCAGTGCCAGCATGGAATGTTGAAAACAAAAGAAAGGTGAACAATGGAGGCATTTTTCTATCAGTGTATTTTTGCATCCCATAAATCACATAACCCCTCGCTTCAGGCCGATAACCCTTACTAATTCGTTAAAAACTTGAAAAGTGATTTTGACTTACCGTGTCGGCTGGATCTTGTATCGTCTAAAAAATGTAGAATTGACACCGGATTCTTAAAGCGACTGTTCTTCGTTTACACAATGCTTAAAACTTCCTTATCGTTTAGGCCGGTAGTACGGTTGAAAGTAGAAGTTGAAAATAATCTCAGGTAAATTAAAGTATGGCCGCCAGTTATTATGCCCAAAAAGTGAAGGGTGGTTTATCTTCTGAGGAGTAAGCTATACAAACTTAAAACTTTGACAGATTAATGTGTTTGACAATGCTCTCATATTAACATCCATGACGTATGCAAATTAAGGTTTCAATAATCAATTGAAGGACTTACAATTGTACTTATAATGACTTCTAAACAGTACTGCATGTAAGCATAATGTGATTACTAAATATGTACATTTAATGCACCTTTTCATTGTTTTGAACAGGTTATTATTTGTAATAATCCGCATTCATGCTCACTGAAATGAAACAACAGGTCATTATTGTGGCCAGTGAAGTGGAACAGGAGGTTATATCAAGAGATTATAATTGGACAGAGAGGGAGTCTAGGGGCGTTGGCTGGGATATCTTAATTGCAAAAAAGTTATTTTTAGTAACCATGCGGACCATGCGAAAACATTTTCCGGTGAGCTGGTTGACTTCCGGAAGACTCGCTTTCATGAATCAGCGCGTCAAGCCAGGCGGAGTCAGCAAATTAAAAAAAATGGCGACCATCGCGGTGGTAATTTCGCATGTGAAAAAGAAAGTATAAAATGGTCCTGTTTGAGCAAAGAACGTTATATAGTACCACAGCGACTGGATACATAGATCTTTATCTATCTTTATACACAAACTGTTGAAACTGAAGCGGTAAAAAGGGGGGCTGGACAATTCAACTTACTGGACAGATGCCAATCAACCATCTACTCCAATCTCTTGTAAGCGTCGTTTCTAAAAGTTTGACGTCGCTTTGCTCGATCGATGGTCAGCCCATCCAAACTTTTCAGACGTGAAATAGTTGCATACTGCAGAATTCAAAGTTGTTATGTTTTTTTGTAGCTGAAGGATAGGATCACTTTTTAGGAATTTCAACACGGCAAGGAGTTAGAAACGCTAAAACCGGTTCACATGCATGCATGGATTTGTTTTCTATAAGCTTACGTTTGGAAGGACTTTGTCAGGAGCATCTTCTTTCCATGGAAAATGAATATCAGTTCTGTTGAGGTAAGCTACCAAGGAACTCTATACTGACAGCCGCGGGTTAGAGGTTTATTTGGAGCCAAAGTGTAAGTAAAATTTCTGGAAAAGTGATTGAATTTCTGATTTATTCGATAGGCCGCGTGTTTTAGGTTAAGTAGTTAGTTTTCATCGTAGTTAGTTTTCATCTATACGTACTTGGATTATTGACTTCGAAAAAATCCAGTAGACTTGTATTATTTTATTTTTAAAAAGCGAATAAATAAAACACACTTTTCTAGTGATGTACCTTAATTTATTCATTGAACTTTATGATAAAAGGTCACCATTTCTGCGGCAACGATCCTTTGTTTGTACATGTCAAAGTACAGCTTAACCTCAGTTTAAAAAATTGCTGAACACGGTATCACGACGTCAAAAACTTGGTCCACTCTAGACTAAAGGCAATAATATTATTAACTTTTGTGTTTAGGTTTAAAGAAGTTTAGCTAAGTTTCAATACGAAAATGCATCATACCCAAGGCCACGTTTTTTAATAAATGAAAACTACGGATGATGCCTTGTTTGGAAACGCCGTCGGTTACACGCTTTCTATTTACCTTTTCTAATAGAAAACAATGGATCGGACATCTTCATTCACTTTGTCCAAGTTATGTTTCATAAAAATCAATAAGTTGTTTTTCCGAACGTTGCTTTGATTGGATTATAACTGGTCACTGAGAATTTTAAGGACTTTATAAACAAACAACGCGCGAGTTTCAGCCGACTACACGCACTATTTAATAGCTTCACAAAATGTTTGCTGGCCTTTCCTTGGAGTTTATTCCAAAACGATGCCTGCTTGTTTTCGCCATTGGAGTATCGTCTGAATTTCAGTTAAAAAATAAAGTTTTCATTCATTTAACAACTGCTGGGGAAAAAAGTGGGCCTGTAAAGTTCCTTCGAACTGAGTGCATGCATGACAAACTTCAGGAATTTTCGGTTACCTTAGCTGTGACCCGGAATAAAAGACAACAAAGATATTACAAAATTCTGTTTGTATGAACCAGCAAATATATATGAAGGTATGAAAGTAAAACTGTGGCCGTGGAGACGTGCTGAGGCTACAAATTGTAAGCCAAGTATCTTGTTATGTTTGGCACGAAAATGTCGAAGAAAACGAATTTTATAATGTCTGAAGTGAATATTTTGGTTTACTCACGAAAATATCGATTTTGGATCTCCTTTCCCTTCTTAGATTACAACCAAACTTCAATGAAAAATAAGCCAGTGGTGTTAACCGTATTAAAAAGAGGCATCGTTAAATAAAATCCAACGAAAAGTCAGGAAACTATTTTTGTGAAGTCGGACGCTGAAACTCGCGTACACGCGAAAATAAAGTCATTTCTCTGAAACTATTTTGGCGGAAAAGGATCTAATCGATTCGTTTATGAAACATAAATGTGAGAAGGCGAATAAAGATGTCCATAGAAATTTATGCAAAAAATGCTAAATACAAAGCGTGTAAACGGCGGCCGCTTCCAAGCAGGGCATCGATCTGCTCTTTCGAAATCATTTATTTAAAAAAATGGCCTTGGGTGGATTTAAGTGTATGGTCAATGCATTCACCTTAGCTACAATTCTTAATTGATTGCCTTTATTTTCTATAGTAGGTCATTTAAGTTTTTTGAAGTCGCATACAGTGTCACCCAAACTTTCTGATCTTTTGTCTGACAAAGGGAGGCCCGCAATTTTATTATAAGGTCTGCAAGTTTACTAAAAAGAAATGGTGGCCCTTATCCCAAAGTTCAATGAATAAATTAAGGTGACATCACTAGAAAAGCGTGTTTTATTTATTCGCTTTTTAGAAATAAAATAATACAAGTCTACTGGATTTTTTTTGAAGTCAATAATCCAAGTAAGCTTTAATAAATGAATTTAACTTAGAACACGCGGCCTATCGAATAAATAAAATTCAATCACTTTTCCAGAAATTTTACTTACACTTTGGCTCTAAATAACCTCTAACCCGGCTGTCAGTATAGAGTTCCTTGGTAGCTGACCTCAACAGAACTGATATTCATTTTCCATGGAAAGAAGATGCTCCTAACAAAGTCCTTCCAAACGTATAAAGCATATAGAAAACAAATCCATGCATGCATGTGAACCGGTTTTAGCGTTTTAACTCCTTGCCGTGTTGAAATTCCTAAAAAGTGATTTTCCCAGAAGAGAATCCTCCCATCCTTCAAAAGTTTGGATGGGCTGGCCATCGATCGAGCAAAGCGACTTCAAACTTTTAGAAACGATGCTTACAAGAGATCGGAGTAGATGGTTGATTGGCATCTGTCCAGTAAGTTGAATTGTCCAGCCCCCTTTTTACCGCTTCAGTTGCAACAGTTTGTGTATAAAGATAGATGAAGATCTATGTATCCAGCCGCTGTGGTACCTTATAACCTTCTTTGCTCAAACACGACCATTTTACTTTCTTTTTCACATGCGAAATTACCACCGCGATGGTCGCCATTTTTTTAATTTGCTGACTCCGCCTGGCTTGACGCGCTGATTCATGAAAGCGAGTCTTCCGGAAGTCAACCAGCTCACCGGAAAATGTTTTCGCGTGGTCCGCATTGTTACTAAAAATAACTTTTTTGCAATTAAGATATCCCAAACCCATTACTGGGAGACTCCCTCTCTGTCCAATTATTTTCTCTTGGTTATATATAATATATAACCTCCTGTTCCACCTCACTGACCACAATAATAACCTACTGTTCCACCTCAGTGATTTTCTAGAATCTTCTCAATTTAGCACATCAGCATAATTTATCAAAAATTCCAACATGGATAGCACTCACAACACCCCTGACAAACACTTTTGATATACGTGTGAACAAAATAAACAAAACATCCCTCTGGACCAACAACATACACCCCGTATCTCCGAGGGACTTATGTTTTTAGGTTTTCAACTACCTTGGTTAAAATCTCAATATTTTCCATTACATTGAACGTGGAATGAAAAATTATCGACAGTGAATTTCCTATTTTTATCTAAAGCTAGACTACGAGCAGTCTGTCTTTCCCAGCTTAGTCCATCGAGCGAGGAACGAAAAAACATTAGCGAATATGGATAATGGCCGCGCGAAACTGGGGGGGGGGGGGGGGGGGGGGCGCCCCTGTTTCGCGCGGCCATTACCGTTCGCTAATGTTTCTGTTTCTAGCATTCACTACGAACAGGTAATTCGAAATTCGACTTTTCTCTATTTTCGAATTGGCCATAATACACTTTGTTTGCCCCCGAAATTTTACATAAACTATTGTTTGTAAATACCGTAAATGATCTTATACACGCCCCCGATCTAATGAACGCCTCCTATCTAATTAACGCCCTCCTAAGATGACAAGTTTGTATTGAACGCCCCTCTCTAACAAACGCCCCCCGTCTAATAAACGCCCCCCTTCCCTGATAACTAACTCAGACATTGAAGAGGCCGGCGATGAAAATACCATGGTGCTCGACGAGGACTCGGATGTTGACATTGAGCTATAAGAACTATGCCAGTACGGTACCCTTTTCCGCCGCTTTGTATGTACCATATACCGTTAGGGACCGGTCATTATTTATCGCCTGGGGGGGGTCGGAGTATTTTTGTTGTCACATCGGAGCATTTACCTGATCCCCCCGTAGAGTATCTAGTATTTTAAAGATCCCCCCTTATCGGTAGTGGAAAATTTCATGATCCCCCCCTTCTCCCAGCCACCGCCAAATAACGTTTTGAATATGCAAGTGATGTCTTTAATAGTGGTACTTACGTCTCATGGAGCTTGAACAACAACGGTAGATACTTGCTCGTCAGATACGAACTGAATTGTCGCGGAAGTGCCACTCTCAGGCTGTTCATCCAAATCCGCGAAAACATAGTCATCGTCGCTCTCTGCCTCTTCACTTTCGGATTCTTCATCCTCGGATTCCACGTCATCTTCATCACTCGACAGTTCTTCTGTTATCACAGTCTCTTTATTCTGTCGGTAATAATGACATCGAATGGCCTTCACTTTGTCAAGTTTCCGACCCACAGTCGTCAAACCATGCTTGTTGAGATACAGGTCTAGTTCTCTTACCCGCAACTTTTCAACTTTGTTATCCTCGAGGTTAGGGTTAGCCCATATAAAATAATTGGCTTGTGCTTCAAACCAGTCATGAACAAAAAACGTATAAAAGGCAACATGGTGCATAATATGTAACGCAATCCTTAACACTGAAACATTTATAATGTGATCGGTAGGTGTTACGTCCGCCAGTGCCCCCAAGAAGCGCAAGCAGGCGATTTTGTCATTTGGACGCTCCGGGCAGCTACAAGTCCTGAGGAACGACTCAGCACCAGAAAAGGAGCCGTGGGAAAAATATCTTCTTCCCAACCCACACACAGAAAGGCTGAAATTCTACAATAGTGTTGTACCGCAGATTTATGAATCTTCATTCGCGAGTAAACAAGCCGGTTTCAAACAGTATCTCCTCGAGCAACAGCAAATGCGTTGGCAGTTGAACACAAAGATAAAAGCCCTTTCCGAAAAAGAAAACAACTTGCTTAGAAACGAGAATTGGGGAGTGTGCCAAAACATCAGGAAGTTCATGTCAGGCGTGGATGGATGTAAGGGCAGTGGTGATGTCGCGAAGTGTGAGTCCTCCTTGACCACTGTCAATGAGGCCTTTAATTCAGCATCCGATTTGCTCTCATTTATCGACAACAGACGAAAGAACCTTTATACGGAAGATCATACCTTAAGGCCGTTTGCAAGTGATGAGCTTAAATATTTCCAGGAAGCTCAAGAGCAAGTGAAGGCCATACACCAAGAGCTGCAGAAAGCCTCCAATGAGCTCACGACCACCCTCATGAGCTTGAAAAGAAAGTTTCCATCTCCCATGGGGACCAACGGCCAATCCCGAAGAAAAAAAGAAAACAAGAGAAAAGTGAAAAAAATCAAGGAGAAAAGGTTACGTCAGCGAGCAGCAATTCTCCTAGAAAAACTTACCTCAAAAGAGGTAGCTAGAGAGGTTTTTGATTCACTCGAAAGGAATACCTACAAATGTGTCTCAAGTATTAATGCAGGATTCACTGCGAGATTTGTCAAGCGTCTTCACCTGGATCCCCTGCAATGGCTTTTGGAAAGAGGCGTGTTTGAAACGGAGCTGGCACGCAATTTGAAAGTGGTAGTGGCCAGAATGAAGGAAGAGAATAGCAGTAATGGTGCTGAAAAAGGGTCAAGTTCGGGCGAGGATTCCGATGAATCTGACGAGGAGATTGTGCAAGAGCCAGTGGAGAGGGCTGCCGAAGATTCTGACAGGGAAGCGGACCAAGATACAGCCACACCAAAATAAATTACCTTTCTAATTTCAATAGATCGTGCCTGAATAAAAACGTGTATGTTAGACTACGATAGTGATACTTTTTTTCAAAATGGAGGGTCTGTAAAAGGGTTTGGGTTTTGTGTTTGGGCTAGAATAAAGTTAATATAATACAAAATACAACTGAACGTGGTCTTGAATATATGGTTGGAGTCCCAGCGGCAAATCCTACCAAAGTATTTACAAATGCACTCACCCGGGGTCCCGCCGAGACCTAAAATTCCTTTTTTTGGTCTGATCCCCCCCCATTATGCTTGTCAATTACGGCTGATCCCCCCTTAAGGTCTTCAAAAAACCATGTGATCCCCCCCTAAATACTCCGACCCCCCCCAGGCGATAAATAATGACCGGTCCCTTATGGATTTGTAGACGGTTTAGACTTATCAGCAGACGGACTTGATAGTCTGTCATTTAGGTTATAATATTACCGTATTTAGGTTACCATATTACAGTTATTGCAGTTACAGTTATTATATTACAGTTATTAGAATAAACGCCTCTCTCTTTTAAACGCCTCTTATCTTTTAAACGCCCCCCTCGGACCCTTGAAATTTAATGAACGCCCCCGGCGTTTATTAGATCATTTACGGTACTCTTGGGAGGACTGCATATTCCCAAGAGCATTTCAAAACAATAGTTTATGCAAAATTTCGGGGGCAAACAAAGTGTATTCAGATGGGCAATTCGAAAATAGAGAATACAAACTTAAAACTTTGACAGATTAATGTGTTTGACAATGCTCTCATATTAACATTCATGACGTATGCAAATTAAGTCACGTGACCTGTCAGGGTTATTTTTAGCCCCAAATTCTATTAAGCAAAACGGCACCAGTTTTTCTTATTCTCCGAAAGCTGCATGAAGGATTATAATCTTTTCCCAATTAGGTACATTATTTCTGTGCCCGGACTTCTTTAAAAAACAAAGTGTGAAAAACTAAATTTACTTGTATTAGGTAACTGGGCACTAATAAAAATTGTCCTTTATTTATTTTCAAAATTAATAAAATATTTCAAAAGGTCCGGGTACAGATCCTTTGCTGCTGACTTTGTGAATCATTTAAAAGCAGTAAAAATAGATGAATGTTTGTATACACATGGTGCCATTTTTGTTTTAAGATTTTTTAAGACTTTGTGAACGTAATGAGTCACGTGACCTAATTTGCATATTGTGACGGGAGACTTTTCCAATATTCTTAAAACAGTCAGAAGTAAAGTTCGTTTAAAATATTGCATTAGCATAGTCTAGTAAACAATAGTTCCCTTATGATGTATTCAAACTGAAACGTGTACATTCGTACAGCTGGCAAACCTCCGCCACGTGCGTTTTCAATAGCGTAGTTTAATGAAAAGAATAATTAAGTAGTTATCTCCGTGACTTATTAAAAAAGCTCAGCGTCCTTTGTTAGAAGTTGCTAACGGAAGCAAAGTCCTTCTGCTCTCGTAAATTTTTAATGTAAGTTCCTTTCAAGGGGAGTGTTCTAGGTTGTCACTCAACTTTGGTAACAAAGCAGAATGCTACGTGTCCTAGAATTTTTAAGTAGCCCTTTTGTTCTCGTAAGCCACGAACGCGTGCTCGTAATTTTACTTTAACAATAGAGGAACTTGTATTCTGCTCTGGTTCCACTATATATAGAAGTACAATTGTACACTTTAGTTGGTTAGAATCAGAGACGAATAAACCTATGCTGGCCGACGTTTTACGTTTACGTTTTACTTTACGTGCGTCTGTTTGATATATTTTGAAAGGCCCTTTTTATAATACTTAAATTGCAGTTTTCTCTACCTTTTTTATGCTTCAACTCGTGTTTTCGCTACCATTTCCTACTCTTCGTGAAATCCCTACCCTTTCACATACTTCAACTTGTGAAATCCCGACCCTTTCATATACCTCCAGCCTCAAAAAGGTACCCCTTTCGGGCGGAGCATCCCCGTGTAGCCCATTATAGGGAGTACCCCCCCTCCCCCCGGGGAGTACAAGTTCTTTTGTACACGTGTACATGTAACCTATGCGGTCAGTGAAAAAAGTTTTATCAAGCCGATTACACAGATATAACTTAAGAAGCCGTAAGTTGAACGTTTCCATTGTTAAGTCAAGTACGCCTAAAATAGACCGTAATATTCAAGTCGATTTATCCGACGAAGAAAGAGAAGCGTTAAGACCAGCGCGTATTAACGTCCCTCGCTGACCGGTTGGCTTCCAAAGATATCCGCATCGATAAATTTCGCGGTTATGAGAGTGAAGACATTAATCGATGGTTCCGAAAATTAGAGCTACAATTGGGAGCGAAGAATATCCGCACGACCGATCGTGCTGCGATATCCCAGGTAGTAAACAATCTAGGCGGACCGGCTGAAACGTTTTTGATCGAGCTACCCGAGGAAGAAACACAAGATTACGAGCGTTTGAAACAAGCGCTAAAACGGAGATATTCCACTAAAGATAGAACTTGGGTCAAAAGGCAGTTATTAGTCTCGCGCCGCCAACAAGGAACTGACGAGCCGCTATCCGATTATATTAACGGTATGCATGAACTGTTTAGTGGGTTAGATTGTTCCTACTTTACCGAGGGATTAAAGCCATCCATAAAAATCAAGGTACTTGAACGCATGCCAGAAACACTACTGGACGCTGAAGAACTAGCCCGGACCTTCAATTCAATTTCGCGACGCGTAGCGGGCTCCAGCGAAACCGAAAACTTAGAAAAAGCCTTGAGCGCTTTGTTGGCTACGAAACAAGCACCATAAACGCCTTATGTCTCTCCTGAAAGCAGTGCGGCGAACAATCTGTCACAAACCGTAAGTTCCTTAGTATCAGCAAGGGTGAATCCAAATACACAAACTCAACTTTCTGAGAACGAGCTGCTGGGAATAATCAAGCAAAACAACGCTGTCCTCGCAGAATTCAGTGAGCGCGGCCTACAGTTTACTTCACCTCCAGCTTCAACCGTAAATGGTCAGTCCTCAATTGCAGCCCTAGCCAGTCCTTACAGTGGGAATCACGTAACCAGCGAAATCCAGCAGCTAAAGGAAATAATCAACACTCAAATCCGGGTTATAATCAACCAAGACGAGGTAATCACACGAACAATTATAACCACTCGTATCGGCGAGAAAATTATCAGGAAGGCCCACCAAGGCCACATCGCGATGATCCACGTTTAGCTGCTATAAACGAAGGCTGGTACGAAGATGAAATCGTTGCGCCATTACAACGACGAGTCTCTTATCGAGATTCCTTTTATCCCCAAGTCGCTTTTCGGTACGAGACTGAAACGTTCGACGATTTTCAACCAAATCACGACTACAGCAACTATGACCCACACGCACAAGGCCCATCGGTTGACGAACGCAATTCCTATAATTCCCAAGCTAGAATTCCAGGCTCATACACTTTAAAAGATGATGAATTTGAACCATTTTATCCCATGGTGGCGGCGTCAAGCACCAGAAACTGAGAAACTGAAGATAATATACTAACTTATACTAAGAAACTGAGCAGTACAACCACTTAAGGCGACCACCCCTACAATACTAATTAAGGAAGAACCAGAGAAGGGACCGGGGGAAAGGCTCGAGCAGTACAACCAATGAAGGCGACCGTACCAGCCGGGGAAAACCAAAACAGAGCAGTGACGAGACCCCAAACACGGAACAAACAAGGAGAGTCACGCAGTACAACCACTTAAGGCGACCGCGATCACCAGGACAAACAGCAAAAGGCCGGAACAAGTAAAGCAAAGGATCACGTAGTGCAACCAATCAAGGCGACCACGATCACCGGAATAAGTAAAGCAAAAGGGGTCACGCAGTGCAACCAACAAAGGCGACCACGATCACCCAAGGCAGGACAGGAATAAGCAAAGACAGAATAAAAAAACAGCAAAAGGAGGGATCACGCAGTACTACCAACAAAGGCGACCGCGATCACCCGGGATAATCCAAAATCACCAACACACAGAAAAAGTCTCGCCACTGACAGTGCCAACAACACCCCGAGCGCCCCACTGGCGCGCAAAAAAGCGACGACGTCGCGGGGAACGAAAACGTTTAAAATACATGGGCAAGAAAAAAGAAATCATAACACCGGCCTGTTGGTCTAGTGGCATGATTCTCGCTTAGGGTGCGAGAGGTCCCGGGTTCGACTCCCGGACATGCCCATGTTAACATAGATTTTTTCTTTTTCTTTTTGCATTTGAATTTTATATTTTTTTATATGTATAGAGTGCCTTTGCTGTGCATGAGCAAATGATTAAAGTTTAAAGATTAAAGATGAGTAAACGCTTAAAGCATATTCATTTGTTATAGCAGTTTTCCTAGATTATTTTGTTTTATCTCATGTATGTATTAAACTCGATCCAATTGATGTTTTTGCATTTGTCTTGTAGCGTGACTCATGAATGCACTGGAACAACTGAACAATATCATATTTGGTTTCTAGCTTTCGGTGAACTGAATGTATATTTTTGTAGCATGACTTGCCATTGTATTTGAATAACTCGACAATTTATCTTTAATTCAATCTATTTAATCTATTTCTATTGCATCGCAACATATTTCTAACATTTGTGGCTTAAACGTTTAAGCTTTTTATACATGAGAGCAATTAGTAACTGATGTAGATGTAGCCACTGTTTACTGTGGATGAGACACATTCCATCAAACAAGATCGTATCTCGTTTATCTTAAAGTGGGCGAACAGGGATGGGTCGGGCTCGCTCTCTCTCCCCCCCCCCCCCCCCCCCCCCCCCCCCCCCGCCCCACCCGTTTCTTTAGCCAGGATGGGGCGGGGTCGGACCCGTTTCATGTTACAAAATTACAGGTTCACAACATATTTTTAATATCTGTGACTTCGATGTTTTAGTTTTTTATACACGAGAGCAGTTGCAATACACATCATTTATCCGGTTATCACTGGGTCACCAAAATCGGCCGAATTAACTGGGTGGCCGTATTAACAAAGTTTGTCTCGTGTATTTTCATTTGATTTAGTTTTTCTTCACGGTCGAAATAAAAAGGTGGCTGTATTAACTGGGTGTCCATTAGCATGGTCACACGGGGTTACACTGTAGTTTTCTAAGCAATTAATTCTTTCTTCTGCATTACCTAAAAATGGTCCTTTCAGAGGTGTATTTTGGATGTTTAATATGAAGTTCTCAATCAAGCTTTAATCGCTTTATCCCTTGTTTTTGTTTGTGCGTTTAACTTAAAAGGTTGGCAAAAGGGCCTGTCCGGGAGTCGAACCCGGGACCTCTCGCACCCGAAACGAGAATCATACCACTAAACCAACAGGCCTACATGCCTGCATTGTCGACTACTTTAACTAATATCACTTGATTGATTAAAACACTTGTATCGATTTAATAGATGAATTGTTCGATTCACGTTACTACCCGGAAGAGAAAAGAAACTATATCATGATTCATTATGTCTAACATTCCATACGCAGTAATTCAGCCGCAAAACTGTTTCTTATTCGACAAAGATAGTCCCTCTAATATGAAGGGTTCCTTCAGTTTAGCAGTAAACTTATCACACGAAGGTGTATTAACAAGCGAAACTTGATCGTTTTAGATGACTAGTTATGGATTGTTTTGCGCGCTCTCCCCAAGTCCAACAGCAAAGAACAAAGATCGCGCAGCCATTACTGAAATGTTTTCTTCGTGAAGGCGAGCTCGAGAAAAACAAAAAAGACTATAGCCTTCATCTCGCTCGCCTTTTCGCCGATCGCCCCATTCACAAGATGTTCTGTAAACATTGCTGACCACAATGTAGGTGGACCGCTTTGCAAGTTGTGAGAGTTGCATTGTTACTCGATTCCAGGCCTCGTTAATAATTTCTCTACACGTGTGTTTTACATTTTGGTATATTTCTTTGCATTTCCCTGTGACTTCCCTGCAAAACAGCAACATGAAATGATCAAGTTAGGTTTTTTTGAGAACGTGAAGACACGAAAGTTAATTTTTCTTTTCTCTATTCAACTTAAAAGCCGTCCCTACAAATTCAGCTCCTGGACAATCCAGTTAAAGTGCATATGAAGTAATTTTTTATTTTGACTTTTTTTGGAGGCTATTGTGTCTTTATTTCGAAACGATAAAAGAAATTTGTTAGAAAAAAATTTAAGGCCTCTTTTTTGCCGTCCAAAGTAGCACAATTTGCAGAAATCAGAGTCCCGGAGACTGGGAACGAGTTGTCGATAGACGTAGAAAATACTTGAGATTCGTTCTTTTGTATGCTCACAGTGTGTTTCGTTCCATTTCTTCAAAAGAATGTCAGACTGTGACGAAATTATGTCTTCTGCAGAGTCTCTGTCAGACAGACAGAAACTAAAAAAGTCGCTGAGGTCGAAGACTTCTCCTTTGCCGCCATATCATGATACTTGTGAATTGAAGTATTTTCTACGTCACAGCCTTGTAATACAATAGCTTTGGCTGCGCGCCCGATAGAGACACTTTCTGGCGGAAAATTCAAAACTTTCAAGCCGAATAATTTCACAATGAGAAGGATCTTTTCGATGAAACCCACAAATTTAGATAAAGAAGGTAAAGCACTATCAAACCATGGAAATTATTTTTTTACTTCATATGCACTTTAAATTAATAGACAAACTAAACAAATTGAAACAAATTGAAACAAATTGAAACAAATGTAAAGTAGATTAAAATAGTGCGAATCCAAGAGATGTTTTCCTTGGCGTTGCCGTCGTCGTTGCTTAATCTCCCAAATGATATCGTCGCCGTCGTGGGCACTGCTTTACAATAACAAACTTAGCAACAAATTCGTTTATTGAGGATAAAAGGAGAAAAAAAGGAAGTGGAGAATCCGGGTATCGATCCCGGTACCTTCCGCATGCTAAGCGGGCGCTCTACCATTTGAGCTAATCCCCCGACAACGGACAAAGTTTAAAATATGAAGATCTCATTATTGTTTCTTATTGGCTTCAGACGAAATTACCTTGTTAAACAAGATACAACTTTGGAATTATTAAATTACTTTTACTGTAGATTAATTTGCTGGAACTAACAACCAAGTAATTAACACACACAGAAGGTATAAACAGCAAAACTGATTGGGGAAAGGCAGTTAAATACTATAGGTAAAAACGGCAAAATGTATTTCCCTTGGGGCACGCATAACGGTATGCGTGTCATATGCACAGGAGTGGTATTTATACCACTGGCTTGATTCACATTCGTTATTGAAGCCTACCAGTATAGGTGGTTTTCACGTTACGTCATCGCCGCCATGCTGGTGGACATAAACAATAGTCCTCTCATTAGCTCCTTTTGTTCGTCCACCAGCATTTGTTCGTTTCACTATTGTTATCTATGTCTCTAGAGATTGGTTGCAAACCACCTATTCTTACGACGAGGTTGTTCCTCGGGGCTACTTTTCATGGCTACTACAGAAGATTTAGATTCTTTGAAGACATTTAATTATTCTTAAAGAGCTGAAAGATCACAGGGATATATTGGCAACGCAGCTATCAAAGGCTAACGAATGTGCAGAGTCGGCTCTGTCTATTTCACAACAGATTAAGAAGAGCGCCGATATCAACTTTAAAAGTATTCATAACGAGAAGAACTATAAGTTCAACCTCGAAACTATAGACAAGGCCAAGGCAGCCGCTTCTGCGAGGAAATACAACAGAATAACGACTTGATTGGCGAGTTAATATTGTTTATCGAAGAAAGGAATCGAAAGATTAGGATTGCTGACTCCTCCGACGCCTGTTGGTTGACAGTTAAACATTATGAGAGCAACGCGCTGTTGCTCTTGATATTGACGATGATAAGAAAATACGAGCTGCCGAGAAAGAAGCTATCAGAGAACGAGCCTCTCGTAACAGATCCAAGAGAACCGCGGAGCGCTTTCAGAGCAGAAATTCACAATACTCTACAGCCCCCCGAGGTCTTTCCAATTATCAGCGAGGGTTCAGACAACCCTGTCAGCCCTACTATGGTCCACAACCCTAGACCCAAGATCAGTTCAGGAATGGCTGCCGTTTCTGCGGCAGTTCAACACACTGGGTCCGTGATTGCCCCGTTCGCTTCGCCAAATCCCCTCTTGGAAACTCCACCTCTACCTCGACCAGAGCTCCCTTTTGGGGAAACTACAACCGCTAGTTGCCATAATGGACCGCGGAGTCCTATAGAGCAAGAAATGGATGAGTTAATATCAGATAAGTTTACTGATGATCACCTCATTGACTATTATAGAAACAATTTATACGAATACGAACAGGATACTTCAGTGCCTATTGTTAAAGGCCGGTTAAGAGCACATTTACATTTTTGGATCCAGTTGGGTGCTTCTGATTGGGTACTGAATATAATCAAGCATGGTTATTTCATTCCTTTTCTTTCCATGCCCACAAGCGTTGTGTTGCCTAACAACAGGTCTGCTAGGGTTAATTCAGCGTTTGTTTCGGAAGCCGTTTCATCCTTGTTAGACTTAGGTTTTATATCTGAAGTTTTTTCGGCCTCTACGGTTGTTAACCCATGTCTGTTTCATTCAATTCCGAGCACGAGCCTAGGTTAATTCTTGACCTCAGGCATGTTAATCAATTTGTGGCTAAAGAGCGGTTTAAAATGGAGGATTGAAAGTTTTTGTCCAGTACGCAGTTCCAGGCGGTTTCATGTTCAAATTTGATATGAAGTCTGGGTATCACCACATTGATATCGCTCACGCACACCATCAATTTTTAGGTTCTCCCGTTCGGTTTGTCTTCGGCTCCGTATTTGTTCACTAAATTGTTTCGTCCTCTCGTCAGACGATCGGAGAGCACGGGGTTTTCATTTTGTATTATATCTGGATGACGGTGGGGGTTACGAGGCGGATTTTGATAGTACCTCGTCAGTTTCTGAAAGCATTCGTTCTGACTTGGCTAACGCTGGCGTTGTTGCTAATCACGCTAAATCAGTCTGGTTGCCGACCCAGGTTTTGGAATGGTTAGGTTTGCTATGGAACCTGCGTGATGGTATTCTGTCCATTCCACACGCCAGGATAGATAAGCTCAAAAACGCTCTATTACTCCGCGTACGCTCGCTTCGGTTGTTGGTAAGATTATCTCTTTAGCGCCAGGCGTAGGTAATGTCACTCGCATCATGTTCAGATATTTACAGTCCGCCGTTAATTTTCGAGGTGAATCCTGGGAGATCGCTATCGATTTATCTAAGTATCAATATTTTTCACATTGCATGGATGAGATTGAATTTTGGCTGCTTAATTGTTCTAAGATCAATGGTAAATCACTTCTTTATTATTCCGCGCCCGTTGTTATCATTCATACAGATGCCAGTGCGTTTGCGTTCGGGGGTCATGGCCTGTGTGTCGATTCAGAGGAATTCGAGCTTTATCAGTTCCAAGTTTTCACGTCCATGCAGAAAATACAAGATAGCAATACTAGGGAATTATCGGCTATTTTATATGGGCTCCAATCATTCAAGTCATTGGTTCAAGGGAAAACCGTGAAGGTTTTCACTGACAAGAAAACGCAGTGGTCATAGCTAAAAAAGGAAGCATGTCTTTTCGTTTACACGATTTGGCCATCAGGATCTTTAGATTTTGCGTACGTAACAATGTTTCATTAGAGATTGAATGGATTCCCAGATCCCTGAACGATTTCGCAGACTGCATTAGCAGGATTGTCGATTATGACGATTGGCGCTTTTCTACGCAATTCTTTGATTACATTAGTTTAATTTTCGGTCCATTCTCTGTAGATCGCTTTGCTTCTTCTGACAATACCAAGTGTGCCAAATTTTTCTCTAAGTTTTGGTGTCCCGGTTCTTTAGGCGTAGATGCGTTCAGTGCCAGTTGGGCAGGTGAGAATGATTGGCTCGTGCCACCTATTTACCTCATCTCGCGTGCCATTTTTCACTTAGAGGCTACTAGAGCTCGCGGTGCCTTTATAGTGGTCCCGAATTGGCCCTCAGCGGTTTTTTTGTGTTCCCCAGACACCATTATCGGCCATCAATCAGTCAAGTTCTCGAGTTCGCGGATCCTTCATGGATTTTTTTCTCACTATCAGCCTATCCTTATACAGTCTTTTCGCCCACTCGGTTCAAATCCTTGGTTCTTGTCATTCTTCTTGATGCCACTAAGTTCATTTTTTATGATAGGGCGAAAAGATGTTGCATTACACTGCCATGGGTGGCAGAATCGAGATTGAACGACAAGTTATTTATTCGAAAGCGTCTATTTTATTTGTCGCCACGGGCTAACGTTCGTAAGGACATGGGTTGGTATACGTATTATATTTTTGCCGCCACGGGCGGCTGCACCAAAGCCTATGGGTTTTGCATACTTGTTATATTCGTCCCCACGGGCAAACTGGGCAGGTCATGGGCCATGCGTGTGTGTTATATTTGCCCCCACGGGTGAAAACATGAAGGCCACGGGCCGCGCATTTTCTTATATTTTGTCGCCACGGGCGTAAGTTCGAACAGCCATGGGCCGCGTATATGTATTACTTAGTAGGGACTTTGCACGGGTGAAAGCATGAAAGGCCACGGGCCTTGTCAGCATGCGTTAATCTTAGTACATATTGTGTTGGTTTTCACGCCTTGTTGAGGGTCATCATTGATTCAGTTTGCTTCTGCGCTTATTAACATACAGTTTTTTCTCTTTTTTACAAATCGCTTCAGATTTATTTCGAATCTACCACACTTGTCAAACGTAGAGCTCCATCCACGCTCAAAGGATACCTACAGCATTTTCAAAAGTGGAAGGCCTGGACCTTGATGTTTCCCGAATGTCAGTATTTTCCCGCCAACGATACCTTTTTGGCGCTTTATTTAATTAATATCGCCCAGTCGGGTTATTCATTTTCGTATTTATTCTCCGCGTTTTATGCTATAAGCTTTTTTCATAAGTCATGCGCTGTTTTGAATCCATGCGATTCTGCGTTTACTTAGCTCATATTAGAAGGCTGCAAAAGAAGACTCGATTCGTCGGTTTCACACAGCAAAAGATCGCCTATTCTTCCCATTCATTTACATCAGCTTTTAGACAAATTTGCTACAGCCGGTGCCACCCTTTCGGACATTAGGGACTGTGTTTGTTTTTGCTTAATTGCTTTTGCAGCGTTTTTACGCTATGACGAGGTATCTAATTTAAAGTGGTCCGACGTTCATTTTGAGGCCACTTATTTTTCCATCTTTATTTCCAAGAGTAAGGCCGACCAATATCGGGAAGGTTGTACCAGACTAGTCGCCAAAACAGGCAGATCTACGTGCCCATATGCTATGCTCAACAGATATGCTAATTTGGCTCAAGATAATGTTCAGTCCGACGAATATATGTATTGGCAGCAAGGCGAGAGGATATTTCCTCAGACCTGGAACCAAATTTTCTTACTCTAGGGCTAGAGAGGTTATGTTAGGCAAACTTAGAGCCATTGGTTTGGATACCTCCTATTTTGGTTTATACTGCCGCTGCCAACAATGATATACCTGACAGAGTCGTTAAGAAACACGGTTGATGGAAAAGCGAGAGATCAAAAGATCTTTACTGTCGTGAGGACATTAAACACCAATTGTTGGTCAGTCTCAATTTGGACATATAGTCATGACAGTGGTCAGCAATCGGCATTATTGATCCACTTCCGACACCTGGTTCTTTGGGTTTAAGATTACTGGCGGGCACTCCTCCAACTCGTGTGAGTGTTACATTGGAAATGATTTCTGTGCGGCTAAGCGTAGCGCAAGAGAACAGAAATGTATTCCCCTTGGGGCACGCATAACGGTATGCGTGTCATATGCACAGGAGTGGTATTTAAACCACTCCTTGATTCACATTCGTTATTGAAGCCTACCAGTATTCTTACGACGAGGTTGTTCCTCGGGGCTACTTTTCATATTTGCATATATTTCTGGCCCAGGTTATTATCATTATACGCACCAGTTATGTACAAATTGTGTTTACGATATACTGCAATCGCAGCATGTATTTCATCTTAGTTAGAATACATCATATTTATATTGTATCCTTGATATATGTACACATTCTGTAGCAATAAAGATTACTGGCCGGCCCTCCTCCAACTCGTGTGAGTGTTACATTGGAAATGATTTCTGTGCGGCTAAGCGTAGCGCAAGAGAACAGAACTGATCTTTACTGCAAGGAGAAGAGATTGAGACAGAAGTGAAATAAAAAAACAAACAGTTGAATATATTTGCCCTATATTTCCGTTTTGAAAAACAAACCTTCTTTCTTACTAATCATTTTTAACCCGTGAATACACTCATGCGTAATGAACGGGTTATCGGTAACCTAGACACATGCAAATGAGCACTCACTCGTAATGCAGTTGTTACGAATGCGTTTCGTAACAGGAACAGCCAATCCAGCGATGACGACAGTCTCGCTCGGGACCTCCGTTTTTTCTTTTTTTTTTCTTTCTTCTTCGGACTGAACATTATGAAAGTGATGTACTATATTTTTCTTTTTGCGTTTGTCAAAAATCCTTACGTTTAATTTAAAAAAATATTGCCGGAACCGTCTTAGTGTGAAATCATTCATAAGCTTACCCAGGAGCCCATCAATATTGATGGGCTCCTGGCTTACCGCAATATTACGTTACGCGTTAGCATTTCTTATTCACGGGTTGGCTCTTTAAGGAGCCTTTGATCTATTATTCTGTTGTATGTCATATTTCAAAAGTTTTATATGTAACGGTCCTTTTATAACTGTATTCATTTGTGATTTTTAGCCCCCGTAGGTTTGTTTTATCGGGCAAATATATTCAACTGTTTGTTTTTTATTTCACTTCTGTCGCAATCTCTTCACCTTGCCGTAAGGATCAGTTTGCCGTTTTTACCTATACTATTTCAAGATTTTTACTGATCCAGGTCTACGATAGATCCGTCACTCTTCATTGGTTTGTCGCTGTGGTTTTGCCGTTATTATAGTTAAATACTGATCCGACTTTTAACGGCGAAAATTGTTTTGTAACTTTTATCTCTTCCCGGCTTAAGCCGCGGCTACACGTGCGATTTTTTGCTTGCACAGGTGATGCGATTTTTTGAAAAATTGTCGCGTCGCCAGCGCACCCTAAAAATCGCACGTGTAGCCACCCATGAACATGCGACGCGAGAGCTGAAAAAAATCGCATAAAAAAGTCGCAAGAGTTGAATGTTTCGTGATAAAATCGCGGACATTGTCGCTCGTGTAGCCGCCCTGCAACTTTTTTCTTGCACTTGCGACGCGACAAAAGGGTATCTAGCCAATAAGATTTAAGAACTAAAGCGAGGCTCAGGCTTAATTATCAACCCAGCCTCGCGCGGTGTTTGTTGCAAAATTTTGTCACCAAAATTTGTCACGCGTGTAGCCACCACCGTGCGCTGGCGACGCGACAATTTTTAAAAAAATCGCATCACCTGTGCAAGCAAAAGATCACAAGTGTAGCCGCGGCTTCAGCGAATAAATATCGTGCGGCCATTGGATAAAAAAAAACAGGATCGGAAGTAGTTATGTGGGGCACTCTGGGGCACTCATCGTCAAACACCAGCGATCATGATCACTTTTTACCGCCAACTTTTAGCAGCAAAACCACCACCACCCCTGATAATTGAAGGTGAGTTCTTCATATTCACCAACCGTCAAATGGCCGGCGGTGAAATGCCCCCGAGTTGATGAAAGCCCCAAAAGTCTAGAACCCATACGGTAACGTATCCAGCCCAGTTTCCCCAGGATTAAAACATCGTTTGTCATAAACGAATCTGAAATCTTTCTCCTGGTATTCATTGAACACTTCTTTGGTCTTTGGATTTCTAGCGATATGCCTTTCATTGACCAATGTGATTCTCTCTTTTTGCTTATTGATGATTTTCTTCATTTCCGCCATGTTCAGATACTGGCTGTTTTCATGGTTCAGAGAGAAGCCTTTCACCTTGCATGTTATCTTACCTTTTCCAGTCACATAGCGATATGACTTCGGCCCGGATCCACACCAGTCCACAATCTTATCGCCATCAAGTTCGTCTGTCAACTCTCCCAACATATCTCCAGTTTCGGCTGTTGCTCCTCCAGGCCGTTTCACATACCAAGCACTGTCAGTGTCGAAGCCTAACACTTGTTCGCCTAGCACATCCAACACATCATATAGTTTCATTCTGGCATGGCTAGTTGTGAATGCCGCCACAAAGATATTAGTGCAGTTTGCATTTTCGATAAACTGACCTTTCAAATCATATGTCATCTGCACCATATTTTCGTTGATGAAATGCACCAACAGATTATCAATCCTATCGTCCAACAATATCGAATAAAATTCTTTTGGATCAGTCACATATTTATTTTGCTTCATATTTTTTCGTTGCCCAAACTTTCCCCACAAGCTATTCAGACATGCTTTTGCAATGGTTCTTTTACCAGCATTAAATTCAATATCCCCAAGTTCAATCCCTAATCTATCTTTCACCACACTTTTGAAATGTTCATGCGATTTATATTTGCAGTTTTCACCAACTGTCAAGGCGGATGTTTCCAGCTTTATCTTCATGAATTTTTTTACATATTCCTTGAAGAGATCTTCAGTTGTTTCAGGGAAATGCCAAACCTCATAAATCTTTTCAATCTTATATCCTTTCTCCAAAGCTTTCTGAATTTCATTCAAACACCAGGTTCCAATGAATGCTCTTTCTTCATCGTTATGATCGCATCGCTGTTGCTTGGTTTCAGCGCACACCCGGCATAGTGGAAATAGCAGCTTCTTAGCATTTCCGCACATTATCTTCTGCGGTAACACTGGGTGATACAATCCCCTAGGAGCCAGCACTTTGCATTTGATAAAGCCGAACCATTCAGGATCAAATTTAGCGGGGTCAACAATCTTCACTGGGTGACCTTTTGGATATTTATTGAAGAATTGAATCGTTGGATATAAGCTCACAAAATCCACATATCCGCCTGATTCATTTTCTTTGAAATTATAGGTCAACTTCGTTATATTTGTCCGCCCGCCAAAGAAGGCATCTCTAGGATCCAATGGTTCAACGCAATCCCGCTTCCAAGTTTTCTTGAATAATTTGAATTCGTTGCTTTGTTTCACTAAACATTCTCTGCCTTCTATTAATTCATAGCCAGCAACCTTTATCTTTGCATTCTTCTCCAAAGTCTTTTTCCGCAATGTTGCCATATCGATTTGATTCTTTGTGTTTATTGTTGCTCAATCAAAACACGTTTCACAACCATGCCAGAAACAACCTTGAAATTCAAACACAGTCTTTGTGTCTTCGCAAAAGCCATCCACTCGATACCACCGATCTTCTAACCATAATTTCTTTTCACCACCATTCAATGCATGCTGAATATTGCAGACATGTTTCTACGCCAAAAAGTCTAACCAGGCAATCGAAGCTTGTGAATATGTTTCTTTTTTGGTTTTGTTTCTGACAACGGCGACAGTTCCTTCTTCCAGATAATTGCTTCGATATATAGCCATACACACAGCCGCAATCGTGATATATTGCAGCGGGTCAATATTCTCTAGTTCAATAAATTCTTCACGGAATTTCAACATAGATCTTCTGAGAATATCAACATCGGATCTGCAATATTCGATCAGTTCTTTCTGGAAGTCAAAGACATAGTTTTCTTTAATTCTTTCGGCATGCCAAGCTAGAAATGGCTTTCGGCAAAAACCCTTCATTTGATCCGGCTCATAATATTTCAAGCCTGGGATCGGCCCCACATAGTTTTGATTTGATTTCTTGTTGAAGAAATGTGAGAAGTAACCTTTCTTTAATTCTTTCAACCCAAATGTCTTGGGAAACATTGCCAGAGATCCCAGCACAAAATTCAGGCTGTCGATGAATCTGACGCCGAAACGCTGGATTTCCATAGACATTATTTTGGTGCCGGAATATATGCAATAAGGCTTCAAACTGTTTTCAACGCACCATTTCAAGATAAACTGAGCATCATAACCTCTTGCATTGTGGGCAATAAACGTCCAACCAGCATGCTCCCCGTTAAAGACAAACTGGCAAAATTCATCGATGTTGTGAAACGTCCATTCGTTTCCTTCAAAATCTTGCACAATCGCCAAATTCACTTGATGAGTGCCAGTCTCCTGAATGCATTCGAAGTCATAAAACATGTATTTCTCCGAATAAGTCTTGCAGGGGTAACATTGTTTCTCGTCAGTGCAACCAATGCAACGCCCACCTTTCGCTTGAGTCTGTTTCATATAGCATTTATGCTTCGTCATATTGCAATAGGCGTGGCAATTAGAGCATTGAGAATATCCGCAAGTGTGCTTATCAAGACTGCCCGCAACAGTTCGATTGCATTTCAAACACTTCGCAACAAGTTGACAAACCATATCAACTTTTCCACTCGTTGCTCTGTTTCGTTTGTGTTCTCTGAAGCATTCAGTTCCCTTGAAGCTTCGATGGCAGCTGTCGCAGAATATTTCGGGTCCCGCACAAACACCATTCGGACAATACTTGAAACACGCAATACACTTTGAAGGGCACTTATGAAGATCCCTAACCTTATATGTTTTCTTACAGGTGTGACAATAATGCTCTTGACATAAAAATGCAGGCATCGAAGTGATAACATCGAAATGGTTCTTGTTTTTCAACAGATAAATCCTGTTGTCGTAATTACCATTCGCTGTGTAAATCAACTCATTAAACTGGTCCGCGTCAATGATATTTATCTCCACCTTCAAGTACTCGGCAAATCTTTTCACATCTTCTAATGTGGATCCAAAATCGTTTTCAGGAACGCCGGCTTCAGCGTGTAGCTTTCTTGCCTCTGTTTCTTGCAGCAATCTAGATTTATTGAAGCCATCCTTCAGTTGCGATGTTGTCCATTTGTGTTTATTCAAGTGTGCCATTGCTGTTACAATAGCCCTTGCAAGGCAAATCGAATCGGAATTCTTTATGGAAATCACTGACGTCTTTCTTGAAACATTATTCTTTGTAACTTGTAATCGTCGGCTACCACGCGGAATTTTAGTTGATTGCACATCAATGCTGATTTCATCAAGAGGCACTTCCTTATATTCAAGAGGCCTGAAGCTGTCATAAAGTTCAAGCCTTGATATTTTTTCGTTTCGAATTTGTAGATATTGTGTGCTCAAGGGGCGATCCAGTCTGTCGTGATCCACAAGGAGTCGAATTCTGTCTCCATCTTTCAGTCCGTGTTTCTCGATGACTTTCTTCAATATTTTTTCAAAGATTTCCATAGGATCAAGCTCGACTGTTTTGACATTTATTTTGATTTGGAACGTATCCCTGAATGTTGTAAATCTTTGGTTGGATTGTTCATCAACTGGAATTATTTCATAAGGTTCTGGTTCAACTGACTCAACTGTCCGACCCCGCACTTCTGCAAGCTGTTGCCTTATTTCTTTTTCGCGCAAAATCAGTTCAGTGTGTTGGCGTCGGCTGTTTCTAATCTTTTTAGTCACTTTTCGAAGCTTTTTATTCAGCTGTTTTATCCGCTTTTGTTTTGCTTTCAAATCAAGTGGCTCAGATGGTGGTTTCTTGGCGCGTTCGGTTGGCCTTTTTGGCCGCAGCTGGTAATCAAGAAAGGCTTTCATTTCCGGTTTTGATTTGATCCTTTCGAAGCCTTCCAAGCCATAATGTCTCGCCATACCTTTCATTTCAGCCAATGACGGCCCTGAGGGTGATGGTGTTTTTTGTTTGCCTACCGGTTTGGCTCGATTTGAAGCCAAAAGCCGAATTAATTGAGCTTTTGTTGTGGCCTTGGAGCGGCCTGGTATTTTTAATTCACTCGCTAATTTTCGTAAATCCACAACTCGTAAATCATTCATATTTTGTAATTCCATTTTATTACAATACATTAAATAATAAAAAAATCAAAAAATTGAGAAAAGAGTATTTCTGTAATAAAATGAGAAACGATTTTATCAAACTGACACGTATCAACAAAAGCAATGAATTTCTTGAAACACGCGTTTTCACTGATCTTTATGAAGCTTCAAAAGCTTTCAATTTAAACTCGTCAACACTGAGGACTGCCCTCAACATGAAAAATAAGACAATTAAAAGACGAAGCGACAAACAAGTATTTCTAGTTGAAGGATATCTTGCCAATAAAGAACCAATCACAATAAATAATCAAACTTTTGAAACAGCCAAAGAAGCAGCCAAATGTTTTGGGGTTACCGTAAATACAATTTATAAGAAACTCAGGTCGAATAAACCGTATCTCGCCACGAAAGATGGTTTAAAACACCTGATTAATACCAGGAAGCCAACTGAAAATCAAAAAGAAGTGATGATAGGCGTAACCAAAAACAGCCAGACTCACTGGTTTTATTCTTTGAAAGCTATTAACAGTTTTTATTCCGGAATACCCGACGTTAACAAAATCACCCTTGAAGACACAACCCCATGGAAGCAAACTGACACATTGTCACATCACATATATTTCACAGGCTCTCGTGAGTTTCCTGAATATAAAATCATGATTCCAACTAGTTTTGTAATGTCGCCTGGTGAGATGCTGGCTTATCGCAAGGAATATGAAAATGAAATGTCATTTTTGTAATTTTTTTATTTTTTGTGTTTTCTAATAAAAATATGAATCCGACTTCGACTAAACTAAATCAACTAAAACTTCAAGACATCACTATGTCCAAGCCAATCAAAAATAGACAATTCAAAAGTATTTCACTACCGATCAAGGCTCCCTGCATCAGTCTGGAAGGCGAAATGAAAATTTACGAACATGATGGTAATAGTTTCACTTTGGGCTTGACTCTATCCAAAAGCGATGCAAAGAAGCTTGAAACGCTTGAACGCTATATTCAAAAACTGGCTGAAGCACAACAATATGCCGTCAAGAAGCTTTCACCCAGCCTAGTCCCCTTTAACGAAAATGAACTTGTCATTGTCAAAGGCAACCAAAACAAACTTTATTCAAAGCTTTATACCGTCGAAAACGATATCATTTGCCCGTTTTTCAAGCTTTCGAATAAGAAAAAGCGGCCAATCGACCCACAGGAATTACTTGGTAAACTCTTTAATGGTATCTGCATAACTAATCCCCGACGAGTTTACCTTAGCAGTGATACTTCGTCAATAATCATGATTACGCAAGCAGTTCTGGTTAAAGAAATGTGGGAAGAAGAAAAGAAAACGATTGATCCAGCTGCCTGGTTTGATGAATATGATGATGACACTGATGAAGAAAACGAAGGGGCCTATGAAGGTTGCGGCTCTGTAGTTGACGACGCACAGGATTTAGCCTGCTGCTCTAATTGAAGAAACAAATTTTGTAATTCCATTTTTGATCATTTAACCTGGGGTTAAATGAACAGCGTCTTTTAAATTTTTATTTTTTCATCTAAAATATGGAAACTCAATTTTACAAGCAATATCAGAAGATGACAGTTGGTGCAGCCAAAGAGTTCGGCAAGTTGAGCCTTATCCCATTTCAGTGGGAGGATGACACTTCCGTGAATGTGACACTTGATGGGCCCATGATAATCACGACTGAAACCAAAATTGGCAAAGCCCCAAAATATTTTCTGGAGATGGGCCTGGGTTCGTCCTCGAGGGCTCACTGCCAGGCCATCACAAGAAAACTCGGTGAGTTGGTTCAAGATGATTCATTGGCCTTCATCAAAGACAATAAACTTCGAATCAAACTTTATGCGGATGCTGATGGTGATATCTCATGCCCTTTCTTTGACAGACATTCCAACTTCTTGAAGGCCCATGATCTCATAGGCATCACATTTGATGGGCAGGTTGACATCCTCCTACGGCAAATCATTTTTGGGAAAACCGCAACCGTGTCGCTTGTCGCCACTGAAGTCACCAAAAGAAAATATTGTCTGCCGATGGATTATTTTGAGAAATACGATGAATTTTATGATGCGGAATATGATCACGATCCCACTGATTACGAGCCCTGCGGTAAAAGGGTGTATCCAAACCTCGTCTTTTATCCCTCTCTTAGGAATTAATCATATTACCATTGGTAACATGATTCATCCTGACTCATGAGCGGGGGCATATTTGTCATAATAATCCTCTTCCTCATCCGAAGACCCACAAGTTGGACATTCTGATTCAGAATCTTCCCAAACCATGACTGGGTTTGCTGGCGTCCAATCTGGATCTGCTTTAACATCATCTTCTGGTTCCCATTCAGAATCTAATTCATTTTCCAGATTTTCATCTTGAGAATCGTACCACGGGCTTATTTCGGCATCACTCATTTTAAAGTCTTGACATAATCTTTTTCATATTTTTCGTAATTCAGGCCCAAATCAGCAACAATACCATCGATTATTATCATTTCATCAAGGAATTTTTGCGGGTCAAATCTACATCCTCTCAAGTGAGATCTCAGCTCAATCAAAACTTTCTCATATGTTGTGAAGGCGAATTTTGCCATGGTTATTTTGTTCTTATAGTTTTTAATTTCACTGCTTGTTTTCAAAACCAAACCAGCCCCACTTATTACACCCAAAACGATAGGATTGAGGGTGATTCCTCCTGCTATCGTTCCAACAGCAACAAGCATGGTTGAAGCTAGATTGTTTGCAAAGTAGGCTTCTTTGAGTCTTTTGGTCATTCTTTTATAGCACCACCAGCGTTTGTGATAAAAAGCATAGAGTTTTTGCAGTTCTTCAACTGTCTCCTCAGAAAGAGTTGGATCAATATGATTGAATTGGAATATGTTATTTGGCATTTTAATCCTCTTCGAAATAAAAATTTGCAAAACATGAAGTTACTCGTGACTCTGTTATGAGTTTAATAAAGAAAGGTGAAAGGTGATGCTGATTTCCGCTGACTGTCTGAGAAGACCCATCTATTGCAGCGTTGATGTTAACAGCTGGCCATGTTTGAAAATTGTTGCTTATCGCTAAAACAACTTTAACAAGTTTAGCGTTAACAGGAAGGAGGTTGTAGGCTTGAGTTCGGCTATGGAAAAGAACATTGTTTGGATTTCTCCGTCGGTCATAGATGCCTGATATCAAAAACCTTGCCTTGATATTTGAATTGAGAATTTTGTGGTTATTCATATCCAAATCAGTTTGCATAGTCATTGTTTGATTTTCATAAACAAAGGGAGAATCATAAACAGAACTTTCAACATCAGATTGAAAGCCTTTGACGCCATATATGATCAAATTTGCTGGACCTTGAACAGCTGATGATGATGTCCCTTGCCATTTCAAATCCAGATAAATGAATTCAGGTGGAGAAATCTGCCATTTATGCATGTGAATGATTGACCTTGAATACTTCGCAAATTTTTTTGTTGATTGTTGATTGATATTCAGGCTTGTGCTCACAACGTCAACGCTCACACCCGTCATGGAAGCGGGAAAGAATTCAATGCAAATCGTATATTCCCCTTCTGGAAGTTTTAACATGTTGAAACCAAGTCTCCCAGAGTATTCATTAAAAACATCTTTTGTTATTTTCAAATCATACGCCTTCTTATTGAAATGATGCGGAGAACTTGCAAAATCAGTTATTCCAGTGACTGTCATATTATGTTCAGAGCTGGATTCATCCACATCCTCCATCAAATATCTGAATTCATCCTTCAAGTGGGAGGTTGAAGATATATGCGATTCATTGACATATTTTTTGAGTTCAGCCTCTGTTTTGATTATGTCCTCTGCCAGAGCTACTGTCTTCTCATTTAGCTGTGTATCAACATATTGTTTTGATGTTGCTTCATTGGATGTTTTTGGATCGGGAAGACCAATGATTTTCTCCGATCCCATATCAAGTGGCCCAGTCATTGTTCCACCTGCAATGGAAAGCTTCTTAGCTGCCTCCTGGTCCACATATTTTTTGTTTGCTGCTTGATCGACTGCTGTTGGATCTTTCACATTATAAACAAAATTATTTCCCATATCAAGGCTTGTTTCCATTGGGAATGTCTCTTTTCGGCTGGCAAAGACATTCTTAGCATCATTATATGACATCAGATTGTTATAGTTCGCTGATAAATCAAGATAAGTTTGTTGCTTTGAATTGACGACATGGAACAGTCCTTTCAAATCAATGTCTTTAGTGACTTCATGAGTATGTGCTGGAGCATTTGGGTGCCATTTTTTCAGGGCGAGCATATTAACCGCTGAAAGATCATCGTTTTCATCCGTATCCAGATTGGTGATACGTTTCCGATCCATGTCAATCTCGCCAGGAAAAATCAATTTGTTTCCACGAAGGTCCAGGTCTCCTGTCATATGAGAGGAACCATCAACCTGAAGAGAATCTGCCTTGAGTTGAATCAATTTGTTATTGACCGTTGTTTCAAGAACATCAGCTTGATGTTTTGTGATTGCATCGTTATTCGCTGTTCCTTCAGCGACATTGGCCAGTCGTTTTTGTTGGATATCATAATTACTGTTGACGTCCAATTTCAGTCCGCCTCCTTGTTGAACTTGTTTGTTGTTGTATGTATTCACTCAAGTCAACACCAGTGAATCTTCCCACATTGTTGAATATTCCCATTTTAGAAGGCTTCGTCAAAGTTTTTCTTGACACTTTTCTTTCCTTTATCAAGAAAAAGGAATTCATAAGGCCCAAGTTTGTTGAAAAGTTGAGAATCAACCAAATTCTCTTTTGCAATGAGATCCAAGTGGGTTTTTGTTGCAGGTGGATACAGAATCATATGGGAACAATTCAAACGAATCTTTTGAGGAACATCATAATAGGACTGTGAAAGATAGATCGGGCTGATTCCGTGATGCCTTCCATCTGTCCAATGATTGGCAATCTGTTTTTGAATTCGATCAGGTGAGTTAATGAGGTCATCAAAAACGACTACTTTGCGGTTATTATCGGCGTATTCGGTTGTATTCATGATGTCATCCGACCCAAGAAGTTCAAGCACTGGATACCCAACTTTTTGGCTGATTCCTTCCATCAACTTTTGGAGGTCTTGAATCTTATCTTGATGCTGATTTGGTGTATAAAAATAAATTTTATCATAATAAATGAGAGGTTTTCTCAACATATGCATAAGCGTGTTTGTCTTTCCACAGCGAGTTTGGCCCGCAATAAGCATTCTGAAATCCTCATCAAGGAAATCACAATATTTTCTATTTGCTGTTCGATTATTGACATTTCGATCATAGTTTGGAATCTTCATTTTAAGTGTCGATATATCATTTATCTTTTGAGTTAACTTTCAAATCAACACTTATCTTTTGAAATAAATGTTGTTTCACCACTTAAAATGGATCTTGAAAGAATAAAGAAATACGCCGAACTTGAACAGCAGGGATATCAGATCGCGAAAGCAGTCACAGATGTGAAAAATGAAATAAAAGACCGAGAACAGGGAAGAGACATCGTCATGAGTGATTATTTCAAAACCCTGAGAGAACCCTTGATTGAGCAACAGAAAAAGACAGATGCAAAACAAGACGCAGTGATTGAGCAACTGAGGGAAAATCAACGGGCTTTGACTGAAGGATTTCAGGACATTGTTACGTTGAATAAAGATTTGCCACTTGAAGGTGTTGAAGGTACGACGTTGTCAATACCTTATAAATCACCAAGAAGATTTGATATCGATATCCATAAAGGAATTTCTGATGAAGATAAAAACATTTTCCAACGATATCATTTACAACCTTTAGACAGCCTTTTAGGGTTGCCAATTGAAAACGTTAAAGATGCCAAAGAATTGTATAAAAAAATAGAAAAGCCCAAAATGCTTCGCAGATATCTAATTTACAAAAGAAACAGACGAAAAACCTGGTCTTAAGTGATGTCGAAAAACGGAAAATGGATAAATTAAGGTCTGACGCAGAAGCCTTAGACAAATATAGAGACCAAATTAATCGTTTAATTGACGCAAAAGAAGGCGTAATGATAACTCCACAAAAAGGAAAGGGAGCGCAGCGACCGCGACTGAAAGGCGAAGGCATTCGAAAAGGAAGGCCGGCCCAAAGGCCGCGGTCACTTCGCACCTATAAACAACCCCGAAGGAATGCTTACAAAATTCACGGAGATCACTATGGTGGACTTTTGATTGATGTTCCACGATTGTTGAACGAAATGAAACTTGATGCTTATCGCGGCGGGCAACTTGTCTATCGAGCAGATGCAGACAAATCTTTGGTCAATCTTCTCACAAAAAGATTCAATCCACGAAGCAAATATTCCATGAATGCTGTGAAAATTTTCAATGATTTGAACACGTTGTCAAATATGCCGGCGCACAAATCCTCAGGTAAATCAAGGATGGTTGGCTCGGGTGTCGTCTTCTATCAAAAGCCAGAAGAGCTGGCAGATCGAATGAAGATTTTGATTGGCTCAATGGCTGCTGGAAACAATTCTCCTGTCTTGAGGAATGACCTCTCCCAAATAAATGATGAACTCTTGAGAATTGGGGCAATTGATCAACAAATGCATGAAAAACTTCATAATAAGTATTTGAAATAATGGATGTGAACAGAGTACTTGTCTTTAAATCAATTGATGCAAGAAAACAAAACCCACAAAATAAACCAGGGAATTTCACAATTAAGTTTTATTCAGAGTTGATTCTGGAAGATAATAAACAACACTATTTGGCTTTAGATCATCTTTCTATGACTGCAAGCTGGCATAATATCAGGCCTAAATATAACAACAACAAGTTGGTGATTTCAAAAGACAAAGGCAAGACATGGGAAACAATAACCTTTCCTGCCGGCATTTATGATTATGAGGATATCAACGAATTCATTCACAAAAGAATTGGAAAAACTGGTGATGTTTTTGGTATCAATGTGTTGTTTGATTTAACCACTTTCAAAGTATTTATTCAGTTGGATGAAAACTTCCAAATTGATTTTGCAAGCAGTGGAAACTTTCATGTTTTGCTAGGATTTGATGCGGCAAAATTGGCAGCTAGTGCTTACGGTTCGATGTTTCCAAATATATCAAACAGTGTTGATAATCTCTATCTTAGAAGCAGTCTTTTGAGTAATTCAATTATCTCAGGTAAAAGATCAAATGTGCTTTACACGTTCTCAACCAGCACTAAAACCAGATCATTACCATTCGAAATTCAGCCAATGAATTACCTGTGGAATAAAATAAACTCTAAGCAGATTTCTGAGGTCACCTTCTTCATGACTGATGATGAAGACCGAGAAGTTGATTTGAATGATATAGATATTTCTTTGACTGTAGTAATTAAAGAAGTGGATTAAAAATGGATAAAAGAAGAGAAAGAGATCCTGATACAGGAGAAATAAAATATGGCGCTGGATTTGGCGACGTTTTCTCGAAACTCGCAGCTAAATTAACAGGTAAAACGGCTTCAAAATTAGCTTCAAAGGCAGCAGAAAAATTAATTGAAAAAGGAGCTGAAAAAGTTGGTGAAAAAACTGGGCAGCTGATTGGTGAAAAAATTTATGATAAGTTTTCAACCCTTAGTAGTCCCACTGACTCCAGCACCCGCACCGCCTCCAGAAGTAAAAGGAAAAGAAATTGGGGAAATTTTGAGAAAACAAAACACATCACAAGTAAACAACAAACCAGCTAATGGAAAATATCAGTATGTGAGAGATGTTTACAATGACCTCATCTGAAAAATAAAATATGATGTATAATAAAATGACAATGAACTTTAAGAACCCTGAATTCGTAAAAAGATATGAATATACATATTATGATCTAGAAACACCATTGAATGATAATGTTGCAAATGACAACAGGCAGGAAAAAGATAATTATCGCTTCAACGTGGATAATTCCACAGAGGCAAACCGAATTGATTGGTATAATGCATTCCTGGAGCTTGACTTCAAACTGGTTACAACGGCAGATAGCGCAGTTGGAATAACAGCGGGGCCAAATAATGGTGCTCAAGATTGCACAACAACTAATATGGTCTGACATTCATAAAAGAAATCCAAGTAGAATGTAATGGACAAACAGTTTATAACAACACAAAAGCAAATGAATCGGCAAATGTGCTGGCGCTCTTGAAATACACAAAAAACTATGCGGACACGGTTGGGCAAGATCAGTTCTTCTATCCTGATACGTCAACAGGATCAACAGAAGCACGACCAGCTCAGGCGCTTTATAATGAGGGTTTTGCCAGACGAAAGATCCTGACTGATGCGGCGGCTATCAACAAAATATCAATTCCACTGAATTTGTACAGTTATTTCGCTGCTTTCAAAAATAACCTTCATCCAAACATAAAAACAAGTCTTTTGTTGAAACTTGAAAATGACAACAACATAATTTTCCGAAAAGGCGCTGCGCCAGATTCAAAAGTGATTGTCACTAAACTCAGATTGTGGTGCCCAAAAATAATTTTCAATGGTAAAGGCTTGAAACAATATGTTGAAGATTATTTGAAACCTAAAAAGTGGACATATTTGAGAGAGCACCATGAAAAAGCCGAAACAATAGCCGCGAATAACTACTTCCGCATTTCCACAGGGATTCGAAGACCTAGACATGTGTTGCTTTGGGTTGTTCCAACAGCATCTTATAATAGTCAGACACATGATATCTTCAAATTCAAGACATTCAGCATTGGAGCAAACAACCGGTATTTTAGCAGAGTACAGCTGGAGTTGAACAACAGTATTTATTACCCCCAATTGGAAATGACATCGACCGAAGAATCAAGGCTTTATCGAATTTTGATGTCATTCAATTCCGCATATAATGACACCTTGAGCGGACCAATGATTACTCGAGCAAATTTCAAGAATCTTTATGGAATGATTTACTTCGATCTCCGAAACCAAGAAGATGATGTGAAAGATGGTGTCGTTTCTTTAACGTTCAGATATGAACTAAATGGGGGAAATAATACACCTTACACATTGAACGCCTTGGTGCTTCATGAAAAAGAAATTGAATTATATACCGCATCAAACAAACTTTTGATTAAAGCTTAATTGACTCACAATCTTATTTCGATATTAAAAATATTGAAATGACGTCTTATATCGAATATCATGTAAATTTATCTGAAGGACAAAAAGAAAAGCTTGCAAAAGCTATTGACAAATCCATCCCAATTACATTGAGGCTTTCAAAAAATGAATTGAGAGGAAATGATGAATTAATGTTAACCAAAACACAAATCAATAAGATAATGCAAGCCATTCAAGCGAAAAAAGGAGTTGAAATTGCCATCTCCAAAACGCAAATAAGAAAAGCTGTCAAACATGGCGGAAGTCTGTGGACCTCATTGGCAGCGCTTGGAGCAAAGCTGATGCCTTTTGTTGCAAAAGGGGTCTCAAAAGTCGCACCCCATCTTGCAACCGGAGCATTGAGTGCCTTGGGGAGTTTGGGGATTGATAAAATATTCGGAAATGGAATTCCAGTTCCATTAGAGTTCCTTCCGAAACTCGCCGAGTTGACTGACGAACAATTAGGGGGGGGGGGGGGGGGGGGGGTGGGTTGTCAGAGGGATGCAAACTGGCCGAGGCATAATGTTAAGGGCATCCGAAAAACAACTAACCGGTGGGTTTCTGGGAACTCTAGCCGCCATCGGAATCCCAATTGCAATGGAACTGGCCTCAAAACTGTTCGGGTCTGGATACGGCGGAGCTGGTTTCCAAGTTCCACGTAAAGCGGCTGTGGGTTACGGCGGAGCTGGTTTACAAGTGTCACCAAAACCCGGTCTGTATCCATATATACCTAATTCAATAAAGGTTGCTTTGGTCATTGGTAATTGGGCATTGGGAAGCTATTGTTTGGCGGTCACTCAAGCAAAGAATTGCATTGTGTTCCGTATGCCCAAATGCCAATGCCCAATTACCAATGACCAATTACCAAAGCAACCTTTATTGAATTAGGTGTATACCACCCCCATTTTTTGAAACGTGGGAACAACAAGGGCAAGGGCAAAAAAAAAATCTGGGGAAGGTCTTTTGCTAGGACCGAACAGCCCATTCAACAGCATTCCGCTGATAGGAGCAGTTCTTTAAAACCAAAGTGGAAAGATATTCCTTTGAGTAATTTTGATCTCCTTGAATGGATTGATTATCTAGGCGTACCCAATTTCAAGGGCATCTTCTCAAGAGATAGCAAACATATACATAAAACAGGTAGCTGCATAATTAATTTAGATGATTCTGTGGGAAACGGAACACATTGGGTTGCCACTTGTGTTAAAAATAAAACGCTTATTTATTTCGATTCCTTTTGCCTTCCGCCCCCAATTGAATTTGTTGAAAAAGCAAAAAGATTAAATCTGAAATATATTTATAATTATGGCCACCCCATTCAAGATTTGAAATCTGTCCGATGCGGGTATTATTGTTTATATTTCCTAGCTAATATTCATAAAAAATCGTTTTATGATTGACTCAAAGTTTTTGATTTGGGACACCCCAAACGCAATGAAAACTTCATAAAAGAATATTTCAATTAAAAATGGAATCATATTGTGTCAAAGAAAAAAGAGTTACTGGTTGTGTTGAACCAGCTGGTTATATGGTGGCTAAAAATGGTAGACCAATGTTGTTCTGCCATTGCGCTTCATGTGGAATTAAAAAAACTAGGTTCGTGAAACAAGGGAACTCGGGAAACTAAGTCGGCCCGTCGAAGGGGCGGGCTGGTTCGATATCGCCGACAGTCATTCACTCGGTGAAATGGCATTCAAAAGCGGTGTAAAAGGATTATATAATCTTGGACGCATTGGGTTATCCAAAGCGGTTAAATCAGATGTTGCCAAACAAAAGATTAAAGGTGCGATGAATAAATATCTTGATCAAGGATTGGACACATTTACAAGTGACATTTCAAAGAAATTAGATCCCTTATCCGGCCGTGGAATTGATGCTCATAAATTACTTGGTAAACTTCCAAGGCCTAAAGGTGGATTTACTCCTGGAAAGTATAAATATATGGGACCATATAACCCTTTAAAAGGACAGCTCGAATACGATCCTGAAACGGGCGAAGTCTTGAAATGGAATGATCTACCATATAACAAAGTCGATGAAATTTCCGCTTATCACGACATTTGTTATGACCGAGTAAAGACAGGGAAAACAAACAAAGGCGATTGCGACAGGCAGATGGTTTCTGAACTTGACAAAATCCCCTATGGTGACATGCCACACTGGGGCCAAGCGGCAAGATTCATTATAAATACGAAACAGAAACTTGGGCTTGGATTGTCAAAAAACGGAAGCAGATTTTGAGTAATGGCTGGGCCCAAAATCTGGCTGAAGAGTTACACCGGCCGATCAGACGCAAATTTAAAAAGAGAAGAGTTATTGCATATGGAATCGACAAGATCTGGGCAGCTGATTTAGTTGAGATGGGGAAATATTCTAAGTGGAACAAAGGAATAAGATATCTCCTGATGGTGATCGATGTTTTCTCAAAATATGGCTGGATTCGCCCATTAAAAGACAAAAAAGGACAGTCCGTGGCTGATGCTTTTAAAGATATATTTGACACGAAGCGACAGCCGAAAATGATTTGGGTGGATCAGGGTAAAGAATTTTGGAACCGCATTGTTCAAAATTTGCTGGATAAGCATGGCATCGCTTTGTATTCCACTCATAACGAAGAGAAATCATCTACTGTCGAGCGCTGGAACAGATCGGTGAAGGAAAAACTCTGGAAGCTTTTTTCGGCTAATAATAACACTGTTTATTACGACAAACTAGACAGGTTAGTCGATGAATATAATCACGCTTATCATTCTAGCATAATGATGAGCCCCGTTCAAGCCAGTCAAAACAAAAATGAAACAAAGGTTTTCGCTAATTTATATGGAGACATGATTTATTCTAAACACGTCCCAGCAAAATTTAAAATCGGCGATAGAGTTCGGATATCTAAATATAAGCGAAAGATATTCGATAAAGGTTTTACCCCGAATTGGACAGAAGAAATTTTCATTGTCGATGAGGTTGTGAACACAAATCCTGTAACGTATAAATTAGTTGATCTGTTGGGAGAGAAAATAACTGGGTCATTTTACGAGCCGGAACTTCAAAGGACAACACAAAGCGTGTTTCGAATTGAAAAAGTTATTCGCCGTGATTACAAGCGAAAGAAAGCCTTGGTGAAATGGAAAGGCTATTCTGATAAATCCAATAGTTGGATTCCGCTGAGTGATGCGACAAAGCTATCTTAATTATTCTCGATTCTGAAAAATCAGCTCACGCGTGATCTAATTTATTCATCACTAATAGAAAACTGTCATATGGTCTGTTTTTAACCAATCAGAAAGTGGATTATGCATAATACACTCTCAGCCTATCAACACTGTAGGTAGTAGAGGGAATATGATGACTCTGGGAGGAATGCTTGCAAAGACCAAAGAAGTGTTCAATGAATACCAGGAGAAAGATTTCAGATTCGTTTATGACAAGCGATGTTTTAATCCTGGGGAAACTGGGCTGGATACGTTACCGTATGGGTTTGACTTTTGGGGCTTTCATCAACTCGGGGGCATTTCACCGCCGGCCATTTGACGGTTGGTGAATATGAAGAACTCACCGTCAATTTTCAGGGGTGGTGGTGGGTTTGCCGCTAAAAGTTGGCGGTAAAACGTCATGATCGCTGGTGTTTGACGATGAGTGCCCCAGAGTGCCCCACATAACTACTATCGGATGAGATCGGACCGGACGGGACCGGACCGGATAGGATCGGATAGGACAAAAATGTAGGATCGGATCGGATCGGACCACAGGTAGCCCAAGCTCAGTATGTGATGGTTCTTTGATATTACGCAACAAACGATTTATAGACTTTGTATGGGAAATTCACTTTAGTCTTATATATGCTAAACTAAGCTATTAAGTGATAGATACAATATGAGCGGGAGATCTGTATGGGTATTTACAATGGCGAGCCGAAGGCGAGCCATTGTAAATCCCATACAGATCGGACGCGAATATTGTATCTGACTTGTGAAATGAATGTCATACAAAGTGTGAAGAATGTTGTTTACATTCAATTTGATTGGCTGTTATATGAATGAAGTTAATCCGATGAACGCAAAGGGATTAGCATAACATTTATTTCATTTTAGAAGAGCGAAATGGCGTCCACGCGCTTTCGTCCTCCGAAAAGTTTATCGGAAGAAAGTTCTCTGCTCAAGGATGTGACTCCCCAAAACACTAAAAACAACACGAAGTAAGCCGTTAAAATATTTGAACAGTGGCAGCAGGCAAGGACTAACAAAAAACCCGAAAATGAAACTGTAGCCTTGGAGGCGAGAAACTGCAGGGTGGAAAACGTTCAAAGTAGAATTAGTCACCGAAGAATGTTAAATAGTTGAGTAGATTTAGACGTACAGTTTTAATGAACTGTTTCATGATGTTCTGTTTAGTGAAAAGTAAATAAAAGGAAGGGAGCTCTTGTTCGTTGCTTTCCAAAGACGCTTGTGGCTGAGTTACATATACATAATTAGTATTCTGTATCAGTCACAGAATACTAATTAGCTGCATTAGTATTCTGTATCTAGATACAGAATACTAATGAAGCTAATTAATATTCTGTATTCATTCATCAACCCCAACATTTCCCTGCTACCTATTCAAACCCTCCCCTTGCTTTCAGACAGTTTATATATGTATTGGGATTTACAAAGGTATACATGTGACTTGAATACTGTTGTTGGATTGGTCATCACTCTCATGAATTATTAATGAATTTTACAATGTAGAAATAAACGTCACTTACCTCAACATTGGGTTTTCGTTGTGTCTTTTATGCAATTTGGATGCAAATTGTGTCCATTTTAGACGGTTTTATGGCTTACGAATTTTTGGTTCTCGTTTCCACTCATAAATCAAGTCTACGATAGGTTAAATAACAAAATAAATGTGAAATACAAATTCAAGGTTCGGTATAAGCTTTATCAAATGATAAAAGAAAAGAAACTATATTGATTCATTATGTCATAAACATTCCGCGTACAGTCGCCTGAAAACAAATCAATCCATTCATTTGATGCCAGATTGTAGGGTGGTAGATGGTATGCCGTACTGATTAATTGTCGACTGAAATCGTGGAGTTCTTCAGAGGACATTACTCGGACCAATGCTAATATTCCTTATATGGTGAATGAAATAAAGTCAGCCTATATCCATCTAATAATATGCTGATTGAATTTGCGGATAACTGATCACTCTTACGGCACCAATTACAGAAAACTGCCATTTTTTCTGCAAAAGTCAAGAACAATGATTAAAGACTAATCGCTCAGAAATGGCATAACACTTTTCCTATCCAAGATTTCAGAGGGGGAGGAGGGTGGGTGGTGGATGTACGACGAAGGCCCTCTTAAGAATTCGAACTTCATGCGCGTTATAACACGATTGGTGTGTAAAGGTTCATAGGGGGTAACATTCCAAGGATAATGTAACTGGGACCTCTATATTGATACCTTATAGTGTAAAACTAACAGCCGACTGTATATTCTTAGGGTCTGTCAACTTTATGTATACTCTAAGAACGAACTTTAGTAAGTGATTTGGCTGCTGTCTTATTTAATGTTCCTATTTTGGCATGGTATTGAAGTATGTGGTTCTGTCTACCAGACCAAATAGGTGATAGTATTGCAATTGATAGATTTTGTAGACGAGCATCGCGTCATGGCTATACCACTAAGCAGATAACTATGTGTGATAACATTAAAGAACGAGAAGCTAAAATCTGGGAAAAGATCATCAGTGACTCGAATCACGTCCTGTACGAGCTCTTACAACCCAAGGGAGAGGGGGAGGGCCCTACGAGAACGCGGGCATGCGTTCTCTCTACCTCGCATGAGCCGCGAATGCGTGACGAGCCAAAAAAAGATCTGTGTAAAAGGCTGACCTGGGATGAGAACTAAACATTTTTAACGTGCATTTATTAATATATGATTATTTGAGTTTATTAACACTTGGTTACTTTCAGCCGATGTTAGTCGCTGTTATGTATAATTCATAATAATTTCGAGTATTAGACGATAGCTATAAGTGGTTTGCAACCATTCCATGGAGACTTAAAAGACAAAACAAATAATCACTATATTTAAAAACAGACAACATGCTTACATGTGAAAATTTTAGGTGTTTATAGCTCTATCGTTGGAGCAACTTCCACATTACTGTTACGTTATTCCATTACTACAGTGGAACCTCCATTATAAAAAAAACGATTTAGACTACAAAATGAAGAAACCAAGGCCGGGAAGTGATATCATTGTAGAAACCAAGTTTTGGTTTATTACAAGATAATTGATATAGAAACTTATAATATTTCGGCTCTATTACAGAGTCATAGTCATGTAATGATATTTTACAAGAAGGCAACTTAAGAGCGATTTGCTGTAAGGACCGACTAAAGGTATGCAAGATAGAAAAAAGCGATTTCCCCAAACTTTGCCAGAATAAAGGCCTCAGTGAACTAGTTCTAAAAATATAAGTTTCGGGTCATTTAGGTTTTTATTTATTTTTTAGTGAATTTTTTTTGATTTTGCGCTTGGAGACGGGCTAAATTCGCTTAAAATCGGGACTTTTGCGGAAGCTCCTGTTTGTACATTGAAAGCTTTCTTGAAAAGATTAACCGAGGGAGTTGAAAACTATTATTTCCACTGGCTATAAACGGTGTAAAATTTAAATGAAACGTAAACTTGAATTTTTGACGAAATTTTCAAATTTATACCTTAAACAGTCCCTACCACAACCGAATTTTGGCTAAATTCAAGGCTCAAAAAAGCAATCTGGTACATGGCTTTAACCAACGAGACTATACTCCAGGGAAGGACAATCATTTCAACTAAACATCGACCGAATAAAAAATTGGGGTAAATAAAACGGCGAATTCAGAGAGCGTTTTCAAAACAGGCAGGTACAAACGTCGGAACGGATCAACTCGGATCGGATCGGATCGGACCGGATCCAGTCCGGGTCGGATCAACTCGGATCGACCCAGATCGACTCGGGTCATAAAAAAAATGAAATGAGAAAAAATAAAATTTTTACCCAATTGTAGGTTAAAATTCCTCTCAGAAATAGGCCAAATCAAGTAAGCGTTGCAACGTTTAGAGCTCCGTGGCGTTCACCCGCCATTTTGTTTACTAGTGCCAGTTCCTCTCGGATAAGGTTACGAACTATGGTTACACGCTCCATCGATCGATCACATATTAAAACATGGACACAGCTGAAGGCGAGGAAGGTAAAATCTAGGCCATATTTCTCAATAAAAATGCTTTATTTCAAGAAAATTATAGTTTCTGTAACTCAGAATGTTCATATTGTTTTTTTGTTTGTTTTTTTTTTACAGCAGGCGATGTTGCTTTTTGTCACAAATTTATAGAACTCGTGGTTGCGTAGCGAAAAGGAAGTTTCTTTACCGTCGAACTAACCCTGATCATGAGTCGACATGAATTTATTTGTGGTGGAGAGTATCGAGGTGGAAACCATGCTTAAGTCACTTTCGAGAACGAAACCTTTCAATACACACATTTCACCTCTTGTCACTCGCCAAGTGTTAAAATAGGATTCGTGAAGCCACTTTTGAGGAAAATATTTCAAACTTTAAAAAAACGCTTGCTGACTAGAGGCTACCCAAATAACCTGATAGAGAAAAATCCTATCAGAAATAAAATTTACAGAAAGGGAATCGGCGCTTAAACAAGATAAATTCAAAAAGACATTTTGCCTTTTGTTACACAATACCAACCGTCAGTGCCAAACATCAAACAAGCTTTAAGGAGAAAATGGCACCATATACAAAACAAACCACTTCTACGGCAAATTTTTAAAGAACCATCTATTATATCCTTTAAAAAAGGAAAATATTTAAAAGATGCACTCGATAGAGCAAAAATATAAAAGGTTCTCATATGTTTCACACAGGTAGAGATTGTGTGGCCTATCAACCCTTGCTATTTCCTACTGCAAAATCGCCTGCTGTAAAAAATAAGCAAATAATGTACATTCTGAGTTACTGAATCTATCATTTGCTTGGAATTAAGCAAATTCATCGAGAAGGATAGCCTATATTTTCCCTTCAGCATGATTTCTTCAGCTGGGTCCACTGGAATGCGTAAAGAAACCACGAGTTCGTAACCTGATCCGAGAGGAACTGGCACTAGTAAACAAAATGGCGGGTGAACGCCACGGAGCTCTAAACGTTGCAAAGATTACTTGATTTGGCCTATTTCTGAGAGGAATTTTAACCTAAAATAGGGTAAAATTTGTAGATTTTCTTATTTATTTATTCTTTTATGATCCGAGTCGATCCGAGTTGATCAGACCCGGACTGGATCCGGTCCGATCCGATCCGAGTTGATCCGTTCCGACTTTTGTACCTGCCTTTTTCAAAACAGGTCACTTCATTAAATATGCGCGACCGTTGACCTTTCGTGTCAATGGGAAATCAATTAACGGAAGCTCTTAATGTGACCTGCCTTCGTCAAAAGACGCGTTATTTTCCTTTTCTGGTATGTTTTTTTTTTAAGCAGAGAAGACTAGGTTTTTGAATTTGGAGTTGTGTATTTAAATCCCAATGCTAAGCTATGAAGGAGAATTTACACAAATATATTTTGAAATTTGACCCACTGTGCTTGGATGTTTCCGATATGTGTTGATCACCGAATTTAATTTGTTAACGTAAATCATCGACTATGAAGTCAATTGACTGAGTGTCAAAGAAATTTTACTTACCTTAGTAAGCTTTTCCTTGCTGGAAACCACATTATTGTTAGCAAAACACGGCGGAACGAGATCGACGAGCCATGTCTCACGTGAGCCAAGTTGTCAAATATAATTGAGTGTGCTCATTTCACGAGTCGAGCTCGAGCCCGAGTAAAAATCCAGGTCAAGTTTTAAAAATTATACATTTTTTCCTTTTTTTCTGTCGATGCCTTTTTTTATTATAATTCTTGTTGTCTAAATGCTCTCACAGTGGTACAGCACGGTAAAAATCTTATTTTATTCGCATCCGTATATGTCGAACTCACATACTGTACATGTTCCCGCGAGCGGTGTCACGAATAACTGGCGGTGCAAATAATTCGTACGGGTACGTATTTTCGCAGAATTTCTTTCGACCCAAGGTAATATATTTTGTTGAAAAGTTTCAAGCGATTCTGTTTTATTTAATTCAGCTGTGTAGACCGTGCAAAAAGCCAACTCCTTTCTTACATGTTCTTAGTGACACCGCTCGCTGAAACAGTCTGTGAGTTTTAATACTCAACGAATTTTCACAATAACATTTTTCTACTTTATTCATAACATTCTTTTTTAACAGAGTTTGTAAGGAATTCATTTCACCATCATTCAACCTATATAGTTACTTTAAGTCCTGTATTTTAATAATAGTCCGTCTATAAACGAGCGGTTGCGTGACATCACCGTGAGTTCATGTGCAAACAAACTGTGCGGGTGCATTTTACTGGGAAATCCGTTTTTGGATTTCCCATAAAAACGCAAAATCCAAAAACGGATTTCGACGCACCGAAATCCTTCTACGCGATGGATTTCCATGAACAATGGGAAATCCGAAATCCTGATTTAGATTTTGAAATCCGGGGGTGCCTACCATTTAGCCAAAAAATCTGGAAATTTCGGTTCAAAGTCAAATGGATCATACAATTTCTAAAAAATCCCTTCGGAAATTGTGGAATACCTCCAGAGGTAGTCCTATTTTTCCGTTTCGGAATGGAACGTTGGAAATCTCCTTACCATTTGAATTTAGAAAAATTGAAATCGCTAAATCGCGTCAACGGTCTGGGTACCAGGATGGGAAAATGGAATAATTATTTAAATAGTAAGGGCAATCTCGTCAGTTGGTTGGTAAATAATAATTTATTTGGAAAATCGCTTACCATTATGTAACGGTTACCACAACCGGTTTTTTCCTACAAGTAGTAAGCACCCCGCGGATTTCAAAATCCGAAAACGGATTTCCCAATGGAATGCACCCTAAGTGAGTCGTTCGTGTACGTACCCGCAGCAAATTTTATTTGTTTCTTTTATCTGTTGGTAAATCAGTACCACTTGCAGGGGTGGCGGCAACCACCCCTCTCCCCACCCCTTCAGGTTTTTTCCGATATTTTCAAGACCATTTAAGATTAGCACATGCAGTTTACAGTAGCTGTTCGTTTATCCTTGAGACACATTTTGGTAAAGTTTGGCGACAACCGGTTGCTATGGTAACGAAATATGACGTCATCAGTAACATGTGGTCAACCCATTTTTGAAGAAAAATGCGTGTTTTTCACCTTTTTTCAGCGAAAAATCATATAAAATGCTACCAAAAGCATCAAAATGTTTAATTGTATGTTATTTTGCAACTCTAGCAAACAATATTTGCGATTTCCGCATTTTTCCGATACATTTGAAGTTTTAGTAAAATCCAAGATGGCGGCCATCTTGGCGACCATTTTGGATGACGTCACGGACCCCAGAAGCGTCCCAACCCATAATATTTACCTTATCTTGTAGAGCACATCGCGGGCTATCTATTAGATGTAAAATATTTCCGGGGTGGGGTTGCAACAACCGCCGTACTTGCCACCAAGTGATAGAAATAATTTTCAAGCGAAACAAAGACAGGAATACGACAACTATGTTATTAGTTACACACGGCACATGCCGTGACGAGCTCCCCTCCGCCTTGCGCCTTGCGTGGAATCCTTCTGTGGACACGCCAAAATACTCGCAAACAATCTTAAGCATGACTGTGCTCAATGTTTTCATGCTGCCTTTCTTCTGCCTGTCGCACAGGTTAAGATTGTCGTAGGCGATGGGGTGCTGTAACTGCACTTCATCCAGCACAGCCTGGCGGGTATTACAGAACTCCTGCTCTTCTTGTGCAGCTCTTATGTCCGAGTCATCAATCCTCACAGCGTAGCTTATATGTCACGGGGTAGCTTAAATGTCATTCTTGAAAGGAAAGACTGTATCTATATCTGTATCACTGTGGTGAGGAACTCGTCATTGGAGAACAGCCTCGATCCATCCGTTTTCATTGCCAAACGCATCTCTCTTGCCTCTCTCTTGTGTCCTGTTTGCTGCCCCAAGGTTGAACTTTTCCTCCAGGTACTTCAGGTACTGAGCTTCATTGAGCCGAGTTGATTTTTGCGCCAATTTTAGCGCCCATCGTATCCTTCAGGTAAGGTGACACCATCCGTCGTCTCAACTACTCTTGCTTCTGGTACTTTTGCGCTACTGACATCTTCTTGAAGGAGTGCGTGGTATGTCTTCTTAGCTTTGTCTAGTAAAGTCTCTTTTTCAGGCATCATCCTGCATTTACCAAAGGACATATGCTTCTCAAGACTTAAGTGCCTTTCATTCACCTTAATACAACTTAACCTTCATTTGGACAGGAGAAAAGAACAGCGGCATCGTTTTTTGTACCATCGTCCTTTACTTGCTCTTTCAACGTTCCATCAAGCTCTGACTTCTCTGAGCTTTCTTGGGATGCGCCAACAAAGTCACCAGGGGAGAACTGGCAGTCAAATCGGCAACTTTGCAAAACGTCCGGAGTGGGACCTTTTGAAAGATTCTTTCACTTCTTTGGAAGGCGGAGAGAAGCCTCCCTTCTCGCTTCCGTCACGCATTCGTCACGTCATTTTGTGAATTGAAAAAGTCTATTCAAATCATAATGGCTACTTACTAGAAACATTCATAATAGCGAGTATTGACTGGAAAATAGAGAGTCTGGGATAGGGTAGGGATTTTTGTTTTCTATTCTAGAATAGGGTTGGAAAATGCAGCTGAACATGGTATGGTATACTATAGGGTAAGGCTTTTAGTCTCAACAGCACATCCCTTCCTAAACATTTACACAGTACCCTCTCCCCCCTTCCCCCGAGTGTTTTCGTAAGCACAGAATTTTGCTTCAATTTTTGAGACATACATTAAGTTCAGCCTTTCTTGTTTTAAAGTTTTAGGGTCTACCAGGAGCCCATGGGCGACATGGTGCGACAGTTTTAAAGCTGTTCAAGAATGACTGTGTCAACCAAATCGGCCAAATCAAGTTTGTCACGTTTTCTTTTTGTGTAACACACGCGGCTGTCCCGCGCGTTCTTTATTCATCTTTGCTGGTCTTTCGGCCTATTTATGGTCAGTTACACGTCTTAACGGAATGAAGTATCGAAAACTTCAATTTTTCGGTGCTTAGAGATGGAATTAAGTGTCTCGTTTTTTTAGTTTTTCATTGCGTGATTCAGTTCTTGACTTTAGTAAGATTGACCTCTGCACGGTTGATTTGTCTGTTCACTTTAGATTGTATATATTTTAAATTCAATTCTGAAAGCCTGACCTGTATCGAAAACATGGTCATATTAAAAGAAATATCAGTCGTTGCGTGGCCCATGTCCGCAGTCTTACATCTTTGTTTTTTTTTTTAGCAACGACGGAAAAGGTTTTTAATTAAAAATCTAAGCCAAATATGGGAAGAGAGTTTTACTTGGAATGGGCCGCTCCAGATGTTACCTCACTCGTAACGCACACCACCTGCTTTGGGGGAGGCTACAGCAAGCTTAATGCATCATCTTATAAGTCATCGTGCTTTCGTCCCCTTTTATTGTTATTTTGTTTGTAAGTTTAATAACATTCGTAAGCTTACTCACTAGGCTTCTAACGCGGCGAATGGCAAAACGTCCAAATTCACACGCGGCCACTGTCCAAGATGAACAGCAGCCGTGCCGCTTCCGGGATGTGGTGCTCTTTAGGTGTGTAATTCACCACTCCAGGATAAGCAATCTTTAGTGTGCGACAAATAGCTTTGAAGGTATCAAGAGGAAAAACACATATAGGCACTGTAAGAGCGACTCGTGAGAGGTACGAAACTACTGCTGGGAGCCCTGTGGTTTTGTCTGGTTGTTCATTAACTTGTAAAACATTTCAAAGCTCGGCGATCGATGTGCTCTGTGTTTCAGCTTGTGCTAAAAATGATGTGGTTTCCGGCCAGTAAAAGCTTACTAAGGTATGGAATATTTCTTAAACATTCAGTCAATTGACTTTTACTTCGTAGTTGATGCCGCATTTGCGTTATAATATTCAATTCGGTAATCAACATATCGCAACAATCTTAAAGACAGTGGGTCAAATTCAAAATATATTTGTCTAAATTGTCCTTCATAGCTTAGCATTGGGATCACACGACTCCAAATTCAAAAACTTAGTCTTCTCTGCTTAAAAAACATACCAGAAAAGGAAAATAACGCGTCTTTTGACGAAGGCAGGTCACATTAAGATCTTCCGTTAATTGATTTCCTATTGACATGAAAGGTCAACGGTCGCGCATATTTAATGAAGTGACCTTTTTTGATAACGCTCTCAGAATTCGCCGTTTTATTTACCCCAATTTTTTATTCGGTCGATGTTTAGTTGAAATGATTGTCCTTCCCTGGAGTATAGTCTCGTTGGTTAAAGCCATGTACCAGATTGCTTTTTTGAGCCTTGAATTTAGCCAAAATTCGGTTGTGGTAGGGACTGTTAAAGGTATAAATTTGAAAATTTCGTCAAAAATTCAAGTTTACTATTCACTTAAATGTTACACCGTTTATAGCCAGTGGAAATAATAGTTTTCAACTCCCTGGGTTAATCTTTTCAAGAAAGCTTACAATGTACTAACAGGAGCTTCCGCAAAAGTCCCGATTTTAAGCGAATTTAGCCCGTCTCCAAGCGCAAAATACGAAAAAATAAAAAATAAATTAAAACCTAAATGACCCGAAACTTATATTTTTAGAACTAGTTCACTGAGGCCTTTATTCTGGCAAAGTTTGGGGAAATCGCTTTTTTCTATCTTGCATACCTTTAGTCGGTCCTTACAGCAAACCGCTCTTAAATACACGCTAAAAATATCGTAGGTATAAATTAGGCGTGTTAACGTTACGTTATATTACTAGATTTCTAGGTAATCAGAGAAACAGGTCTAATTCTCTAGAGGCTTTAAGTCCTTCGTTAATGCTACAATTACAGACAAAAGTAGTTGGAAAGGTTGTGAAAATGAATAGCATCAGTGGTGAATTACATCAATGTTCTCTTAATATAAAATAGAAATAATTAGTTAATTTTCTGAGTCCCCCCATCCCTCTATCCAATGTTGGGAACTCAGCGAACAATTGCGCACTAAACATGTCCCGTTATAAACAACATTGTAACAGGGGGAGGGGAGAGAAAGAGAATAATAGTGAAAACTACTATTAATCTTCCTAACACTTTTGTCTATGACTGTAGGCTTGAGATTCTTGATGTAGAAAGCTTCAATTAATGTTAATTGTGACCAATTTTGTTGTGAACTGCATTAAGAATCTTGGTCTTTAGAACTAACACAGGGTTTCAATGACCATGGCTCTGGAGTTTGATTTAGGCTTGCTGGAATGGTTTTTGTAGGCAATGAACGTCTGTTTAATTAAGATATCACTCCAAATATACTTGGTTTAGCATACTAGTACTGGCCAATACTTGTTTTGGCATACAAATACCGGCCAGTAGGTGGTTTAGCATTCTAATACTGGCCAATACTTGGTTTAGCATATACTAATACCGGCCAATACTGGGTTTAGTATACTGTCTAATACTGGCCAATACTTGGTTTAGCATACTAATACAGGCCAACACTTGGTTTAGCATACTAATACCGGCCAACACTTGGTTTAGTATACCAAACATGATTCCTTTGATGATATTTCTTTCCTCAATGCCCAGGACTTTGCACATATACAAGTGCGAAATCCATATAATTAGTTACTAAACCCTGATCATTTCCAGTGATCTACAATTGTTTAAAGATCACCCTGACCTAGCCAACGGCCCATGTGTGAGATAAAAACCTCTAAAATTGAAGATATATAATGGTCAACGTTTATGTATATATATGTCACCTGAAGTGAAAGTAGCTCTTCTACATAGAATAAAATACTGGGAGAGAAAAGATCTAGTTGTGCCATCAGAGGAGGAGATGCTATCTTCTTTATCGACTACTCAGCTTATTTTCCCCTTATTTACCACCCATAGTGGCAGTCCTCATGGGCTGAAGAAGGCGCATAAATATCCCATCGTCATTTGAACATATCGTTCTCTGCAATGCCAGCTTTACTGTAATGCATTCAGCAGATAGTCATTATAGAGGGAAATATATCGCCAAGTGAATAATATTCAACTTGGATAATCAAGCTTTCAAAACTATATTTTTAGATAGCAATCCTAAAAAGAAGTTATAATTTGATCATGCGATCTAAATTATGGTTAACTGTCATATAAGCGTAATAAACCAAAGTATAGCCGATTATGCATGTTATTGCCAACAGATTCTTGGCCGAAGAGGGGGAGGGATTTCACTTTCTTCGAATTCATCACTTTCATCATCTCCATCAGTTTCATGTCCGTGTGAACCAGACTCCTTCTCGTCAATAACAGTCTCCTCTTCGTCAATACCAGTCTCCTCTTCGTCAGTATTTGCCTCTTCCCCGTTAGAACGAGTGTTCTCCTTAACATCGATCGCAGGGTGAACCCGCCTTGACTTGCGAGCAGCCATTATACGTCGAAAACCCAACTCGCGGATGCGCGCCGTTCTATCCAATGACCTATCCACATTTGCGAGCAATCTGTTGATCTCCATGTTGTTGGCCGCCATATCAAGACGTATTCTGAGTAGATCAAGAAGCTGAAAATGGCTGCTTCGGACAAGGAAATCTTGGTCTTCAGATACTTGGGGCCTAGGAGCAACGTTGCTGGATTCGCCACCATGCCCAGCGCAATTATTGCCGCTATTCTTAGCTCCCTCGACACCAGCTGGAGAAGATAACGAGGCGTTAGATTCGCTACCGGTCATAGGCCTCTTAAAACCTTCATCTTGAAATGTTTCTTCTGAGGAATGCTCGCTCGTCGTGGACGGCTGTACAACAATAACCCTTGCATTTGACGAACTGGGCTCGATTCTTGGTTTTTCTAGAATCGGAACGGCTTGACCAATCACTGTTAAATCTACAGTTGTTTGAAGTCCTTTTCCCAAGTATTCGCTCCTCGTACCGGCATTACTGGAGGATTCCACTGAAGTTACAGAAAGTTTATCTCTGGTTCTGGATGTTCCTGAGTTCTTTTTAAAAGATTTGGTTTTACAGCAACGACCTTTCTTTTTTCCTTTGGTTTTCGACTCCCGCTTTAACGACTCCTCTTTCGTCAATGAACATTCGCTGTCTTTTGCTTTAGCACACGAAGAGAACCATGTCCCCATCTTGAAGCTTCTTTACAGTTAAATATTTGTAAAGCAATATTAAAACCCATGTGCTGACGTTCGGTAATTTTTACATCACAAACAAAATCAGATTGGATTCCATATTCGAACGCGTAAATGCGCGCGCAATATTCGACTAATATTCATTGATGTAAAAATAAATGTTAATTTGGCTTTGTTTCTTTAAGAAAGAATGATTGTCTCTTCGGGCATGAGATGTTCCGGCTTTGACTTTCCGACTAGCCCTTCAATCGGTGATTTCTTATTTTTACATGGCTTCAGTACATACAGAGAATCAGATCCCCAATTCAAAGTTACGTTCGGTTACATCACAGGCAAAATCAGATCGTCATCGATATGTGAACGCCGGCGCGTAAATGCGCTCGCAATCTTCCTCTCGCTATCGACGTAACAAAAGTTCTTGTTTCCTTAATATCGTCTCGTCACTTTTCTTTCTTTTAGAAATCAACCCATTTTATTGAATGCTTTCAGTGCGCACAACACCTAGTTTTGAGCCGAGTCCAACAGGTGGTTAATATTAATGTTATTTTTATTCAAATTCACAAGTCTGAAAAAGAAATTAATTTGTCTTGTGTTGCACCACATGTAGTCCTGTTTGTCTAGTGGCATATGACTCAGTATCGAAACTGTCGGGCCCCGAGGGTTACGGAAGTGATCTTAGCAAGAACATTATTGTGTAAATCCTTAATGTTAAGCAAATTGTGTTGATTGTATTCACCATTTTCTTTTCAGGTCAAAAAGAAGAGCGGAAACTTGTCTGATGCAAACGCAGTTTGACAAAAAGACTAAAAAAAACATTTGGAGAATCCGGGTATCGATCCCGGTACCTCCCGCATGCGAAGCGGGCGCTCTATCATTTGAGCTAATACCCCGTTCTTGATGTTTAACCTTATATATAAGCTGCTTTCCGGTATTTCCAGGAAACGTAGTTCTCTCTCATTTTCGGTCCACACTTCTGGTCATGGGCCTCAATCACGCCCCGCCATTTTGTATAAAAACAAAATATTTACCCCGCTAAGCCTCGCAGTGAACAAGTTGAAAACGAGGTTAATTGGGGGAAAACAAAGCATTTTATTCTCTGGGGAGCCAACATGGCCGCCGCGTGATTAAGGCCCATGAAAGGCATGATGATTTGAGCACGCGCGTAACGTATTCCGATCCTTGCGCAATCTTCTACCACTAGATTACATGTCATTCTGACTTATGCAGTGTAAAAATGCCATATCGAATAAAAACACACCTTGTGAGAATTCGAAGAAGTGAAGACCTAAAGAATTCTCGATAGCCTTTAAATGGGAAAGTGGGGAGCTTAATAATAAAATTGTACCTCGTGGATCAGAACATGCGTTCGCCGGGATTAATTAAATGGACAGTTTCTCGGCTGATATCATCGTGTTTTCGTGATTATGACCAGATGCAAAACAGGAAGAAAAATATCACCAAAAGTGATGGACGCAAAGAAATATGAAATAAATAAACAAAATAACGACTAAAAAAAAACTCTCAAAATTCAACCAGAATGGAAACTTTGATTTCTTGACCGCCTGTAAAGAAATCAAAATTGGTGAACTGTAATCCATTTCCATCCTTGTATCCTGCACGTTTTCTTCAAACTTAACTGCTTCAGTCTGTTTTGCTCTATAGAATCTTTTTGAAATCAGAAGTTATACATTGGTGGCATTTGGCGATATAACGTGGAAATTAAGCAAAAATAAGTTCGTTATTTCGGCGGAATGGTGTCCTTTTAAGCAATAAAGCAAGCTGGTCGCATTCCCATTTAGTGTGCTACACTGTGTAAATTATAGCGCATTTATTCGTTGTCGCGGGTAGCCCCAAAACGAAAGATATTTAGCAAAAGCTATTTTTCGCCATATTTGTTTACCGTTGCTATGAAAACGCTGATTAGCATAAAAAGAGCATCATCCAAAACTTTCATCCAAGCCTAACACCTGGTATCAAATTCAGGTTCATTGAACTAAATAGACTTTCTCAAAGTCCGTTTTTAGACTTTCTCAAAGTCCGTTTTTTAACCATCTGTATTTCCAAATACACTTTGATTAAGCTTCTAAGATATGTGCTTGCCTTTTTTCTTGCAAACGACTATTTTCGGCTAACTACGTACAGGGATGAAGCGAGAGAGAGTGTAAATTGTACTGTCGACAGTTTTCATACTGTCGTTAGGACGACCGTTAGAATGCGTCACTTTAAATATCAGTCCTTTCAAGTTGAAATCCGCAATTTACTATTATTTTTTATTGTGCTCGTAAATTTGGTGATTACTCGTGAAAACGTTTTTTGACGAAAACGTTTTCAGAAATAAGAAATTCGCCGACAAGTTTTTGTTGATTATATGTTAGCCTAGCTTCTGTCCAAATTTGAGGGAAATCGAACAAATTCCCTTTGAGTTGTAGCTCTTTAAAGTGTACCCTACAAGCGAAAAATTAACTTTGAGAAAACAGCGCTTAGAAAAACATATCGCTTCATAAACAAACTCCGCCCACAAAAGTTATACCGTCATTTCTCCGTCAATTTTCACTATTTTTCCAGAATTTTTTTTGGATGAAAGTTCATTCTGTGAACTTTATTTTGACGCCAAAAAAAAATTTCAATAAATTTTCGATCTGAAGGTACACGGTAACCTTAAGATTAAAATCTGTCATCACATCAAGTTTCCTAATGTGACCGGTGTTTCGCAAGAAATTCCGATGAAACTTCAAAGACGCCGTAGTGTATGGGTGGGACAGGCCGCTTTTTGTGGAATGTTTTTGTTCTTATGTCATTACGCGTATGCTTTCGACAGTGCGACCCTAAAATGTTCTCAAATTTTTGGAACTTCCGTTTGCGGTTTCAAATGTTTGGAAATTTTTGCACGGGCTGATTTTTGTTTTTGACTGTAGTGCGACCAGGTCCTAAGTATGAACCAATTCCTAAATTAATGCTTTGAACGATAAAATAAAATAAATCAAAGCCGGGAAGAAATCAGCGATAATTGATGGGCTTCCTTTCTTGATTGATCCATACATTTTTTATCCGATTTTCGTCAATTTGAATCTCTCTTATTTTTAGTGGGTTTTTGTTAAGGGAACAACTCTGAAGAAACAGGTGAATGTTACAGACGACATCAGCCTAGTCCCTAGGCGTTCTCTCTTGCCCCGTTGTCCGCGCGAAATCTGGGACGGGGTGGACGAGAGAACGCCTAGCAAATATTGCCAAAATACCCCTGATTTCAGCGCAAAAAAAACCCTGGTTGGTTTCTACTAGTTTTAACATCTTATTTTGCAAAAGCTGCTCCCCGATGGAATATAATCCAATCATGGAGGTGTCTACAAATGACGGTAAGTTCTAACTTTGTGGCATAACTTTTTTAAGTTATGTTATTTTGCTCATCGTTGCTTTCCGTTCGAATTTCTTTCCTGTACATGACAAGCTTCGTTGAAATCTGCAATGCAAAACATAACACAAGCTTATAAATTTTTGTAGACTCGGAGTGGGAGTCCGATTGCGATGTGGAGCTTTCTACGCATCCTTTGTGTGGTGGCCTGAAAGTATTTTGTCATGATTGATTGTAATACACGATATCTTAAATATTTCAGAGTTGTTTACGGTGTTACTGTAACATTTTATAAATTTTCAGGATGTTCGCCTCATCGAAAACTGTTTTGTCCTGTAGCAGAAGACTCCACCGCCATCATCACCAAGGACACCGCCATCATCACCAACAGCGAAGGCCTGCAGGAAATAGACATTGAAGAAGCTAGGTACTAGACTTCTTCGAATCTTAAAGTTACATTTACTATAATATATAATTGTTTTGTTTTTCAAAGAGGTGAAGAAGTGTTGTAGACTGAAAATAAAGTGATTTTTAAAGCAAAGATTTGTTGTGTTAGGTTATGATAATATTTCTTTGCTCAATGTGTGCTGTAAGTGTGTTGTTTACGGTGGTAAACATTTAATAATTTTGCAGGATGTTCTCCTCGTCCTAAATTTATCTGTTCTGGCAAAAGGACATTACCAAACAGTCCATCAGTGAAGACTAACTGGCAGAAGAGATTGAAGCAGACAGGTACAGCTGTACAATGTATTCATTTTCTAAAATTTCTTGACATCACTGGTTTTAATACACTGAGGATAAGTTCAGCAATACCCAATCTTTCAGCTATATGTAAATTCCAAATATTTCACTATTGTCATTGATACACAGTAATTTTAAACAAGGGAACCTCTACAGCATAAAAAACCTCATGCTAAATCTATCTATCAGTTTGTTTTTTTATTTCAGTGGCTAGTAATTGTATAAAGACTCTTTTTGTATATCAAATTTTCTTGAATCTTTTACATTTTTTTCTAGATCAAAGTTTACTCCAGGGTGCAGTGCAATTGTTGCAGTCAAGAGCAGCATTGGAACTGATGGAAATAAAAGTCTGAGCCTTCCCAGTCCTAAATAGGAATCTCGAAATTGGTGTCCCCACTTGCCAAGCAATGACAACTTTTTACTAGAGCACAGGGTAATCAAAATATCCAGCAGAACCTTGTTGTCTGAAATCATTTCTGCATTTACCAAAAGGACCTTGATTGAACAGCTAGTTTGCTTTAGTGAATAAAAAAGCCCTTGCTTTTCTGAGTCTTGTAGTTCTCCATGTAGTCCAGCAGCCAACCATGCTTTTTACATCGGAAAACTTGGTCACACATAAGATACTTTAGTGGGGTTATTACAACAGTAGAACCATTGCTTTTATTTATTTTTTTTCCTCCTCCTGTTGGCAAAATCACAAAGCAGTCTTTTTCTCTAAAATAGCCTGAATTCCCTTCTCCTGCTCAACTCTTAGGCTTAAAAATTCCCAGTTTTTTTGTAAGATTTGATTGAGATTCTGAAGATGATAACTCACACTCATTAGGACCCCTGTCAGTAGGTATTATAGTGGGGGTAGCTTGCAAGTGAAAAAGAAGGTTCAGTATCTGCAACAAGTTCCTCACTGGCAACATAGTCAGTTGGTATTATTTCTACAACAGTCCTGATTCACTTTATTTCAGGAACCTCCCATTTCCCTTGTTTGACTTTCGAAACATGGAACACAACATGTTTGTCTTTGTTGTCTACTGTGATAACTTTTTGCCCTAGATTCTGAGAGTATTTTGACAGCTTTCCGCCAGCAAGCAAAACATATGCCACTTTACAAGCTGCACTGAAGTGTGTTATATCTCTCAATTCCATTTCCAATCCATCAGACTTGTATTTGAATATCTCACCACCAACCTAGTTATAAAATATCAACAGTCAACTAACAGTATGTAGTAAATGAATAAAAGAAAACTAATTACCAATTTATTTAATTTAACTGCTGTGGCAGGACATTTAGTTACTGCACATACTGCAAAAAACATCAGCCCTATGATTTTGCTTCTGATCTGAAACACCATTGCCTTCTGCCTGCGCCTCTCGTGCTCTGCTCTTGCAGTGTTGTCACAAACATTCTCACCACAGACTCTTCCATAGTAAGAAGTAAGATCTCAATACCATGTTTGTTTTGAATCACAGTTTGGGTGAGGGCAAGGAAAACAATGTCACATTTCATCATCTATACATGGAGAAAAATAATACAATACATACATGTAATTATGTTGTTCTTTAAAATTAATTTCAGATAAAATTGATTTAAACTAGGTTAAATTTGTATTGTTTCTTGTTCCAAGTATAACACCATTAAACAAAGAAAATACAAATTTAACTAGTGTGTAATCATTTTAGCCTGAAATTCATTTTAAACTACAACCTGTATGTTGTGGTTATTGTTAATCCTAACACACTTCAGACACTTGACCAAGCAAATGCAGCATTTATTGTTTACCTGGTACAATGTCAAATAAATTTCTTGAAACAATTGGCACAAAATGGTTGGGGCGATAGTTTTGTAGTGTTGACAGCTCTCCCATTTGTGACACAGTAGGGCAATTGGAGGCTTTGTTAGTCCCTTGGCAAGATTATTCAGTGAAGATACTGACGAACCTTGGAGAAGCATATAGTAATAATTGGTTAAGATCAGTATCATGACTGCAATGTACAATACTCAATATCTCTAATTTTGTTTGAGGGGGGGGGGGGGGGGGGGGGGGACTCGGCATTATTTTGTTCCAACCTTGACCAGCTCCATTTTGCAAAATTATAGGTCAAATAATTATAACTAGAAGCGTAAACATCACGCATAGTTATTTGCCCTTAGTCTTTCATCTGATATCAGCATATATGATTTTTAAATACCAGAATTTTTAGGGTCTAAAATTCACTAGATCATTTTACCATTTTTGAGTGTTCAATACTAAAACACCGAAATCGAATATTTACAAAGTGTAGCTGTCACAAATTTAAGTGCCGGTGCTATCGAGATACCTGAGAACCACAAATTCTGTATTTCATGACAACAGAAAGGTCAGCATCATTTTTACTGACCTTAAGAAAGTTTTGCCTTTTTTTCTGGAAATCACCTTTTTCTAAAAAAAAATTCGTTTAAAATTAAAACTAAGCACCTACTTCTGCTGATGCGTCGTTTTAGAACATAAGCGAGTGCCTGCAAATGCCAGAACGACGCATGTGTTGACAGTTTACACGTTTGCTTTGCTTCCTCGCGATACACGCTTTCTAACACAGCAGCATCGATGGTTCTAGGACAGGCACTAGCTGATGTTAAACACCTGCTGTTGAGTACTAATCCGGTGCAAGAAATCCTCATCTGTGAGGTAATAGGCTTCATTGAGGGCCATTTCAACGACAGTCCGTAACCTTAGCCCCTCGTGCAGGGATTCATCGCCGTTTACTAAGGTAGAAATTGAACGGAAGCAACATGATCCATTACCCACAGTCGTCACCGGCACAAATTCAACAAGTTCATCGGCTGGTACAAGTTGCTGAGCGTGAAAGTCCACTTCAATTGCACTAAATTTGGATTCCTTAATCGTCATTGAACCTAAACTGTCTTTTTCCTTTTTCGCATGCACGCAGAAACCCTTCCCATGAAGAATTTTCTGCCACCTTCTGAAGTTGCAGTAATTTGGCGGAAAATGCCGCCATATTGGATCTGGCAATATTTGCTAGGCGTTCTCGGCGAGGCTCTCTCGGTGACGTCACGGCTCAAAGTAGGGTCCAGGTTTGACCGAGCCGAGAACGCCTAGGGACTAGGCTAAGACGACATCATCATGCATCAACAAAAACTAATAAACGTGTAGCTTTGGCCTGTTGGTCTAGTGGCATGATTCTCGCTTTGGGTGCGAGAGGTCCCGGGTTCGACTCCCGGACAGGCCCTAGGTATTTTTTTCTTTCTCTTTTTTTTTAACTTCATTTTTAAAAAACATAAATTTTGAAAGACAAAAGATAACCGAACGTGTTCAGTTGACATATGTAACATTTAAAAAATTACTATCTTTTTTTTATTTATGTTACAGCTCTAAAATGTTTCCTGCGTTTGAAGTCACTTCACAAAAATGGATTCGTTCTCAACACATTAAGTAAATACACCTGGTTCCATATAGCATCAGTATATGAACGAGGCCTTTTTAAATCGAGAATTCTTCTTTTATAAGGACTCATATCAGCTGTCATATTATTCTCGATTACTGGTCTTCGGGCCATTGACCTCAGACTGTTTTCGGCTAACTACTAAAAGGGATGGAGCGAGAGCGAGTGAATTTTACTGTCGACAGTTTCATGGCAAAATGCTTTTAATGTTGAATGCTTTCAATGTTGAATTTGTATTCGGTATATGCAAATAATAGTACATGTAAAGTAATAATAGCATGCGCGTACATGTCTCCTAATTCCTTATTTCGTCATTGGTAGAAGCCCGAGTTTGTATGACTGCGTGTCGAACACTTTCGATCTCCGTAAGCTGTAACATCTGCAGAGATTTTACTACCGCGTCTTAACGTTTTATGTTTTTTAAAAATGAAGTAAAAAAAGGAGAAAGAAAAAAGTACCTTGGGCCTGTCCGGGAGTCGAACCCTAAGCGAGAATCATGCCACTAGGCCAACAGGCCAAAGCCACATATTCATCGATCCGTTTTTATTGATCCATAATGATGTCGTCTGTAACATTCACCTGTTTCTCCAGGTTCCTGCACTTACAAAATATTGATTTTTGTAAGTGACCCTCACACGGACCATTGCAAGTTATTTTTTTTGTGTGTACATTTAAACCGGGTCTTCTAAGATATGTGCTTGCCTTTTTTCTTGCAAACGACTGTTTTCGGCTAACTACGTACAGGGATGAAGCGAGAGAGAGTGTGAATTTTACTATCGACAGTTTTCATACTGTCGTTATGCCGACCGTTAGAATGCGTCACTTTGCAAATCAGTCCTTTCAAGTTAAAATCTCAATTTACTATTATTTTCATTGTGCTCGTAAATTTTATTATTCTTCCTGGAAATATCTAATTTGTGACTAGTAAAATGAACCACAAGTTGATAAAGCACTTGTTATTGTTATCTTTATATGCGGATGACACGTTTGTCATTGTGCTGTCTGACTTTGCAATTGTTTCTGTTTTCGGAGTTTATGAAGAATTCGAGAAAGGCTCCGGGGCCTAGCTGTACCAAAACAAATGTGAATGGCTGTGGCTAGGTGCATGGCGTGATCGCCAGGATGCCCCATGTTCCAATCGTTTGGATGTCGACCAAAATTAAGGTGCTGGGCAACCTGTTTTTATTGATGTCGAAGAGGCAAATTGGCTGCCTCGTATCGAGGCAGCTGAGCATTGCCTTAACTCATGTCATAAACATTCCGCGTACAGTCGCCTGAAAACAAATCAATGCATCCATTTGATGCCAGATTGTAGGGTGGTAGATGGCATTCATACTGATTAATTGTCGACAGATATCGTGGAGTTCTTCAGAGGACATTACTCGGACCAACGCTAATATTCCTTATATGGTGAATGAAATAAAGTCAGCCTATCCATCTAATAATATGATGATTGAATTTGCGGATAACTGATCACTCTTACGGTACCAATTACGATAGTATTCATACTGATTAATTGTCGACAGATATCGTGGAGTTCTTCAGAGGACATTACTCGGACCAACGCTAATATTCCTTATATGGTGAATGAAATAAAGTCAGCCTATCCATCTAATAATATGATGATTGAATTTGCGGATAACTGATCACTCTTACGGTACCAATTACGATAGTATTCATACTGATTAATTGTCGACAGATATCGTGGAGTTCTTCAGAGGACATTACTCGGACCAACGCTCATATTCCTTATATGGTGAATGAAATAAAGTCAGCCTATCCATCTAAGGGGCCAACCATTTTAGTTTTGAGGGGGAGGGTGGGTGATTTGGTATGGGCATGAATTTTTTTTTCAACCGCTTAATTCACGCTGATTTTTTTTTCTTGGGGTATGTGCTTGCAGAATATTTTTTTCTCCCTCGAACATTCTCCATGAAATGTTTTTTTGGTGGATAGGTTGGTAAAATGGCATCCATTAAAAATCAAATTATAAAGGATCTGTAAAAGAATCTTTGAAGAAATGTATTATTAATTTTTTATATATTAACGAAGAGATTGAAAGATTGGAGGTGCTCATCAACCACTTCCACACTAAATATGGCCTATCTATACAGGAAAAGTCTGATGCAAAGAAAACAAACAAAAATAAGAGGAAAGAAAGGAAGCGCAAGGCAACTCAGGCAACTTAAGGCATAGATAATAGCTTTATAACACACCCCACTGAAAAAATGTTGCCTGTCAATTTTTCAACTATGCTAAATAAGCTAGTATTAAAGTCATGCCTTAAGTTGTTTGAGACAACCTATTTTTGTATAGATAATAGCCTAATGGGGATCCACATTTTATTGTATTTAGTAGTGTCTTTTACTGAAAAACATTTTTTAAGAAATTGTGTCATTGGCTTTGTATTATACACTTTAATTTATATGTTATTTTGCGTCTATCAGACTATTAGAGACTGACAAATTTAAGAGATTGTTCCATAGCCTTTGCAAAATCACAAGTTGCACTTAAAACATTGTTCTTCAGATCACAACACCAGCCGTGATCTTGAATTTGACAAAAATGTACCAAGATTGGTAACCACGGGTGCTATAAATTTAAAGAAAAAACAATCTGAGGGGGACACATTATTGTGCTATGAATACCTCTTTTATGTAAAATACCCAAGTCCAGATGCTAAAATCTTTCAACAGTTTGCTGATACAAAAGTTCAATGTGTCAGCCCAGGGAACATCTTGCCAGAATTTTTTTTCCAGCCCACTGTACGTGCGTGAATTTTTTTTGGGACGATGGTCTTGTGCAGGAATTTTTTTCTTACGCATATGCACTTGCAGGATATTTTTTTTCAAAATCACCCATCCCCCCCCATCAAAAGTAAAATGGTTGGCCCCCTAATAATATGATGATTGAATTTGCGGATAACTGATCACTCTTACGGTACCTATTACGATAGTATTCATACTGATTAATTGTCGACAGATATCGTGGAGTTCTTCAGAGGACATTACTCGGACCAACGCTCATATTCTTTATATGGTGAATGAAATAAAGTCAGCCTATCCATCTAATAATATGATGATTGAATTTGCGGATAACTGATCACTCTTACGGTACCAATTACGATAGTATTCATACTGATTAATTGTCGACAGATAAAAACATTTGGAGAATCCGGGTATCGATCCCGGTACCTCCCGCATGCAAAGCGGGCGCTCTACTCTACCATTTGAGCTAATCCCCCGTTACTGATCTTCAATCTTATATATAAGCTGCCTTCCGGTATTTCAAGGAAACGTAGTTCTCTCTCATTTTTCGGTACACACTTATGGTCGTGGGCCTTAATCACGCCCCGCCATTTTATACAGCTATTTCAATTAACGTTGTCGGATGAAAGCTCAAAGCTACAAGCCAAGATAGTTAGGAGCGGCGCAAAATAAACGTTTTTCCCGTTCCTCGCATCGCTTATTCGCGCCGTTTCTTTTCGTTTCACCACTCCCAACTATCTGCATGCCTGGAACAGGCGCTCGGTTTACTCGTTCGGTCTTGACTTGTAGGCTTTGCGCTTTGAGCTTTGAGCTTTCACCCGACAACGTTAATTGAAATAGCTGTATAAAAACAAAAGATTTACCCCGCTAAGCTTCGCAGTGAACAACTTGAAAACGAGGTTAAGCGGGGAAAACAAAGCATTTTATTCTCTGGGGAGTCAATATGGTCGCCGCGTGATTAAGGCCCATGTAAGGCATAATGATTTGAGCACGTAACTATTCCGATCCTTGCGCAATCTTCTACTAGTAGAGTACATGTCATTCTGACTTATGCAGTGTGAAATGCCATTATCGAATGAAAACATACCTTGTGAGAATTCGAAATGAAAAGACCTGAAGACCTAAAGAATTCTCGATAGCCTTTAAATGGGAAAGTGGGGAGCTTAATAATGAAATTATACCTCGTGGATCAGAACATGCGTTCGCGGGATTAATTAAATGGAAAGTGTCTCAACTGATATCATCGTGTTTTCATGATTATGACCAGTAGCAAAATAGGAAGAAAAAATATCACCAAAAGTGATGGACTCAAAGAAATATGAAATAAAAAAAGCAAATAAAGACTAAAAAACTTTCAAAATGCAACCAGATTGGAAACTTTGATTTCTTGACCGCCTGTAAAGAAATCAAAATTGATGAACTGTAATCCACTTCCATCCTTGTATCCTGCACGTTTTCTTTCAACTTAACTGCTTTAGTCTGTTTTGCTCTATAGAATCTTTTTGCCCATTCAGAAGTTATACATTGGTGGCATTTGGCGATATAACGTGGAAATTAGGCAAAAACAACTTCGTTATTTCGGCGGAACGGTGTCCTTTTAAGCAAATGAGTGAATGAAAGCTAGTCGCATGCAAACACCATGTTTATTGGTCGGATGAATAACAGATGTGATTTATTACTCAAAGAACGTTTTCCGAAAGAGACTCTGGTACGTTAGCTCAGTTGGTAGAGCATTGGGAATAGACACGTCTTTTGGAGCTGTGTCTCTTTCGGCTATTTCTTGCGCTAATCGAGGCAGTAAGTCCTAAATTTTCCTATATTCTTTCAGCTAAGGGTTCGTGTTCCTTAGCTGGTGTTTTTGTTTCTGGATTTTGCGGTTTTTCTGGTTGTTTTTTGGGTTCAAAACTTTTCGGGTGGTTTCGTTGAGATCCGTGGTGTTATTTTCTTTGTTTCCCTTTGTTGTTTCTGTTCGGGGCTTTCGGGTGTGGTTTTGGGTTTTTTTTTTCGGGTTTTCTTGGGGTTTCGTTTTCGATACTTGGGTGGTGTGTTTTTTTTTTTCTTTTTGGTATCGTTTTGGTTTGGGTTTTGGCCCTAAATTGAGTGTGTTTTTGGGGGATTTGGATTTTCGTTCGGGCCATTAAATATTCTGTTTTGCAACTTGTGGTTTAACTTTGTAATTTGCACTTTGGCCGTTCGGCCATTGTGTTTGCTTTTTCCATTTTGTAGATATAACGAAAGCGTTAGGCTTTTGTTATAGTAGTTTGTAATTAGCACTTTTAGCTTGGCTATTGTGCTTTGTGTGTTTATATCAAAAGCGCTTGGCTTTTGTTGTTTTCTCAATTTTCGCAATTATCACTGATAACCTCTGGTTATTGTTTTCCATATTTTTGTACTGCAATAACACTTTGTTATTGTGGTTTATTTTCTTTTCGGCCCGCTGTTTTTTCGTCGGCTTATTTCGGCTTCTTTTTTCGCATTCGCGGCTTGGGGCGTGTTTCGCGCGCCTTTTTCCTCGCGTGTTTTCGGGCGTGCTTCGCGCGCCTTTTCTCGCGTGTTTTTTTTTTTTTTTTTTTTTTTTTTTTTCTCGGGTCTTTTTGGCCTTTGTTTATTTATTTATTTCTCTTATTTGCTATTATGCGTCTTCCTCGCACGCTTAACGTGCAGTGCGGCCGAAAATTGAGCGGCAACACCAAAGAAGATATCTTGAAAAAAATTCTGAAGGTTTTTAAGGGTGTTGAATGCGTGCAAGTCGCCTTTGAAGTCATTCGGGTCACATTCCGGTTAGAGGATGACTTTAAAGTGGCGAAGGAACAAGCAGGGGTGCGTCTTTTTGGTCTATGGTGCCCGATTCTTGGCGGGGGGCCCCCTCTCACCATGATTCATATATTTGATTATCCTTTCGAGGAATCGGATGCAGTTCTTAAGGAGGTTCTCGCAAGCTATGGGGACGTTAAGCGGGTCAAAAAACAGGCTTATGTCTCCTGCCCGAATATTTACACGGGGACGCGGTTGGTGTCGATCGCCCTGGAATCGACTCCACCGCGTCAGGTTACTGTTGACGGGTATCTCTGCCGCCTATGGTATCGCGGCCAGCCGCTAGTCTGCAATCTCTGCGCTGTCCAAGGGCATAAATCAGCTAACTGTCCTAATAAGGACCGCTATCGGCGCTGCCATCAGGAGGGGCACTTCGCGCGTAATTGTCCCAACCCATGGAATGTCTTGGATGTTCAAGTCCATTATCCTGATGAGGCCCAGTTTCCCTCTCTGCCGGGTGAGGGTGCTGGGTCTGTTCCCCCTGGATCTGAGCCCGGTGACGCTGCGAGAGTACCACTTTCCACCGGCGAGGCTGCTGCGGAGTCGGTTGAGGGTGTGGTGGAAGGTATGGAGGGTGTTGAGGGTGTAGAGGGTGTGGGGGTGGAGGGAGCTGATGCGGGCCAGTTTGAGGACTCCTCTGGGCCCGCGGCGTCGGCTGAGGTTGTTTTGAATAGTCAGGTGCAGGCGCAAACTGCGATAGCGGGGGATGCCACAAGCGATCCCAGTAACAGGGTGGTAATTTTTGAGTATGCGCATGGTGGTGTGCTAAATAGTCAGGGGTTTTTGGCGGGTGCGGAGGGGGACGCCACCAGTGACCCCAATGACACCCGGGTGATTGTCAATGGTAGAATTGTTGAACGTGATGTTGACAGTGGCACTGTGCAGGGGAGTAGCGCCCAAACTCCTATCAATAATGTAATTAGCGATAGTGGTACAGCGAGCGCTGTAAGCAGTGAAAGTAATGTTGTAAATACTGTTCATAGTGAACGTAATGTTAGTGTAAACATTGAAAGTGATACAGTGAGTACTGTAAATATTGAAAGTAATGTAGTGAGCACTGCAAACAGTGTAATAAGCGTAAACAATGGAAATAATGAAAGTTATGGAAGTAATACTAATGAAGTTGTAAACAATGAAAGTGGAAATTTACTTCATAATGAGAATAATGTTGAAAGTAGTGGAAATAGTCAAAGTATATTAAGTAACGTGCAAAATAATGTAGCTGACCAAAATGTTGCAAATGATGTTGCCCAAATTGCTGATAGTGTTGTTGCCCAGGATACTGTAGTTGGCCAAATTGAAAGTCCAGAATTGATGGAGGAGTCGGAGGGCTCTGGGCCTGCTCAGCCCTCCTGTATTGTTTCTGAAGTGGGGGAGGCTTACGAGGAGCGTGGTCTCTCTGGCAAATTCAAAAAGATCGGTTCCCGTGTTAAACATGCCATTAAACCCAATGTGCCCCCTCGGCCACAGAGGGCCCGGCGTGCTTCTAGGGCCCATTTGGGTGCGTCGTCGTAGTTATTTTGGCCCCCAATTGGTAAATTCAATTTTGTAACGGTGAATACTAATGGCATCCGTGATGCCAGTAAAAGGGCTCCTTTCATTCAATGGCTGCTCGGTCTGCGGGCCGATTTTGTTTGTCTACAGGAGACGCATGTCTTGTCTTGCGCGGAGGGGTCGGCATGGTTTTCAGCGGCGGGCTATCAAGTTCTCTCTTCGCCTGGGTCGGCCCATGCGTGCGGTACGGTCATCCTCTTTCGCCCTCAGGTCCGATTAGTCAACTCTTGGGCCGATAGGGAGGGGCGTTTCGTACTTGCAGAATTTGAATGTCGGGATGTTGTTTTTCGGGTGGCGTCTGTTTACGCTCCCAATCGTAACCCGGAGAGGGAGGATTTCTATGCTTACGTTGAGGATATGGTTGATCCTGCAGTCCCACGGTGGTGGGAGGAGACTTTAATGCCGTTTTTAACCGTTCTATTGACCGTCGTGGTTCGAACCCTTTGGACGATTCCCATGACAGTTGTGCTTCGTTGAGGGCTCTTTTCAGGTACTGCTGTATTACGGATATCTGGCGTCATCTTAATCCCACCCAGAGAGGCTATTCCTGGATGAGATGGAATGGTTCTGTCTCCAGCCGCATTGATCTCTTTGGTTGTCCCACCTCTTGGTTGGCCTCGGCCCAGTCCTCCTCTATAGTCCCCTGTCCTTTCTCTGACCATTCAGCCGTTGTTTTTGTGTGTCCCCCGCCTTCCTTTCTTCCGCGTGGTCCTGGACGTTGGAAGCTAAATTGTTCTGTTTTATGTGATTCTGACTTTGTGGTGGCTGTGAAGGAGTTTTGGTCCCACTGGCGTAGTAAGAAGGCCTCCTTCTCGTCGGTTGCTACCTGGTGGGACCGCGGGAAGGAAAAGATCAGGGGTATTGCTGTACAACATTGTCGTCGCTTGGCACAAGGAAGGGAGCAACGCAAATTGTTGCTGACCAATTTGGCTTCGCATTTGAAAAAACAAATTGACAATGGGGCTTCCCATTTGTTTGGCGTCTATGAGTCCACTCTCACTCAATTGGCATCTATTGATCAAATTGCGGCCGAGGGGGCCAGGGTTCGTTCTCGCATCCAGTGGGCTGAGGAGGGTGAGTCCTCGTCCAAATTCTTTTTACGTTCGGAGAAGAAAAGGGGGACTGAGTCCTGGATCTCGGCCATGCGTTTGTCTGATGGTACCACGGTGACTAATCTGAATGATATCCTGGATTCTTGGCGCGGTTTCTATTCGTCGCTGTTTACTGCTTCTGCTACCGACTCTGAAGTTCAGTCCCGTCTTTTGGACAATCTCACTGCTCGTCTCCCCCCCGACCAGGTTCCCCTGTGCGAGGGTCTCTTATCGAACCAGGAAGTTTTGCTTGCTCTTCGAGGGATGGCCAAAGGGAAAGCCCCTGGTTCTGACGGGCTCCCCCCTGAGTTCTATCTTACCTTTTGGGACGTTCTTGGTGACGACCTTGTTGAGGTCTTCAATGCATCCTTCGCCTCCGGGCTTCTTTCTCCGTCGCAGCGGCTGGCTCTGATCTCTTTAATTTTTAAGAAGGGGGACCGTCTTCTTCACAGGAATTGGCGGCCTATTAGTCTGCTAAATTCAGATTACAAGATGTGTGCTCGGGCTCTGGCTGGTCGTCTGTTGAAGGTTCTTCAGTTGGTGGTGGCTCCGGACCAGACATGCGGGGTCAAGGGGCGGTATATCGGGGAGAATGTGGCTTTACTTCGGGATGTGGTGGAATATACTAAGGAGACGGGTTGCTGTGCCGCCATCTTGGCCCTAGATCAGGAAAAGGCATTCGATCGAGTAGACTGGGATTTTCTTTTTGCGGTTTTGGCACACCTGGGTTTTGGCCCGGACTTTGTCCGGTGGATTCGGCTGCTTTACACTGACATTTCTAGTGCGGTTTTGGTCAATGGTTATACCTCGGACCGGCTTAAACCTTCTCGCGGTGTGAGGCAGGGGTGCCCTCTATCTCCCCTCCTTTATGTACTATCCATGGAGGTTTTGGCGGCCAATATTAGGGCCAATCCATATATTGTTGGTCTTTCCCTCCCTCGTGTGCCACGGCCCCTCCCTGTTCTGTCCCTATATGCCGATGATACCTCTGTTATCGTTCTTTCCGACCTTGCCTTAGTCTCTGTCTTTGATGTGTACGAAGATTTCGAAAAGGGTTCTGGCGCTAAGCTAAATCTGGAGAAGTGTGAAGGGTTGTGGTTGGGTGGGTGGCGTGGTCGCTCCGATGCCCCTGTTGCCATCCAGTGGACAGACTCCAAGATAAAAGTGCTGGGGGTTTTTATTGGTAATAGTGATGTGGATGAAGCAAATTGGTTGCCCCGTATTGAGGCCGTGCGGCGGGTTTTAAATTTTTGGCGTCATCGTGTGTTGTCCTTCCAAGGCAAGGTCCTTGTCATTAATGCCCTGGCTCTCTCTAAAGTTTGGTATGTGGGGTCTCTGGTGGGGATGCCCCCGTGGGTCCGCCTGCAGCTTGATAAGCTGGCCTTTTCTTTTCTTTGGGGTGGGAAATCTGATAAGGTTGCTCGTAACATCGTAATCCACCCCCGTCTTCGTGGAGGTCTCTCCATGGTTTCCGTAGAGGCTAAAATGTTTGCTTTACTTGTACAATGGGTCAAGCGGTATCGTGTTTCGCCTGGTGGTTGGGTCTCTCTTTTGACGTATTGGTGTTTTGATCGTTATGGTGTGGGTCCCTCTGTCGTCTTTGCTAATCCTTCTTTCTTTTCACCTGACGTTTTTCCTTCGTTTTATCGCTCTCTGTTCTACGCATGGCGTTTTCTGGGGGGGGGGGTGGCTCTCACTTCCGGCTTAGCTGTTGGTGCCTCATTTCCATCTGGGCCTTTGCCGGTGGAGACCATCACCTCTAAGGTGGTTTACGTGTCGTATCTCTCTTCTTTGGCGTGTGTTCCTAGGTGTATATCCAAGTTTCTTCCTATTTATGGTAATGTTGATTGGCTTTCTACGTGGTCTAGTCTTTCGTGCATGCCGCTTGACCGTCATGTCTTTGATGTGAATTGGCAGGTTGCCCACGGGGTTCTTTTTACTGCGGACCGTTTGATTTCTTTTGGTTACAATTTTGATCCTGTTTGTTTTTGTGGTTCTGGCAACGAGTCTTTAGAGCACCTTTTCTTTTCGTGCCCTTTTATCCAGCAGGGCATTGCCCGTGTTCAGACGTTGTTGTCCGCTGCTTCCCCCTTGGCTCCCCCTATTGATGCCAAGGTTATGTTGTTTGGCTTTTCCTCTGATGACTTCCGTTTCGTTCCTCTTGTTTTTGCGTATTTGTTGAATGTCTTGAAATTTCTGGTCTGGAAGCAGCGGAATGATTTTCGTTTCCGCGACGTGCGACCCTCAGGCCTTAGGTTGCTGGCCCAGTTTAGAGCCAGGGTTTCTTTCTTCTTACCTGTTTTTTTCAAGCGTTTTCAATCTGCCCAGCGTCGCCGTTTTTTTGCACGCCAGTGGGGCGCTCGGGGCTTAGTTGGTACGGTGTGTGACGAGACTTTTTCTGTTTGTCTGTGACTGTGTCCTATCTCGGTTGTACTGCGTGATCCCTCCTCTTTCTCTGCTTATTCTGGTCTCTACTTATTCCCCTACTGCCTTGGGTGATTGCGGTCGCCTTCATTGGTTGCACTGCATGATCCCCCCTGCTTTTCTTGTTCCGGTGATCGTGGTCGCCTTGATTGGATGCACTGCGTGACCCTTTGCTGTACTTGTTCCGGCTTGTTTTTGTTGTTTCTGGTGATCGTGGTCGCCTTTAGTGGTTGTACTGCGTGATCCTTTTGTGTGGTCTGGGTCTCGTCACGGCGTTGTTTTCTGGTCCTGGCTAGTGCGGTCGCCTTAGTTGGTTGTACTGCTCGAACCTCTTCCCGGGTTTTCCTTACATAAGCATTGTACGTGTTTCTTCTTAGTTTGTACCACTTGGCTTTTAGTATGTTTTATTTAATTTTAACTGTTTTTTTAGTTGTCTTATCCAATTGTTTTACCTCCTTTTTTACGTATATAGTCTAGTTACGTAGGTAGTTGCTGGTGCCCTGCTTTTTAGATTCCCGGTGAGGTGGGGTTCGATTCCCTAGCGAGTTTGGCGAGCTGGTGCTCCCTCACCCTGGCGTTCTCCTCTTCCTCGTTTTTATCCCCCCGTTTTACATGATCGCGGGGCATTGCACTACCGCCCTGCGGAACGCCAGAAATAAAAAAAAAAAAAGCTCAGTCGGCAGAGCGTGGTGCTGATAACGCCAAGGTCGTGAGTTCGATCCTCACACAGACCATCGCAAGTTCTTTTTTAGATTTGCCACAAGTCGACCTTGGCTTTTTTAGTCGAGTTTTATTCGATAAATTTGCGCGCAGTATTAAGTTATGTTGCGAAGGACGACTTGTTTCACTTTCAACGATAAAGAGATCGAGCTTTTCATTCAAATACAGTCTAAAAAGAGTAAAAACGTCAAGCAAAACTGCATTTGAATGAAAAGCTCGATCTCTTTATTGCCGAGTAATTAGTCAGAGCTATTTGCAGGGAGTAATAATTTAAGTTTGAGGAAACTTTCTGTAGTAATTTAATGATAATTTGTGAGACCTATGGAATGTTTTGACCGCTTATTTTTCAAACATGAAAAACAATGTCATAAAAATGTTTTAGCGTGTTTATTTAGCGATTTATTTAAAATCGAACAGTTAAATTTGTTTGAAATTTTCCCATTTAGTGTGCTACACTGTGTAAATTATAGCGCATTTATTCGCTTGTCGCGGGTAGCCCCAAAATCGAAAGATATTTAGCAAAAACTGTTTTTCGCCATATTTGTTTACCGTTGCTATGGAAACGCTGATTAGCATAAAAAGAGCATCATCCAAAACTTTTATCCAAGCCTAACATCTGGTATCAAATTCAGGTTCATTGAGCTAAAGTAAGATTATGTATAAGCGCATTCAAAAAGGGAAGTGTGACCCAGAAAAAAACTACATGGAGCAGAAGCAATAAAGCAAGCTAGTCGCATTCTGAACACTATGTTTATTGTTCGGATGAATAACAGATGCGATTAATTAATAAAAAAAAAAACGATTTCTGACAGATGTGTCTGGTCCGTTAGCTCAGTCGGCAGAGCGTGGTGCTGATAACGCCAAGGTCGTGAGTTCGACCCTCACACGGACCATCGCAAGTTTTTTTTTCTGTGTACATTTAATCCGGGTCTAAGATATGTGCTTGCCTTTTTTCTTGCAAACGACTGTTTTCGGCTAACTACGTACAGGGATGAAGCGAGAGAGAGTGTGAATTGTACTGTCGACAGTTTTCGTACTGTCGTTATGACGACCGTTAGAATGCGTCACTTTGCAAATCAGTCCTTTCAAGTTGAAATCCGCAATTTACTATTATTTTCATTGTGCTCGTAAAGTTGGTGATTACTCGTGAAGCTTACCTGGTGCTCTGCAAACTTCCCGCATGCATCCGTAACTCGATAGACGCACACTGAAGGGCCTGGTCGCACTAGGGAAATTTTGATCAACTTTGTCTTTGCTTAAGATAAAAATCTGTCATCACATCTAGTTTCCTAATGCGACCGGTGTTTCGCAAATTTAAAAAAAATTGGACATTCCGTTTAAACTTCAAAGACGCCGTAGTATATGCGTGGGACAGGCCGATTTTGAAAAAAAGGACACGCTTTTTGTGGAATGTTTTTGTTACGCGTATGCTTTCGACAGCATAGACAACAGTAGTACATAGTACAATATTTTGTGTAAGTTTCATACTAATTCAATAAAGGAAAGTTAGTTAAACAGCCGCTCAAAAATGTTCGGTGCGGCTACACGGAAACTGGAGGGAAACACCTTAAACCAGTATTTTTTAGCGTCTCTCCCCAGTCTCACTCTCCATATTCACACTCGCTCCAGACCTTTCGTTCAAAGACCGCGCGCATTCGTATGACCAATGCAAAAAATACGACTGTTTTGCAATCAAGGGAAAAGTGGATTGAATTGTTTTTCCAGTTTTAGGTCAATGGCGAGAAGACCAGAAATCGAGAATAATATGAGTCGTTATAAAATAAAAGAAGAGTTCTCGATTTAAAAAGGCCTCGTTCATATACTGCTGCTATATGTAACCAGGTGTATTTACTTAATGTGTTGAGAACGAATCCATTTTTGTGAAGTGACTTCAAACGCAGGATACATTTTGGAGTAACATAAATAATGAAAGATAGTAATTTTTTAAATGTTTCATATGTCAACTGAACACGTTGGGTTATCTTTTGTCTTTCTTATGTTTTTTAAAAATGAAGTTAAAAAAGGAGAAATAATGAGAAATGCCTTGGGCCTGTCCGGGAGTCGAACCCGGGACCTCTCGCACCCAAAGCGAGAATCATGCCACTAGACCAACAGGCCAAAGCTACACGTTCATTCGTTTTTATTGATCCTTAATGATGTCGTCTGTATCATTCAACTGTTTCTTCAGGTTCCTGCACTTACAAAATATTGATTTTTGTTCCCTTAACAAAACCCCACTAAAAATCAGAGAGATTCAAAGTGACAAAAATCGGATAAAAACATTCTTTTTTTATTTTATTTTTATTTTATTTTTTCGTTCAAAGTATTTAATTAGGAATTGGTTCACATTTAGGGCCTGGTCGCACTAAAGTCAAAAACAAAAATTAGCCGTGCAAAAATTTCCAAACATTTCAAACTGCAAACGGAAGTTCCAAAAATTTGAGAACCTTTAGGATCGCACTGTCCGTCCATGCTGTCCAAAGCATACGCGTATTGACATAAAAACAAAACCATTTCTCAGAAAGCGTGTCCCTCTGGAAGTGGTTTCTTTTGTTTTCCTCGAATTTTTCAAAATCGGCCTGCCCCACCGATACACTACGGCGTCTTTGAAGTTTAGCCGGAATTTCCAATTTTTTATCAAATTTGCGAAACACCGATCGCATTTAATAGAAACTTAATGTGATGACAGATTTTTATCTTAAACAAAGACAAATTTGATCAAAATTTCCCCAGTGCGACCAGGCCCTTCAGTGTGCGTCTATCGAGTTACGGATGTACGCGGGAAGTTTGTAGAGCACGAGGTAAGCTTCACGAGTAATCACCAAACTACCCCCGTGCATCCATAACTCGATAAACGAACAGCTTAAAGCATGAACCAATTCTTTTAGAACATAGCGACAAGGAATGTCACACGACTGAACGAAAAAGGGCGAGAAAAATATTGCCGCGTGTCGCAGTTCACCTTGGCGAAGCTAAACTAAGTTCACCTCAGTGGCAAAGCTGTTCAAACCGCTCGATCTGGAGAAAACAAACAAGCACAATTTTCCGAAAATGTCTTGTAATAATTGGCGGCTAAACTGTAGAATACCCGGCCACGTATTTGCATGTTGTTGAATAAGAATGATCCCTTTTGTTTTCATATGATTCGTTCTATAAAACGTTCAGGGATATGTAAATAACTGGCCGGGTATTCTAAAAATCGCTCCCAATTGGCTTTGAAATATGGTATTTGCTTTATCCTTCTTTGAAAATGTTTCTAAACATTGTTTGAAGTCTTCCATTTGAGTCTGAATCCCCGCACAACCTTCGCAATGAACATTTCAAAACTGATAGAAATTTTATAAAGGAATAAAGGGGTTAGTTTCTAAAGAAACTGTGCTGCTGCGTCGGAGTGAAACATCAATAATTGGTTTTTTTCAACTGATTAAGGTAAATTGGCCGCCGTAAAGAGATTTAAAAAGCTGACGACTCGCACGCGTCAGCAATTGAGCAATTTTTTGGTGCAGGATATTTTTTTCTACGCTCGAGACTGTGCAAGATTTTTCTTTTTGGCATGATTTGCTTGCATGATATTTTTTTTGCGAGTCTATATGGTTAAATGCCTGACACATATACGTGTTAGGAATACTAGAAAGGCCATACTAGAGACAGGAATACTATAGCAAGTCAGATCTGATGTAACAGCAGCTTGATAGCATGAAGCCTGGCCGCAGTGTTGTAACTGCCCCTACAATTTTCTTTACACCAGCCCCCTGTTGATGTCGCTTCTACATCCCATCGTAGCACACCCAACCATCTTACAATTACAGGGGCGGCGCCGGAAATATAATGTTAGTGGGGCGAATCTCCTGTTACGAACGCCGAAGGCGCGAGCTTCTAGGGGGGTCCGGGGGCATGCTCGCCCGGGAAATGTTTGAAATGAAACTCTCTGAAATGCTATTTCCAGCGTTCCTGAGACCGGAGAAACCTATTTCAAAGCCATCTTTGAATTCAGTTTAATTCTCATGAAAAGTACATGTACACGAAACACTTTCTGAAACTTGGATGTAACTCCATTTTGGTTGTTTGTTCAAAGTAAATTCGACTGTCACTCGAATATTCTCTGTCAATTCTTTTCAGTATGGGAAGGCTTTGGAAACGAATTTTCCAAAGCGATTTTTTTCTGTCATTGGAGGCAGAAAGAAACTGATTTCCAATATCAGCCATGTTCAATTTGTCAGTTAATGCAAGTCTGGATAATGCAATGATTTAATCTTTCTTGTGACATAGATATGTCTTGAGCCTTCTTAGGGCAGAGGCCAAGCGCTAACTCACAGCATTGATGGATTTGTTTGATGGATTTGTCGGCAGCTGGAGTCCGATAGCTGACGTCCGAGTAACTCAAGGGGTATTGAAATGCTTGGTTCACAATATCCAATCTCCAGTCTAAAGTCAGTCACAATATCTCCGATGCTAAAATTGTAGGCTTTTGATTAATTAACGGAATATTTATTTTGCAAACTCTAATGCATTAAAGCGCCCCGCCATCAGATCTGGTCAAAGGATGTTGCTACACTATTCATCTCCGCCCGCCGCCATTTTGAGCTGTTGAAAGTTGGTGGGACAAATGCCCCACCTGCCCCACCGGTAGCGCCGCCCTTGCAATTACAAGCTTGTTGTACAACACATAAACAAAGTATTTCTCATCCATTGAGATATACATGTACCTACAATGCCACTGTACAACTATAAAAAAGCCATTCCTTGTGTCAGAAAATATCTTACATGCTTATGAAATCAGCTAAAAAGCCTACAAAGAAACACAACTTACGTCGGGTCAAAAATAAACCATTGTTATTGGCTAAACTACACCTTTTGCCATTCATTACCTTAAAGTGCCTATGAAATGAAATTTATTTTTTGATGTATCGAAAGTTTCACCTTTTTAGACCTTGGAATAAAAGGTTTAAAGTGTAAGGGACGATGCGAAATGCTTTTTTTATGGTCTCAAAGTTAGGTTGTTGGCGCTAAAAAGTGGCTCCAATTTGTGCGCGGCCAAAACCAGTGTCTTATTACACTGTGACGTAAATAGTTGTACAAACTGCTGCGGGAATATAGAGAACAAGAGAGCTGACAAGAGACTTCGCTAGAGGTGGACCAATATTATGTGGCGAGCGGCCTCAAACATACGAGATATTAGAATTCTTCGATAACAGAGGGTGTAACAAAGCTTTATTTTGCTCCAGAGGAAAATAGGCCGGCGAAATACACGAAATTTGTTCGTCGACATCGGAAAGGGTACGTCAAGCGATGTTGTTTTCAATGAAAGCGCTTATTGTTATGATTAGTATTATTTTGCAAAAGAAAATGACATTCCGGCCGGTGAGGCCGTTTAATCAAGCATAATTTTTCCAATCCATATCCTGTTTGGAAGTTCCTTCATGCCTCGGCTCGACTGGAGAGCCGTCGAAGTCAGCGAGGCCTACAAAAATATACTGACTCGATCGGCACTGACTGGCGAGTAATATAAATGTTTATACGGTATTCCGAATTATAAAATTCAAAGCGCAGCGACGCAAGTGTTCACTGGAAGGCGTCTATTCTACGGAACATCTATCAAAAATCTACACGTACAAATGGTTAAGACTATTCGAAACAAAATACATCGCTGAACCATTGCGTGTTCGATCAGATCAATTTTTATACAATGAAATATAAATCAGACATAAATGTAAACACGATACATTGAGCTCACTTGCAAGCCGTCAAGTGGTTAAAATTTCCAGAAACGATCAATCGCTGGCAAGACACTGAACTAAGAAGCATAATTATTACGTATATACTTGAGTTCAAACATTTTGAATAAATAAATAAATAAATAAATACGCTATCAAGCACCTTGCCGCTAAAAATACACCATTCACATTCAATTCAGCAAGCCGCCTGAAAAACACCACCTCGGATATGCATAACATATCAGTATAATTTAGAAACTTTCAACTAGCAAGCCGCCAAGACATATCCTTCGCATTGAAAAAAGAACATTAAGTAGACGAGCGAATTGCCAAGCCGATAAAATAAGTTCATAACCTCCACGCGCGATCAATGAACTTCAGAGAAGACCGGCCGAGTCGCTAATGCGCTAATATCATGATTGTTTGTACTACAAATATATCGTTCGCGTTCGATAAACGCTAGTCAACGAGCCACTAAAAAGAAATAACAAAAACGCCTCTGCGTTCAATAAGCTTACAACTCAACTGGCGAACCACTGAGACGCTGTGCTACTGAAATGTATACCTTTCACGTTCAATAATCTAAATGATCAAAGTCCGTCTTCTTCATGTTCACTTCCTTCGCTCAACGGCACAGTCGGTTCGTCTCGCTACGGCAAAACTACAGTGGACACGATCATTTCAGTTGATCAAGAGTGATCCGAAACTGATCCTCTTCACCTTCAGAGGACTGTAAAGAAAAAAATTAGGCGCTGTCTGACATTTGTACAGCCAAAAACGTTGGCAAAATGACCACCACGCTAAAGGATTCCAAGGGAATTATAGCGTAAACAAACCAATGTGTCATACTATTTACGTAATTTACGTCATCCCGCACGCCCACTCGCCCCCAGGCTCTCCAAAAATTGGAACCACTTTTCAACCGAAGTGACGCATCTTCGAGGGGCTAAAAAACAGATTTTCTTTCTTTTCCTCGGGAAATGATTATTGTTTTCGTTCTTTGGACATAATAAACTAATGAAAAACGAAGAAAAAAAATTCATTTCATAGGCACTTTAAAATATACAATCATTTTAGCCAAACTTATGAACATATGCGCCAATATACGTTCATTCAAGCGAATGTTCAGTCATTTGAACTAAAACAACATTCATTAACGATTTTTACATAATCAAGTGCATTCAATTGCATTTTTCGGACAATCATTAGCGCGAAAAGACATTCACGGATGTGAAATAGATTTTCATTTGCGCGTTGATGCATTTCAATAAAATAGATTTTTGGCAATTGAATGTCATGAACGTGCAAATGTTTGTATGGACGCGGTAACGTTTGTAAGGAGCACTCAAATGATTGTCTATAAATGCTATTGTTTGCCCTAGTTGTAATAAAAATGTTAATGAATATCACATCCACGGTATTGATTGACCAATCGTGCAATTGATTTCGCGTTGATGTTATTGAAATGCATCAACGCGCAAATGAAAATCTATTTCACATCCGTGAATGTCTTTTCGCGCTAATGATTGTCCGAAAAATGCAATTGAATGCACTTGATTATGTAAAAATCGTTAATGAATGTTGTTTTAGTTCAAATGACTGAACATTCTCTTGAATGAACGTATATTGGCGCATATGTTCATAAGTTTGGCTAAAATGATTGTATATTTTAAGGTAATGAATGGCAAAAGGTGTAAACAAGCAAATGAAAAGATAGAACATTTGATCCTCCCCAAGCGCTCATAAGTCGCTAACATTCTACAACGTCAGTGTGATTTATTTGTGTTCTGACCATCTGCTCCTGGATATAAAATATTGTTCTAAAAATATAAAGCTTTGCAGGAATTTTTTTTCTGGGGTTTTTGTTTTGCACGATATTTTTTTTGCAGTTCAAGGTCGTGCTCGAATTTTTTTTTGGTATTTTTGGGTTTTAGTTCAGCCCTCTCTTTTCTTTCTGTCCCTCTAAAATCATTACTTAACAACTGAAAAGAAAATCGCCTGCACGGAGTCCTTTTTTTTACCTCGTGTCATATAGACGGAGAAGCAAACATCTGGGTCTAAAAAGAGACCATTCAATTTGCACTAATAAACGGAAAACAACGAGTCGGCTTGAAGACCTCTCACTTCTGACAAAACCTGTCAAAAGCCACCTAACACTTTACACAGAGTATTATGACAACAACAGCCCATGTCATGGTGACAAATACGTACTAAGCCAATCACGTAAATGATAATCGTTTCCTCCAGAAAACAATATATAGTGGACCTGCAATACGATGTGATTAAGCCACTGAATAAATACTAAATGAACAACATGTCTTTCAACAGCGGCCTCCGTAGCGTAATGGATAACGCGTCGGCCTCCTAAGCAGGAAATGCCGCGACAGCCGAAGATTGCGGGTTCGAGTCCCGTCGGAGGTGCAATTTTGTTTTATATTCTTTTTATTATGCTTTTTTCGCATATGCTAAATACCACGATAAAATGGGGAAAAAGTGAAATGCGCTCGCAGTCTTCCTCTCATTATCGACGTAAAAAAGTTGTTGTTTTCTTAATATCGTTCACGTTCACGTTCACTTGTCTTTGTTTTAGAAACAAACTCACTTAACTGAATGCTTTCAGCGCGCGTAACACTTAGTTTTGAGCCAAGCCTAACCGGTATTCAAATTCACAAGTCCGAAAAATAATTAATTTGTCTTGTGTTCACCACATTTAGTCCTGTTTGTCTCGTGGCATATGATTCTCTTCAAGGTATTATCTGAAGACTGTGCAGACTGTCGAGCTAGGAAGCTCGAATCTGTTCTGGCTTATCATTTCCTGTTCTCTTTGTTTGTTTGTTTCCTTGTCCGTTGCTTGGTTGTTTTTCTTGGGAAATAAAGGATTATAGCAGTCACTTTTTATGGATATCTTGACTGATAAAATACCAATGAACTCCGGCCCCATCTCCCATCCCGTTTCAGGAGCTAAAAAACGTTTAGCCTAACTATTCGATAACTATGAATGGGGTTAGTTTCTAGAGAAACTGTGGTGCTGCGTCGGTGGGGGGATGAAACACGAGAATTTAGTTTTATCGACTGAGTCGATAAGGTAAATTGACCACCGTAAAAAGATTCAAATAGCTGACGTTTCGAGCGCTAGCCCTTCGTCGGAGCGAATCAAGGAATTGTGGGTAGTGTGTGGTTTTATATAGTAAGCGGTGGAGCTACGCTATTGGTGGAAATTTGGTGACGTGAAAAACAAATGTAGATTAGTTGAATGAAAAGCGTTCGTTGATTCCGTGGGGTTTGAGAGTGCCGATTTGAAAGATGATTTTTTGTTCTAGGTTTTTACGGCTTTCTGTGTTACCCTGGTGTAGGGAAAGGCCGCAGATTGTCATGTGTTGTTTAGAATGGTTAGTAAGATTAAAATGGCGCGCGACTGGTTTGGATGCGTCTTTGTCATTTTTTTCAACGTCTCGGAGATGTTCACGAAAACGGTCGCCCAGTCTCCTCCCTGTTTCGCCAATGTATATCTTTTTGCAAAAAGTACATGTAATGCAGTAGATAACATTTACGGAGGTGCATGTAAAACGATCAGTGATTTTAATAGATCGTTTGGGTCCTGTTATTTTGTCCGCGTTGTGAATGAAAGGACAAGTGTTACATCGTGTGCGTGTGCATTTGAAAGTTCCCGGTACATCGTCAGATTTCAGTGCGCTCGTAACTAGAAAGTTGCCTATGTTTTTGTCACGTTTGAATGAAATTAGTGGGGGTTGTGAAAAAATTCTGCCAGTTTCAGAAGTCTATGTAGTGATGACTCTGATTTTTCCAACAAATCAGAAGAAATGTGCCAGTTTTTCAAGAAACGTGGGTACCCTGACTCTGTTGTTAATACGGGCCAACAACGTGCACAACAGATCGACAGACAGTCAGCACTACAAACGCCACAGAAGGAAGAGAACGAGAGAATTCCATTCACCCTCACTTTCCACCCACACAACAACACAGTCAAAAGCATCATTTTAAAAAATTTCAAATTACTCCAAAACGACCCCGAAACTGGCAGAATTTTTTCACAACCCCCACTAATTTCATTCAAACGTGACAAAAACATAGGCAACTTTCTAGTTACGAGCGCACTGAAATCTGACGATGTACCGGGAACTTTCAAATGCACACGCACACGATGTAACACTTGTCCTTTCATTCACAACGCGGACAAAATAACAGGACCCAAACGATCTATTAAAATCACTGATCGTTTTACATGCACCTCCGTAAATGTTATCTACTGCATAACATGTACTTTTTGCAAAAAGATATACATTGGCGAAACAGGGAGGAGACTGGGCGACCGTTTTCGTGAACATCTCCGAGACGTTGAAAAAAATGACAAAGACGCATCCAAACCAGTCGCGCGCCATTTTAATCTTACTAACCATTCTAAACAACACATGACAATCTGCGGCCTTTCCCTACACCAGGGTAACACAGAAAGCCGTAAAAACCTAGAACAAAAAATCATCTTTCAAATCGGCACTCTCAAACCCCACGGAATCAACGAACGCTTTTCATTCAACTAATCTACATTTGTTTTTCACGTCACCAAATTTCCACCAATAGCGTAGCTCCACCGCTTACTATATAAAACCACACACTACCCACAATTCCTTGATTCGCTCCGACGAAGGGCTAGCGCTCGAAACGTCAGCTATTTGAATCTTTTTACGGTGGTCAATTTACCTTATCGACTCAGTCGATAAAACTAAATTCTCGTATTCGATAACTATGGTAACGGAAGTGATATTAGCAAGAACATTATTGTATAAATCCTTAATTTTAAGCAAATTAAGTTGATTGTTTTTCAGATCGAAAAGAAAAACGGAAACTCGTCTGATGCAGAAGTATTTTGACAAAAACATTTAGAGAATCCGGGTATCGATCCCGGTACATCCCGCATGCGAAGCGGGCGCTCTACCATTTGAGCTAATCCCCCATTACTGTTGTTTAACCAGAATGGAAACTTCGACTTCTTGGCCGCCTGTTAAGAAATCAAAATTGGTCAGTGAACGGTAATCCACGTTTTCAAACTACTGCTTCAGTCTGCTTTGCTCTATAGAATATTTTTGCCCAATCAAGTTATATATTTGGTGGCATTTGGCGATGTAACTTGGAAATTAAGCAAACACAACTTCCTTATATCGGCGGAACAGTCCTTTTAAACTTTGCAGGCAAAATGGTAGTTGCATTCAAACATCTAAAGATTTTGTTTCACGTTTAACACACGGACGTACACGCAAACTTATACCCCCACATTGGTACAAGGGGAGGGGGGGGGGGGGGGGAGGTTGTTGCAACACCTCCCTTGGGTTTTTGCGACGTTGCAATATTTTGGAAATATTTTCCATCAAATAGATAACTCTACAAGATAAGGTAAATATTATGGGTTGTGGCGCTGCTGGGGATCCGTGACGTCATCCAAAATGGCTGCCAAGATTGCCATAGCAGCCGGTTGTCGCCAAACTTTACCAAAATGTGTCTCAAGGATAAACGCACAGCTACTGAAAACGGCATGTTTTAAACGTAAATGGTCTTGAAAATGTCGGAGAAAAACCTTAAAAACCTCGTACGTCCGAGGGTTAATCTTCAGATGAATCAGATTTATTACTCAAAGAACGATTTCCCACAGACATGTCTGGTCCGTTAGCTCAGTCGGCAGAGCGTGGTGCTGATAACGCCAAGGTCGTGAGTTCGACCCTCACATGGACCATCAATTTTTTTTTATTTCCTGTGTGTACACAAAAAAGAATGTGCTGAAGTAGGTGTCTTTGTTACGTTATTGTTGATTTCGTATTTATCGTCGTGACGTTTTTAACCTGGTTCCCCGTAATCCCGTTATCGTATCAAATTCTTATAACGAAAGACTTTGTGAAATATTTTAGAATAAAAATCTAAATCTAAGTCTAAATCGAATACGCATAAGCAAATTCCATCAACCAATAAAAATACAGGATTAAACACAGGAATGCATACATTAGTGTTATAATTATTTATTAGGAACACCACGTGACCAGCCGATGCCAGGGTCTTTTCCCGCAGCCCCTCTCTTGAAGGGAAAAGACCTGGGAACGAGGTTGTGCACCATTTGATGCCAGATTGTAGGGTGGTAGATGGCCTTCATACTGATTAATTGTCGACAGATATCGTGGAGTTCTTCAGAGGACATTACTCGGACCAACGCTAATATTCCTTATATGGTGAATGAAATAAAGTCAGCCTATACACCTTATTCCAAAATGGCGGTCAATTTATTATTATTTTATACGCATGTTAATTAGCCCTCTTGGCCTCATTTTCGCTTGAAAATTCCTTTGCATTTTGCACATGCTGACGAGGCCATGAGGGCTAATTAAAATGCATATAAAAGAATAATAAATTGGCCGCCATTTTGGAATAAGGTGTATCGATCTAATAATATGCTGATTGAATTTGCGGATAACTGATCACTCTTACGGTACTAATTACGGAAAACTGCCCTTTTTTATACAGAAGTTAAGAACGATGATTAAAGACTGATCGCTCAAAAATGGCATGACACTTTTCCTATCCAAGACTGATCTCAGAGGGGGAGGGGGATGGGTGGTGGATGTACGAGGAAGGCCCTCTTAAGAATTAGAACTTCATGCGCGTTATAACACGATTGGTGTGTAAAGGGTCACAGGGGGGTAACATTCCAAGGATAATGTAACTGGGACCTCTATCAAATTGAGTTGATTGTTTTCACCATTGACTTTTCAGGTCAAAAAGAAGAGCGGAAACTCGTCTGATGCAGACGTAGTTTGACAAAAAGACTAAAAATAAAAACATTTGGAGAATCCGGGTATCGATCCCGGTACCTCCCGCATGCAAAGCGGGCGCTCTACCATTTGAGCTAATCCCCCGTTACTGATCCTTAACCTTATATATAAGCTGCCTTCCCGTATTTCAAGGAAACGTAGTTCTCTCTCGTTTTTCGGTACAAACTTATGGTCATGGCCCTTAATCACGCCCCGCCATTTTATATAAAAACAAAAGATTTACCCCGCTAAGCCTCGCAGTGAACAAGTTGAAAACGAGGTTAGCGGGGGAAAACAAAGCATTTTATTCTCTGAGGATTCAACATGGCCGCCGCGTGATTGAGGCCCATGTAAAACATAATAATAAGTTGAGCACGTAACTTATTCCGATCCTTGCGCAATCTTCTACTAGTAGAGTACATGTCATTCTGACTTATGCAGTGTGAAATGCCATTATCGAATGAAAACACACCCTGTGAGAATTCGAAATGAAAAGAACTGAAGTTCTAAAGAATTCTCGATAGCCTTTAAATGGGAAAGTGGGGAGCTTAATAATGAAATTATACCTCGTGGATCAGGGGCCGGATTCACGAAGCCCTCTTAAGTTAAGACATATCCTAAGTATTGTTTCTTAACAATAGCCCATTGTTGGAATGACAATAGCCTATTGTTAAGAAACAATACTTAGGATATGTCTTAACTTAGGAGGGTTTCGTGAATCCGGCCCCAGAACAAGCGTTCGCCGGGATTAATTAAATGGACAGTGTCTCGGCTGATATCATCGTGTTTTCATGATTATGACCAGGAGCAAAATAGGAAGAAAAAATATCACCAAAAGTGATGGACGCAAAGAAATATGAAATAAATAAACAAAAAAAAACGACTAAAAAAACTCTCAAAATACAAGCAGATTGGAAACTTTGATTTCTTGACCGCCTGTAAAGAAATCAAAATCCATTTCCATCCTTTTATCCTGCGCGTTTTCTTCCAACTTAACTGCTTCAGTCTGTTTTGCTATATAGAATCTTTTTGCCCATTCAGAAGCTATACATTGGTGGCATTTGGCGATATAACGTGGAAATTAAGCAAAAAGAAGTTCGTTATTTCGGCGGAACGGTGTCCTTTTAAGCAATAAAGCAAGTTAGTCGCATTCAAACACCATGTTTATTGGTCGGATGAATAACAGATGTGATTTACGATTACGACAGAGACTCTGGTCCGTTAGCTCAGTCGGCAGAGTGTGGTGCTGATAACGCCAAGGTCGTGAGTTCGATCCTCACACAGACCATCGCAAGTTCTTTTTTAGACTTGCCACAAGTCGACCTTGTCTTTTTTAGTCGAGTTTTATTCGATAAATTTGCGCGCGGTATTAAGTTAAGTCGCGAAGGACGGCTTGTTTCATTTTCAACAATAAAGAGATCGAGCTTTTCATTCAAATGCAGTTTTGCTTGACGTTTTCACTCTTTTTAATAGACTGTATTTGAATGAAAAGCTCCATCTCTTTATTGCTGAGAATTAGTCAGAGCTATTTGCAGGGAGTAATAATTTAAGTCTGAGGAAACTTTCTGTGGTAATTTAATGATAATTTGTGAGATCTATGGAATGTTTTGACCGCTGAGTTTTCAAACATGAAAAAACATGTCATAAAAATGTTTTAGCGGTTTATTTAAAATCGAACAGTTGAATTTGTTTGAAATTTTCCCATTTAGTGTGCTACACTGTGTAAATTATAGTGCATTTATTCGCTTGTCGTGGGTAGCCCCAAAATCGAAAGATATTTAGCAAAAACTGTTTTTCGCCATATTTGTTTACCGTTGCTATGGAAACACTGATTAGCATAAAAAGACATCATCCAAATCTTTCATCCAAGCCTAACATCTGGTATCAAATTCAGGTTCATTGCACTAAAGTAAGATTATGTATAAGCGCATTCAAAAAGGGAAGTGTGGCCCAGAAAAAACTACTTGGATCGAGCCACCTTAAGCAATAAAGCAAGCTAGTCGCATTCAAACACTTTTTTTATTGTTCGGATGAATAACAGATGTGATTTATTACTCAAAAAACGATTTCCGACAGATATGTCTGGTCCGTTAGCTCAGTCGGCAGAGCGTGTTGCTGATAACGCCAAGGTCGTGAATTCGACCCTCACACGGACCATCGCAAGTTCTTTTTTTGTGTGTACATTTAAACCGAGTCTAAGATATGTGCTCCCTTTTTTCTTGCAAACGACTGTTTTCGGCTAAATACGTATACAGGGACGAAGCGAGAGAAAGTGTGAATTGTACTGTCGACAGTTTTCATACTGTCGTTATGACGACCTTTAGTATGCGTCACTTTGAAAATCAGTCCTTTCAAGTTGAAATCCGCAATGTACTATTATTTTCATTGTGCTCGTAAATTTGGTGATTACTCGTGAAGCTTACCTCGTGCTCTGCAAACTTCCCGCATGCATCCGTAACTCGATAGACGCACACTGAAGGGCCTGGTCGCACTAGGGAAATTTTGATCAAATTTGTCTTTGTTTAAGATAAAAATCTGTCATCACATCTAGTTTCCTAATGCGACCGGTGTTTCGCAAATTTGAAAAAAATTGGAAATTCCGGTTAAACTTCACAGACGCCGTAGTGTATGGGTGGGACAGGCCGATTTTGAAAAATTCGAAGAAAACAAAAGAAACCGCTTCCGAAGGGACACGCAGTTTTGTGGAATGTTTTTGTTTTTGTGTCATTACGCGTATGCTTTCGACAGCATGGACGGACAGTGCGACCCTAAAATATTCTCAAACTTTTGGAACTTCCGTTTGCGGCTTCAAATGTTTGGAAATTTTTGCACGGGCTGATTTTTGTTTTTGACTGTAGTGCAACCAGGTCCTAAGTTTTTTGTGTGTTTGCGTCGAGTGGCCGGCCCCCGTAGGGTGGTGCAATGCCGCCAAGCGATAAAAAACTCCACTAACATATACATTACCAACAAACACTAACGTATACATTACTAACAAACAAAAAAACAAGACATGACATGACCAGGTCCTAAGTATGAAACAGTTCCTAAAATAATGCTTTGAACGATAAAATAAAATAAATCAACGAAGAAATCAGCGATAATTGATGGGCTTCCTTTCTTGATTGATCCATGCATTTTTTATCCGATTTTCGTCAATTTGAATTTCTCTTATTTTTAGTGGGTTTTTGTTAAGGGAACAACTCTGAAGAAACAGGTGAATGTTACAGACGACATCATTATGCATCAACAAAAACTAATAAACGTGTAGCTTTGGCCTGTTGGTCTAGTGGCATGATTCTCGCTTTGGGTGCGAGAGGTCCCGGGTTCGACTCCCGGACAGGCCCAAGGTATTTTTTTTCTTTCTCTTTTTTTTAACTTCATTTTTAAAAAACATAAATCTTGAAAGACAAAAGATAACCGAACGTGTTCAGTTGACATATGTAATATTTAAAAAATTACTATCTTTTTTTTTTGTTACAGCTCTAAAATGTTTCCTGCGTTTGAAGTAAGTCACTTCACAAAAATGGATTCGTTCTCAACACATTAAGAAAATACAGTCCTGGTTACATATAGCATCAGTATATGAACGAGGCCTTTTTAAATCGAGAACTCTTCTTTTATAACGACTCATATTATTCTCGATTACTGGTCTTCGGGCCATTGACCTCCGACTGTTTTTGACTAACTACTTAAAGAGATGGAGCGAGAGAGAGTGAATTTTACTGTCGACAGTTTCATGGCAAAATGCTTTCAATGTTGAATTTGTATTCGGTATATGCAAATAATAGTACATGTAAAGTAATAATAGCAGGCGCGTACACGTCTCCTAATTCCTTATTTCGTCATTGGTAGAAGCCCGAGTTTGTATGACTGCTTGTCGAACACTTTCGATCTCCGTAAGCTGTAACATCTGCAGAGATTTTACTCCCGCGTCTTAACGTTTTACTGCAAGACGTAGCGGCAGTGAAAAGTAGTGAGATGCGTCTGAAATGTTTTAATTCTTCTTGATTATTATCAAAACAGAAGCATAATCAACGATTCGTAAAGCAAAAAAACAACAACTCCTATATAGAAAGGAAGCCTATAAATGAGTCAGTTGTAGATGAAGGACTTCCCTTTTTATAAGATAAGCACGTTTTACTACTTTTATATTTTATATTATATTTTACACTTAGTTATATAATAATTGTAACTATTTTTATTCGTTATTCATTTTTAATTACAGCTTAACTTAAATTTATACACTTAAACATAAATTTATTCATACACTTCTAATGAAGTTTTATTTTGTACCTTTTATCTTTTTATTTCGTGGCGTACCTGAAAACTAGCTCTTTAGCTATACGTACTATACCGACCTCGCTAAATAAACATTGATTGATTGATACTTTCTTTTGTTCACCACGTTGATCCTTTCTGTTAGTTATGCAGTATTAAACCAGGGAAAAGTGGATTGAATTGTTTTTCCAGTTTTAGGTCAATGGTCAGAAGACCAGAAATCGAGAATAATATGAATCGTTATAAAAGACGAGTTCTCGATTTAGAAAGGCCTCGTTCATATACTGATGCTATATGTAACCAGGTGTATTTGCTTAATGTGTTGAGAACGAATCCATTTTTATGAAGTGACTTCAAACGCAGGAAACATTCCAGAGTAACATAAATAAGGAAATATAGTATTTTTTTAAATGTTACATAATATGTCAACTGAACACGTTGGGTTATCTTTTGTCTTTCAAGTTTTATGTTTTTTTAAAAATGAAGTAAAAAAAAGGAGAAAGAAAAAAGTACCTTGGGCCTGTCCGGGAGTCGAACCCGGGACCTCTCGCACCCTAAGCGAGAATCATGCCACTAGACCAACAGGCCAAAGCTACATATTCATTCGTTTTTGTTAATCCATAATGATGTCGTCTGTAACATTCACCTGTTTCTTCAGGTTCCTGCACTTACAAAATATTGATTTTTGTAAGTGACCGTCACACGGACCATTGCAAGTTCTTTTTTTGTGTGTACATTTAAACCGGGTCTAAGATATGTGCTTGCCTTTTTTCTTGCAAACGACTGTTTTCGGCTAACTACGTACAGGGATGAAGCGAGAGAGAGTGTGAATTGTACCGTCGACAGTTTTCATACTATCGTTATGACGACCGTTAGAATGCGTCACTTTGAAAATCAGTCCTTTCAAGTTGAAATCCGCAATGTACTATTATTTTCATTGTGCTCGTAAATTTGGTGATTACTCGTGAAGCTTACCTCGTGCTCTGCAAACTTCCCGCATGCATCCGTAACTCGAAATTTTGATCAAATTTGTCTTTGTTTAAGATAAAAATATGTCATCACATCAAGCTTCCTAATGCGACCGGTGTTTCGCAAGAAATTCCTGTGAAACTTCAAAGACGCCGTAGTGTATGGGTGGGACAGGCCGCTTTTTGTGGAATGTTTTTGTTTTTATGTCATCGTATGCTTTCGACAGCTTGGACGGACAGTGCGACCCTGAAATGTTCTCAAATTTTTGGAACTTCCGTTTGCGGTTTCAAATGTTTGGAAATTTTTGCACGGGCTGATTTTTGTTTTTGACTGTAGTGCGACCAGGTCCTAGTGAACCAATTCCTAAATTAATGCTTTGAACGATAAAATAAAATAAATCAAAGAAGAAATCACCGATAATTGATGGGCTTCCTAAATTCTTGATTGATCCATACATTTTTTATCCGATTTTCGTCAATTTGAATCTCTCTTATTTTTAGTGGGTTTTTGTTAAGGGAACAACCCTGAAGAAACAGGGGAATGTTACGCACGACATCATTATGGATCACTAATAATGAATAACCGTGTAGCATTGGCCTGTTGGTCTAGTGGCATGATTCTCGCTTTGGGTGCGAGAGGTCCCGGGTTCGACTCCCGGACAGGCCCAATGTATTTTTTTCTTTCACTTTTTTTAACTTCATTTTTTAAAAAACATAAAACTTGAAAGGCAAAAGATAACCCAACGTGTTCAGTTGACATATGTAACATTTAAAAAATTACTATCTTTCATTATTTATGTTACAGCTCTAAAATGTTTCTTGCGTTTGAAGTCACTTCACAAAAATGGATTCGTTCTCAACACATTAAGTAAATACACCTGGTTACATATAGCGTCAGTATATGAACGAGGCCTTTTTAAATCGAGAACTCGTCTTTTATAACGACTCATATTATTCTCGATTACTGGTCTTCGGGCCATTGACCTCCGACTGTTTTCGGCTAACTACTTAAAGGGATAGAGCGAGAGAGAGTGAATTTTACTGTCGACAGTTTTCATACTGTCGTCATGACGACCGTTAGTATGCGTCACTTTGCAAATTTCCTGTCAAGTTGAAATCCGCATTTTACTATTATTTTCATTATGCGCGTAAATTTTATTATTCCTTCTGAAAAAATCTAATTTGTTATTAAAATGGGCACAAGTTGATAGAGCACTTGTTATTGACTAGTACGCATAGTAGTCGTCTCCTTCCTGATGGCGTGAAAAGAGGACGGACAAAACGAACACACGCAAAAAACAAAGAAAGCTCTCTCCACTTCTCACGCTTTTAGGAACGAAATGATTGTTACCCAGTCTAGTGTGGTGTTCTTGACGGTTTCCACAACAACAACGACAGAAACTTTATTTAGCATTGCCATATGCCTTTCAACGTTTTATTGCTCTTCCCATCTGGACAGGGAGAGAGACAATGTGGAACAATAATTTTTTTCTAAGGAGACAACACGTTGTAGAAATTTAAGGGTCCGTTATCTATACAAGGTGAAATCTTTCATCCAAACAAAACTATATGGACTGTTTTAATTGTGAATCTTAGCACGTTTTAACGACGCTTTAAAAGAAAGTCAATAATTTATAGCGGAGCACTCGCCGGGCCGAAGGCCCGGCTGCGCAGACCCATACTCATAGAACCTATGCCCGTCATTTTTCATGGTCATGGCTAGCGGAATGTTTCGCGGGCGCGTGCGTGTGCGTCCCGGGTTGGACACGGCTAGCTCGCTGGCGCGTATGACGTCGTAAAACATGCGCGTGTGACGCCACACAACATCCGTGATCTTTGAGGCTTTGTCTTTCGCGCGGCTGCACAGCCGTCAGCTCGGTACACACTTTTATAGATGCAGGATTTTTTGCTGTTTTTAGCGGAGAATTAAAGTCGTTATTACCCAACATTTTTTTGCGGTTTGCTACTCAAGACAGGATACTAATTAAGGGATACTCAGAAGCCGCTTTAACGTGGAAAAAGAAGAGGTTTCAGGGATAAAATCTTGCTTCGAGAAACTATATACGTTTTTAGCAATGCACAGAGATGGGTTCGTTTTACGGATTTCAGCACCTAAGAGGCGGAGATTTCAAGAATTTCCAAGTACAGTAGTCGCCGGAGGGACTTAAAGGTAAAACAAATTACATTTTTCGGTGGGAATTTATCTTGATATCAATCTGTGATTGACTTTTTGTTTGTGTTCTCGTTAGTTTTGGAGAATTTTTTTATAAACGTGTAGCTTAAATTCGGTTGTATTAATTTCTTGAATTTTATCAAAGACACGGCTCGGCCTCGATGCGCTATTAATGGTACTCGTTTTGCTTGTAAACATAAACTAACGGAGATTTTAATAAATTTTTCGAAAAAAGATTGTGTTGTCCATTTTTATGTGTTTGTTCATTCATTATAAAGCTTACAAAGATTGAATAGCGATTTTATGTAAACAAAACAAGACTTAGATTTTATTCTCGCGTCGTCTTATGCAAATATGTTTGTTTATCATATGACCCGTACGGCCCTGCGAACCTTTTCTTTGCAAAACCATTGATGAAAGTCCCGTATGAGGGCCGTACGCATTTGCGCGAGCGGGGCCGGAAAAAGCCGTACGGCCCTACTACAAAAGCGGACGGTCTCGCGCGTTAAGATTTCAAGTAATTTTGTCTCCAAATTGGTCATATGATAAAATACTTATTGACTAAGTTAGGTCGAACCGGATGGGAAAATATTTAGCTCTTGGTCATGGCGCACGGACCTCTCCGCGCTCGGTCCGTACGCCATAACCTCGAGCCAAATATTTTCCCATCCGGCCCTCCCACTTAGTCAATAAAAACATAGTATTTTTGCAATTTTGATTTACAAATCAGTTTCTCGGGCATTTTTTGACAAGCAACAACTGTAGTTTATTCGGAAAGTAGTCGTAATAGTTATTCTAGACGGAGAAAAAGTTGTTTTTGTGAACTTTTGTACGGTCTAAATGTACAGGCAGACGGTCGGGTAATATTGTTTTTGAGAATTGCTAAAATTGAAAAATAGCCCGGTCGTCAATCTTAATTCTTGTGCTTCCGACCTTTCACCTAAGTTAAGTATCACCTTAGTTAAGCTTGATCAGAGGGCGACGCTGTTAGGCTAAGCCTATCTATATATCATCATCATCATCATAGCTTTATTTAAAAACACGGTATGAAATCCCATCATTAGTTACAAAATGCTCTTCCAGAGAGCCGTGTATACTAAATATTCTCTATAAAGACCTAAACATGTTAAAAATTTCTAATTAAAATTACAATACTAATGGATTTTTCTATGTTTACCTAAAGATTAAAACTACTATAAGGCGGCTTTAAAGGATGCGATAGATGGCTCAGCTTTGATTTCATTTGATAGGCCATTCCAAAGAACAGTGCCCCGATAGTTAAAGCTACACTTTCCCGCTTCCTTTCGGGGTCTATGAACAAACAAATTGTTCAAGTTGTTTCTCAGTTTATAAGAATGAACATTCGTTATTGGTCGAAAAAGATTTTTTAGGCCCTTAGAAGAAAGATTATTTTTAGCTTTATAGACACTAACCGCTAATTGCTGTGAGCGCCTACGCTCAAGAGTGTCCCAGCCAAGGTCTTCCAAAATATCAGCAGACCGAATGTCATAATTAGAATAGGTAATTATTCTTGCTGCCCTATTTTGCAATTTCTGGAGTCAAATGTGTACATCTTCTTCTGCTACCAAAATGTACGCAGATGATACATGTCTTTTCGCCAGTGCACAAGATCCTTCTATATTACAGAGTAACCTAAATGAAGGTCTAAAGAAAGTTCTATCATGGCTACATGCTATATAACAAACTTACATTAAATATTAAAAAAACTAAGTATCTCATTATAGCTAGTCACTATAACTTAAATCACATGGAACATGATTTTGAGATCAACATTAATGAAATACCACTAAAAAGAGTGAAGTCTCATAGATATCTTGGGGTTGAAATTGATGAGACCTTAAGTTGGCATGTACAAGTTGATGCCATTACCAAGAAAGTTTCCGCTGGTCTTGGAGCACTTAAACGAATTCGTGATCTCGTACCGACATCAACACTACAAATGATGTATGAAGCACTTATACTGCCTTATCTAGATTATTGCAGCGAGGTGTGGGGCTGTATGGGTAAATGCCTGGCATTTAACTGTTAAACGCACAGCTAAAAGATTTCCAACAAAACTTAAACCAAAGACGAGCATGGATTGGCTTACAAGTAGAAAAAAGAGAAATACAATTAACAGACTCGCAGAAAATCCACCTGCTAAATTTAGCAGTAACTATGAGCGACAGTTTTCAACGACGGTTTTTCAGGATATGCATGATGTTGCTCTCCCGGGGGGGGGGGGGGGGGGGGGGGTACTCCCTATAATGGGCTATACGGGATGCTCCGCCCGAAAGGGGTACCTTTTTGAGGCTGGAGGTATATGAAAGGGTAGGGATTTCACGAGTTGAAGTATATGAAAGGGTAGGGATTTCACGAAGTATAGGAAAACCGTAGGAAAACACGAGTTGAAGTATAAAAAGGTAGGGAAAATTGCCATTTAAGTATTATAAAAAGCGCCTTTCAAAACATAACAAACAGACGCACATAAAGGCTATATGAAAGGGGTACCATTTTCAGTGAAAGGTATATGAAAGGGGTACCATTTTCAATGAAAGGTATATGAAAGGGGTACCTTTTCTGTCAAAAACGGTATATGGTAGGGTTTCGACCTCGGGGCGGAGCATCCCCGTACAAAAATTTGTTGAGTACCTCCCCCCCCCCCCCCCCCCCCCCCGATGTTGCTCTCCCTTTGACAAAGTGTTTTTATAATTTATATGTAGTAAAAGCTAATGGTTATAAATGTTATGACAAAATGGTGTTATATGCGTTTTATTATAACTTGCATGGCCTACTTTCTAAATGTTTTATGGCAAAATGCTTTTAATGTTAAATTCGTATTCGGTATATGCAAATAATATTACATTTAAATTAATGATAGCATGCGCATACACGTCTCCTAATTCCTTATTTCGTCATTGGTAGAAGACCGAGTTTGAATGACTGCGTCGAACGCTTTACTACCGCGTCTTAACGTTTTACTACAAGTCGTAGCGGCAGTGAATAGTATTGAGCTGTCTAAAATGTATTGATTCCTCTTGATTATTAGCAAAACAGAAGCACGTTCAACGATTCCTAAACTAAGCAAGAACAACAACTCCTATATAGAAAAGAAGCCTTTAAATGAATCAGTTGTGGATGAAGGACTGCCCTTGTGGATCTCTTAACCAACTCCTTGATGCGAGAAAACACGTTTTTCTACTTTTATATTTTATATTATATTTTACACTAAGTTATATAAATATTGTAACTATTTTAATTCGTAATTCATTTTTAATTATAGCTTAACTTAAATTTATACACTTAAACATAAATTTATTGATACACTTCTAATGAAGTTTTATTTTGTACCTTTTATCTTTTTATTTCGAGCGTACCTGAAAACTAGCTCTTTAGCTAAGCGTACCGACCTCGCTAAATAAAGATTGATTGATTGATTGATTGATTGATTAATACTTTCTTTTGTTGCCACGTTGATCCTTTCTGTTAGTTAATGCAGTATTAAACCAGGGAAAAGTGGATTGAATTGTTTTTCCAGTTTTAGGTCAATGGGCAGAAGACCAGTAATCGAGACTAATATGAGCCGTTATAAAAGACGAGTTCTCGATTTAGAAAGGCCTCGTTCATATACTGCTGCTATATGTAACCAGGTGTATTTACTTAATGTGTTGAGAACGAATCCATTTTTGTGAAGTGACTTCAAACGCAGGAAACATTTTAGAGTAACATAAATAATGAAAGATAGTAATTTTTTAAATGTTACATATGTCAACTGAACACGTTGGGTTATCTTTTGTCTTTCAAGTTTTATGTTTTTTTTTTTTTAAATGAAGTAAAAAAAAGGAGAAAAAAGAAAGAAAAAATACATTGGGCCTGTCCGGGAGTCGAACCCGGGACCTCTCGCACCCAAAAGCGAGAATCATGCCACTAGACCAACAGGCCAATGCACGATGATGTCGTCTGTAACATTCACCTGTTTCTTCAGTTTCCTTCACTTACAAAATATTGATTTTTGTTCCTAAACCCACCAAAAATTTAATGAGATTCAAAGTGACGAAAATCGGATACAAAAACATTATTTTTTTATTTCATTTTTTTTATTTTATCGTTCAAAGGTATTAATTGGTTCATACTTAGGGCCTGGTCGCACTACAGTCAAAAACAAAAATTAGCTCGTGCAAAAATTTCCAAACATTTGAAACCGCAAACGAAAGTTCCAAAAATTTGAGAACATTTTAGGGTCGCTCTGTCCGTCCATGCTGTAGAAACCATACGCGTATTGAGATAAAAACAAAAACATTTCACAAAAAGCGTATCCTTCGGAAGTGGTTTCTCCTCGAATTTTTCAAAATAGGGGCCTGGTCGCTTTACAGTCAAAAACAATGGATGAATTTTTCGACAAATTCATTAGCAAAAGAAAAACAAGAACTTCCTCTTCGGACAATTCTGCTAAGTCGACTCCCTCGCCTGACGCTAAGAAAAAAAAAAGTGAACAAGACGATTCGCTCGAAGACGAAGACGACGCCATAGATTAAGTAAGATAGAAGTTCCAGCTGCACTAAGACCACTAACTATGGCCGACCAAGATGTCTATAAAACTCTCCAAGAGATCTTATTGAAACTTCAAAAGCTTGATGCTATTGAACAAACGGTCAATAACTTTCAAGCGGCCCTCAAAAATCTTGAAGGACGACTACAAAATCTGGAAGCCTCGCACACAGCTATTCGACAAGATGTCAGCGACCTCAAAGATAGTGTCAACTTTGACAACGTGGAGCGGAAAAAAGAGGCTAAGAAGGTGCAAGGTCTTGAGAAAAAATTAAGTGAAGACACCGAGGAGCTGATGAAAGAAAACTCTAAGCTCCAAAGTACAATTAATAATCTAAATGACAAAGCTCTGTACCTCGAAGCTTATTCAAGAAGAGAAAACATAAAATTCGAGAACATTCCCGAGGCAACTCAAGAGAATACTGACAAGGAAAATACTGAGTCAGTGCTACGAAATTTCTTGGAAACCGAACTAGGTTACGAAAGATGCTCAAAACATCGAAATTCTTAAATTTCTTTTATTTTTCTAGGTGTGTATATGTCCTCTTGCTCCTTATTCTATTTGTTTTACTTTGTCGGAAAATATGTTATTGTCAAACTACCATTTTATTATATATTTACTTTTTCGCTTTCCAAAAGGATAAACATTTCAAGTTGTTCCAAAAATTTACATGCGCATCTAATTTAAGCTGTTCTCGTAGCTCAAAGGGTGTTAGATCTGTGGGCAACAACTCGTCTTTGCTGAAACAATGATTAAAACAATGCTTCATTATTATCTGCCAAAAATATGTCTGAACTTAAAATTGCTTCCATCAATGTCAGGGGAATAGGAGATAACAACAAAAGAAAAGAGACTTTCAATTGGCTGAGGACGAAACAACAATCAATATATTTTTTACAAGAAACGCACTGTACCCAACCTATAGTCGAAAGATGGAGGATTGAATGGGGCTATCAAGCACTTTTTAGCTGTCATTCAAGTAACTCAGCAGGTGTCGGCATTCTTTTTAACAATAACTTTAATATTGATATTCTAAAAGTTTTTTCTGATCCCTCAGGACGATTTATTATATGCGACATCAAAGCTGATGTTAAATTCTTTACACTTGCTAACATTTACGCTCCAAATGAAGATGACCCCAACTTTTTCAGCTCCTTTTTAAATCATTTGCGCGATTTTAAATGCGACGAAATCATTTTAGGTGGCGATTTTAATCTCGTATTGAATGTTGAAGAAGATAAGAGAGGCGGCCTTCCCAGAACCCACCAAAACGCTAAAAAAATTATTTTGCAGGCCTGTGAAGATTTCAGTTTAACTGACATATGGAGAATATTGAATCCTGACAGCCGAAGATACACATGGCGCCGAAGAAAACCAGAGATACAATGCAGACTTGATTTCTTTTTAATAAGTTCGAGCTTAATTTGCGATACCAATCTTGCAGATATTGTGCCTGGCTACAAAACTGATCACTCGATGATACTACTAAAACTAGCTCTTCATTACAATCAAAGAGGAAAGGGTTTCTGGAAGCTTAACACCTCACTCTTGGCAGACGACAAGTATATAGAAAAGATCAAAGCAACAATTCAAAACACAAAAAATGAGTACGAGCAAGACATTTCTGTAAACTGCCAGCCTTACTCTGGGAAATGATCAAAATGAAAGTGCGAGAAAAAACGATCTCATATGCAGCAGCCAAAAACAAAAAAGCTAAGTCACGAGAGGACGCACTTAACAATGGAATACATGATTTAGAAAAGGAAATTGAAGGAAATAACTCTTTAAAAGAGGAACAAAAATCGTATTTATTTCAAAAGATGGAAACTCTTAAGAGCGAGCTAGAAAAAATCATTGAGCATCGCACAAAAGGAGCAATCTTACGATCTAGAACTCGATGGCATAATGAGGGGGGAAAAACACCAAATACTTCTTGAATCTAGTTGAAAAACGACACTATAAACAAGGTACAATAAGCCGCATAAAGAAAGGCAACAATGAATTCGCTACAACTGATAAAGAAACCCTTCATGAATGCAAGACCTTTTATAAAGACCTTTACTCTTCTAAGATAACAAATAATTCATCCTCCTCAGAAGCTGAAGCTTTTTTCTTAAGAAACGAAAGGCGTTTAAGTCAAGATGAAAGTGAAACAATTGAAGGTCAGCTAACAGAAGCGGAATGCTCAAACGCACTAAAAGATATGGAACCCGGCAAAACTCCCGGCACAGATGGTCTTCCTTCGGAATTTTATGATACTTTCTGGTCAGATATTTCGGAACCTCTCTTAAACGCTCTAAATCACGGATTTGCGACCGGTCAGCTCTCTGTCTCTCAAAGAAGAGGTATTATAAAACTTATTCCTAAAAAGAGCGATGAACTCTACTACATACGTAACTGGAGGCCACTAACACTCCTAAACTGCGACTATAAGATAGCGGCAAAAGCCATCGCACACCGCATTAAAAAGCACCTTCCGAATCTCATAAAAAACGATCAGACTGGATATCTTAAAGTGTATATGAAATGAAAATTTTTTCTGCATAATTTTGTAGCTTATTATGCTGTTATTGCAAAATGGAAAAAGAAAATCGACAGAATGAAGACAAAAATACTTTTTTGGCTCGCGAAAGCGTCTTCAGAAGACCAAAATGGTGGGTCCGGAGACTGGTAACGAGCTCGGCTCTGATGACGTAATCAGTGGTTCTAACCATTTGTTTACACTCGGATTTATGTTACCACTATGCAAAAATTCTACTCGATAGACACGCTTTTAGCTGTTATTTCTTGAAGTAAGTTAACTTCTCGCAATCTATGTCTGACAATGACGATACTATGCCATTTTCCGTGAGAGTAATTTAAGCGAACAAGAATCGCTCAGCGATAATTCCGAGGAACTGGAGGTACTTGGACATGTACAACCATATCACTGACGAACCACTCGCACACTCAGTGACGACGAAGAAGACAGCGAAGAATACCAGGATGGTTTTTCTCCTTCGGTTTTGCGGAACAGATTTGAAGGGAATTCACTCCAGGATGAATGGTGAGAACGTGTTTATTATTTTTCGCAAGAAAGTAGAGGGAACGGAACTTCAATCGATAACTTTCTGCTTTTCTCGTCGGTTTTGAAATTTATTCCCATGTTTTGGTTTTGTAAGGTGTATTTGTGGAGAATGTGCTGTGCAAAATTTGACCGATGCCGTCGAATACAGATGCTGCATGGAGATCGCACAGGCTTGCCAGAAGATAGGTGTATTACAAAGCACGATGACTTCTCGTCAATGACGAATAGATCAGTACTTTTACAAGTGGGTCCACTACTTAGAGACAAGAATGGAAGGGGTACCGTCGCCGCGATGGACAAACAGAGAATCAGTAAGTGCTCATACTGAGGTTGTAGGTCGTTTCCCTGCAAATCGAAGTCGTTTCGCTGAAATGTAAACTCGTTTCGCTGCAAAATGAACACGAACACTTCCCGTTTGCTTTTCTGTGGAAAAGCATGCTTGTGACCTCACGCTTTAGAACGAGGTATACATGGAAATCTCTCGTTTGTCAGCTCGCAATCGTTTGTTTGTTCGTCGTGAGTTTTAGTTTCCTTCCCTGTGGAAAAGCGTGCTTTTGGCCTCACGCTTTTAGAACGAGGTTTATGATTAATTATAGTGGTTTATTACATAAAGTGGTTTGCAGCGAAACGACAGGACACTGGTTCTTTCATCTTGCTTTGCATATCTCAAGTTTGTTATGTTAATTGTCATCGGAGAATCTCAGTCATATTTATTTTTTTAGAAAGGTGTTTCATTGCGAAAATCACAAACGTTTTTAATAATCCCTGTAGTCCTATACATGTCATGAAACATGTAGAATATTATTATATTCTAGGAATAGGCATTTACATGTAAAATATATAAAACACTATTTTCAAGTCTTCTAATATTATTATTTATAACACCTAAAAATAACAGCCACAATTTATTTAAAGTCCCTTCCAACCATAATTCCACTTATTTCCACTATTTGTATTGAAAGGAGGGAGTCGGTTTTCTGACATGGATTTTATTTATTTTGACTTTTTTATCAGGTTTTTTCGAGCTGTTCCATACAGATGGCTTGTCTGATGGATTTGTGGTTTATATTTAGAATGGGACAACACATTAAGACCTCTTCCATCCTGTGTTTATATTACTACATCAGAGAGAAATTCCAGTCCGCCCAAGTGCAGTCACCAGTCTGCAGAGCAATGCAGCTAGTACATTTAGGGTGGCCACGAGTTTATTAACTATTGGTGCTTAAGCTTGAAATATTTCTTTAAAATATTTTTGGGCAATTTAAGTGTATTTCATGAAATGGTTTTAATTCTTTAATTAAATTTGAATATCGACATCCTCGTCTCAGCCATCAACAAGTCCTGACACTTCTGATTACTCCTCATCATCGTTCTTGGGTTGTACCAAAAATGGGGTGGAAGCAGGTGGGGAGGGGTTGGCAACATTTATTAATAAAAAAAGACTTATATTTGAGGAAACACAGCAAAACATTTCTGGAGAGGTTCAATTTTACTCTGTCTTTCCTTAAGGTCCCATATCATGTTTGCTGCAATTTTCCTTTTTTATCAGCTGCCAGCTTGTTTCCTGGCATAATAACAATAATATGGCTACAGCCCCTAAATGTCAATGTTTCGTGATTTTAGTCTGTTTTACATTTTTTTTTTGTCCTACAGTTTTTCAAAAAGAATATTCACAAAACATTAATTTTTCTTTGATGCGGTGTCATTAATCTCCTAAATAAACATAAGAAGCAAAATATGGTCATTATAATAAAGAAAGGATTGTTCATTAGAGCCTGTTGTTGTCTACTAGTTATTGTTTAGATTACAGGCAGAAGCATTGTCCCCTCATGGGTTCCCCACATTTGCGACATTTTCTAGGTCCCCAGGTTTTTCTGTTCATAATGGCAGATGGTGCAGTTGATGTAATGCTTGCAAGGCATCTTGCTCTACCGCTGAAAAAGAAAAATCCCCACTAGTACCATATAGAAGGATATGGTGGTGATCAGTGAAGAGAATTTGCATTTTTATATTGGAACAATGGCTTAAACCCTTGTCTGAGGCTCACATAAATGGCAAATGTTTCAATTCACTCAATCTTCCTCCTGTGAATAGAAGTAATATACTAATTTTCCATTGAAAAAGAGTAGTAAAGTCTTCACTCAGCAGAGTGGCCTACACCTGCCAGAACTTAATTAACCTGGGGTCAATTCAATAAAACTTTTACAAGTGGAATTTAAAAGTGTAGCTATTGTTTTCAACCTCTGAAACAATGGCAACACTTGTAAAAGTTTTATTGAATTGACCACTGGTTTTTGTCCCATGAAATGACTGTTTGACTATGCCAGTCCACTGCAAAGTTTACATTCCCCAACCCCCGAGTATTATTGATATGTTTGCCGGTATCTAGTTTTATACCTGGGTGAAGCGATAATGTGGAACAAAGTTTCTTGGTCTCGAATCTAACCGACCGGCTTCAGGTTGAAAGTCTGAAACACTAACCACTCAGCCTCTGCATTGACATGAGTGCAACATGTTTAGCCATTGCAGATGTATATCACCTGGTTGTCATTTCTATATGCTTTTGGAATTACTGACATCCCACAATACACAACTTCCATTTTATTTCTTCTACTTGAACATTAATACAGGTGGATTGTCTGATGGATTTTTATGCACTTAAGACAGGTAAAAAAAAATTACTAGGAGGAAGACATCATCCGGAAGGTTTTTAAAATTGTTACATTTAGTAACTTCTCAGATTGAGGTCAATTGTTGTCTGTAAGCAGGTAATTAATGAAAATCTTGCATTTATTTTCTTGATTATCTTTCGAGTGACTTAGATCCTGATTATTATATCATGCAACCAGTAGACAATAGTAAATAAAAATACTAAATTACTGAAGTATTTACATTTATTTCACAGGACATTTCTCTTTCATACACGTGGCATTTATGTTCACGTCGACTTTTCTAAAATCACACTTATCATCTGACCTATAAAAGCGGCCTCACTGAAGCTGACAATTACAAAATACACAAAAATATATCACACACTTACTCTTCGAGAGGACGGAAACCCTCTTCGTCGCTTCCGAAAAATGAGTAGAGATTTACATGGAATAACCGTCCATTTTGTGGAATGAAACGTTTGCTCGATATTTTCGGAGATATTAAAGTCTGCTGGGTTTTACCAAGAACTGAGTCGTTCGAATGCGGTTCGAAGCTGTATCGAGTCCGCCTTCGTTCTTTATCTTTTCTCTTTCGAAAATTAAGCCATATGTTATCTCAGTGTGCGATTCCTGTCTTTGTAGCTCAATATACATATGTATAATGGCTACAGACCACACTAATGTGCTGCGTGTCCTCAAAACCCTCTTGTCCGCCATTACACTCGTGTCTTCAGAACCACTGATGACGTCAAACCGGTGTCCCGTTGAGCGTTTTGGCCGCGCACAAAATGGACCCACGTTCGATCGTCAACATACGATCTTTGCGGCTTCAAAAACACTTGATGAAATTGCTTCTGGTCGACTAAACCCAAATATTTGGGTTCATAAGGTCTTAAACAAGCATATTAGACAAAATTATTTTTCATTTCATATACACTTTAAAGAGCGCTATATAGGTGAAAATATACGCTTAATTGACAGGATTAACTATGCAGCCAAAAAGAACATTCCAGGCCTTCTCCTCTTCCTTGATTTCGAGAAAGCTTTTGATACACTGGAATGGCCCTTTATAGAAAAAACTTTACTCTCCTTTGGTTTCGGCCCTTCTATTCTTCAATGGTTTAAGAGAGTGTCCACGATAGGACCAGGCAGGAGGTGATAATACTCAAATCACCGATTTCGCTCAAACTTGGTACAAAGATTGAGGGTCATGAGTAGATACATGTACCAAAATATAAGGTCAAAACTTTTTATTCTCTCTGAGTTGTAGGGTACCCCCCGAAAAATGGCCGTTTGGCACAAATTTATGCATATTAATTAGCTAAATTTAGTCGAGTGGTAAGACAACAAAAATAGCAGCCTGGGAATAAAAACTACTAAATCGTATTCTATATTGACCAGTCTTGTAGCAAAATGTGTTATTGGAATCGGTTGCTTTGATTTGCTGCTTTCCCAATACCGAAAGTGAAGGGCATGTTTGGTCATTTTCACGAGACGCCAAAATTAGGTCATTTTAGATCTTAATATCTCCAATGGGCAACAAGCTAACAACGTAGTTTTAATACCAGAAGTAAGAAGTATCTTTATGCTTTCGAAAAATATAATAAAATTTTTGGGCAACTAAATACCTTTTTAGTATGAAGAAATTTTTGCACCTCACTCAACGATTTCTGGCGATTTCATCAAAATTCGGTAATTAAAAAAAGTGGTTTAATTTTAATGAAATTGCAAGAAAAAGACAGCAAATGTTCAGCTAAGCATTACTCTGCTTAAAACAATGCTAGAATTAGCAAGTAAAGGTTTTTGAAGCACATTTCATGAGGTTTGTAAATGAGGGTTTCTGTAGTTCATGCTTCATTTTCAATGCAAAAAACAATGGGACACTTCTCTCTACAGTAACTTTGAATTTTACTTTCAGGTACAATAAGGGACACAAAAAAGCAAAGGCTGATACATACATGTCATTTAAGTGCTTCAGACTCATTGTGCAGTTAGGGTCCATTGCGATCCGGCCAAATCCAGTATATTTTTTAAAAGTTCGATCTCCTTATTCAGCTTCTTCGTCGATATTTATCGTGCAGTTCATCGCTGTTGACTTTGCTATGAGAATATTCATTGCTCCTTTGTTGTAATAGCTCCAGTTTACGCCAGTAAGAGTGAGACAAATAAGTTATAAAACCACGGGAGAACCATAAACGCCATCGAAAACTGTCAACATAATGTTTGGAAAACATTCTTCGCCATTTTGAAGTTAAATTTTTGAGCCTGCGTTGTGGTCAGTATGGACAACGGACTACCGAATTACCGGATCGACCGACTACGGACTACGCATAATATATCGGATAATTTCTTGTAAACGCATACAGAATATAAAATTTGGACTGGTTAATTTTTAAAATTCTCTGTTTATAGTCAAAACTGCAGGGCAGAAAACTTTGAAAATTTTTAAATTGTTGAGTTATTTAAAGGCCCATGTTCACCCAATCTGCTTTGCGCGCTTGTGTTTTTGTTTTGAAACGGTTCAATTGTTCAATGTAGCGTTATGATTGGCTGGCACGTCGATTTTTCGATTTTCCGTCTGTGCCTTTAACTGGATTCAAAATTGACGCTAATCCTGGGTTAGCTTAATCGTGCTTTAATGGACTGGATAATTTTTTACAGTCGATTTCAAACATTGATTTTTTCGAACTTTAGAAATAAAGATTTGTGACCGCTAAAATTCAGTACCAAAGAGTCTGGGAAATCGGATGATTCCTTGATGACAGTTATCTTTTGTTTGTCTTTTGCTACCAAAAGTAGCAAAACGTGTAATGTTTCATATTTTACAACTCTACCAAAAACTATTTGCAATTTCCGCATTTTCCCGATAAATTTGAATTTTTAGTAGCGCCATAACCCAAAATATTTACCTTATCTTGTATAACACATCATAGGCTATGTATTATAGATAAAATATTTCCGAAATATTGTAAAAGCGCAAAAACCCAAGGGAGGAGTTGCAATCAACCCCCCCCCCCCCCCCCCCCCCCCCCCTGCCTTTTGGTTGCACTTGGACGAGTTTCGAGTATAGAGTTAAAAGAAAAAGATTTTAGACGAATCATTTAAAAGGCAATCGACCTAACAAGTTATCTGTTTCCATGCCTGAAGGTTTGATTTGAGCCTATCATGTCTCATGCGCAGTAAATAATATACAGGTAACAATAGGATTCAAAAAGGTTTTGAATTCTATTTAAATATAACTAACTAGATGTTTTTAACTATTATGTAGTAACATAGTTGTAGTATAAGACCGTATAACTTTTCTACCGATCCCTTACCTGGCCTTAACGGAGACGTGCGGCCCGATAGAGTACTTCACTACAAATGGGGTTCTTGTCTCTTAACGGGGTCTCGATTCCATCACTTTTTGTCTTAAACGAGGTATCTTTTCATGGCCTAATGCCACAATCAGGATAAGCATATATATTAAGTTATACAAACTGTAGGAACCTAATCGCAAGCCGATTTTGAACTAGTATTTTGTTGGCGCTGACTTCCGTTAACTTTGGCATTCAAAATGGCAGAGAATGTTTACTTCTGTCTCCGACCTTATGAGCTAGTCTAGATCCACCAAGGGCTCATACTTTGTTTCACCCACAAACCAAAATGAAAGCAAAACAAAAAAAAAAACAAAAATAGCAACGAGAAACACAAGACAAATGTCGAATTATTTTTAGAGCGGTCAAGGAGTTATTCGATTTTCCAGACTCTTTAGTATTGAATTTTCTGGTCACAAATCTTAAGTTATGGACTGTTTCTGCAGTTCTAAATAATCAATGTTTGAAAATCGAGCGTAAAATTTAACCAGTCCAAATCTTATATCCTGTATGCGTTTTACACCAAGTTATCCGTTATGTTATGCGTAGTCCGTAGTGGTCCGTACGAGTTGTCCGTCGATCCGGTAATTCGGTAGTCCGTTGTCCATACTGACCACAACGCAGGCTCAACTTCAAAATGGCGAAGAATGTTTTCCAAACATTATATGTTGATAGTTTTCGATCGCGTTTTCTCCCGTGGTTTTCTAACTTATTTGTTTTACTCTTACTGGCATAAACTGGAGCTATTACAACAAGGTAGCAATGTATATTCTCATAGCAAAGTCAACAGCGATGAACTGCGCGATAAATATCGACGAAGATCTGAATTAGGCGATCGAATTTTAAAAAATATAAGCTTACTGGATTTGGCCGGATCGCAATGGAACCTAGCAATGAGTCTGAAGCACTTAAATGACATGTATGTATCAGTCTTTGCCTTTTTGTGTCCCTTACTGTACCTGAAAGTAAAATTCAGAGTTATTGTAGATCGAAGAGAAGTGTCCCATTGATTTTTTTTTTGCATTGAAAATGAAGTATTAAAGACAGAAACCCTCATTTACAAACTTCATGAAATGTGCTTCAAAACGCTTTTCTTGCTAGTTTTAGCATTGTTTTAAGCAGAACGATGCTTAGCTGAACATTTGCTGTCTTTTTCTTGCAATTTCATTAAAATTAAACCACTATTTTTAATTACCGAATTTTGATGAAATCGCCAGAAATCGTTGAGTGAGGTGCAAAAATTTCTTCATACTAAAAAGGTATTTAGTTGCCCAAAAATTTTATTATATTTTTCGAAAGCATAAAGATACTTCTTACTTCTGGTATTAAAACTACGTTGTTAGCTTGTTGCCCATTGGAGATATTAAGATCTAAAATGACCTAATTTTGGCGTCTCGTGAAAATGACCAAATATGCCCTTCACTTTCGGTATTAGGAAAGCAGCAAATCAAAGCAACCGATTCCAATAACACATTTTGCTGCAAGACTGATCAATATAGAATACGATTTAGTAGTTTTTATTCCCAGGCTGCTATTTTTGTTGTCTAACCACTCGAATAAATTTAGCTAATTAATATGCATAAATTTGTGCCAAATGGCCATTTTTCGGGGGGGACCCTACAACTCAGAGAGAATAAAACATTTTGACCTTATATTTTGGTACATGTATCTACTCATGACCCTCAACCTTTGTGCCAAGTTTGAGCGAAATCGGTGATTTGAGTATTATCACCCTGCCTGGTCCTGCCTGGTTTTCTGGTGGACACTCTCTTAAAACCTTCTATCAAAGTTCGGAAAGCTGTGTTTTGAATAATGGCTGGGCCAGCGACTTTTTCTCTGTCCATAGGGGTGTTCGGCAGGGCTGTCCTCTCTCTCCATATCTTTTCATCCTTTCAGTCGAGATTCTCGCTAACGCGATCCGGAAAAACTCTGATATTAAAGGTCTACTTCTCAAAGGGAACGAGATTAAATTAAGTCAATACGCCGACGATACCACCCTGATTCTTGATGGCTCCGAAAAATCTCTTACCAAAGCTCTCGACATTTTAGAAAGTTTCGCCAAAATTTCAGGTCTCAAACTAAATAGCAAAAAAACAGAAGCTTTATGGATCGGTTCATGTACTGGCACAGACGAAAAGCTCTGCCCGGAACGAAAATTCAATTGGCAAAAAGACAAAGTCAAAGCACTTGGTGTATGGTTTTCAACAGACCCAGAGCTAACTATCACCCTCAACTTTTCGGAAAAAATAGAAAAAATCTGAAATTGTCTGGGCTGTTGGTCAGTACGCAGACTTAGTCTAATCGGAAAAATTACAGTTCTAAAAAGCCTTATTGTTTCTCAAGTAACTCATCTCTTGATGGCTCTTCAATCAAACAAACTTATTATTAGAGAATTAAATGATCTTTTCTTTGACTTCCTTTGGAACGGCAAAGGGGACAAAATTAAACGAAACGTAATAATAAGGGATCTTCAAAATGGAGGCCTCAAAATGATAGACATCTCATCTTTTAACAAAGCTCTAAAATCCATCTGGATAAAGAAATATCTCGACGAAAATTGTAAGAGCAAATGGAAACTTTTCTTTGACTTTGAAGCAGATAACCTCGGAGGTCCTGCTCTTTTTAGCAATTTAAATATGGCAGACACTAAAAAAATATCGAAAACTCTAAGCCCGTTTCTAAAAGAGGTTATAGAAATTTGGGCTGAATTAAATTATCAAGAAAAAATAACGTCGACCGAATCCTTTTTTGCACAAAGCTTATGGCAAAACTCACTGATTAGAATTATGAACAAACCGGTCTTCTATAAATCTTGGTATCAAAAAGGGATTTCTTCTGTTAGTCAACTCATCAAAGAGAAACCAAATGTTTTTTTTACGGTAGCAGAATTTGAAAATAAATATTTCATCAAAGTTAACCCTCTCACTTTCTACGGCATAACATCCTCTATCAAAACACTCTGGAGAACCCAAAAACCGAACATAAAAAACAACGAGACAAAAGAAGAAACTTTTCTAACGGCCATGAAAGCAACCAAAAAACCAAGCAGACTAGCCTATCAACGACTATTAGAAGGGAAAACCAATCTTCCAATACCCAGTCAGCAGAAGTGGTGCAATGAATTTCAATGCGATTTAAAATGGAGCGTCGCTTATCAGATTGGAAAAAATGTACAAAAAGCACAAAACTTATTGAATTTCACTTCAGATATTTACATCAATCTCTGGCCACAAATATATCTCTATTCAAAATGGGTTTCAAAGAGGATGATAAATGTACCTTTTGCCAAGAAGAACCTGAAAAAATTCTTCATCTGTTTTGGTCTTGTAATAAAACACAATTCTTTTGGAAAACATTTGATTCTCTTTTAAAGTATCGTAACTTTGTCCCACAAAACCTCGCTCTCGACAAAACTCTAGCTCTGGGTCTAAAATCAGATAAATCGAAACACAAAAATGGTATTAATTTCCTTTTTTTATTGGCTAGATTCTTCATTTGGATCTGCAGATGTAAGGAGATTGAATCTCCCATTTATAGAAAGCTTTAAAGCTTATCTCAAACTATACAAAAACGATTTTAAACCACTATTCCTAGAGTAACTATGATTGTTTCTCTCCAAACTTTCCCCTGACATCTTTCTTTCACCGTGTTGTTTTTTTCTATCGTACGTTTTGTTTTTCTTTTTTTTAGCAAAGACGTATCTTTTGTTTTTCACCGGCCTGTCTTCCTTTGAGGTTCCTAAACTGCTCTATAATCGCACTTGTAACCTCTTTCTTATAACTGGTAGTTTTTTTTTTTTTTTAATATATTTTTTGTTTTTGTTTGTTTGTTTTTGTTTTTGTTTTTGTTTTTTTGTGTGTGTATATGTGTTTTGTAAGCTAAAAGTACGTAAGGCTAAGGGTAATGTAGTAACATGTAAGTAAATAATGTGACGTAATTTAGCTTTTATTTGTAAGTAGTTTTGCATTTTAGTGTCAATAAAAAAAAATTAAAAAAAAATTTGAGAACATTTTCGGGTCGCACTGTCCGTCCATGCTGTCGAAAGCATACGCATATTGACATGAAAACAAATTTCACAAAAAAGCGTGTCCCTCCGGAAGCGGTTTCTTTTGTTTTCCTCGAATTTTTCAAAATCGGCCTGTCCCACCCATTCATTCATTCATTCTTTATTTGCCATATATACAACATGTTACAGAGCAAGCACCCACACACTACGGCGTCTTTGACGTTTCGCCGGAATTTCCAATTTTTTTCAAATTTGCGAAACACCGGTCGCATTAGGAAACTTGATGTCATGACAGATTTTTATTTTAAACAAAGACAAATTTGATCAAAATTTCCCTAGTGTGACCCGGCCCTTCAGCGTGCGTCTATCGAGTTACGGATGCACGCGGGAGGTTTGCAGAGCACGAGGTAAGCTTCACGAGTAATCACCAAACTACCCGCGTGCATCCATAACTCGATAAACGCACAGCTTAAAGCATGAACCAATTCTTTTAGTACATAGCGACAAGAAATGTTACACGACTGAACGAAAAAGGGCGAGAAAAATGTTGCCGCGTGTCGCAGTTCACCTTGGCGAAGCTAAATGAATTTTCAGCTCAGTGGCAAAGCGGTTCAAACCGCTCGATCTGGAGAAAACGAACAAGCACAATTTTCCGAAAATGTCTTGTAATAATTTGCGGCTAAACTGTAGAATACCCGGCCACGTATTTGCATGTTGTTGAATAAGAATGATCCCTTTTGTTCTATAAAACGTTCAGGGATATGTAAATAACTAGCCGGGTATTCTAAAAATCGCAATTAATTGGTTTTGAAATATGGTATTTGCTTTATCCTTCCTTGAAAGTGTTTCTAAACATTGTTTGAAGTCTTCCATTTGAGTCTGAATCCCCGCACAACCTTCGCAATGAGCATTTCAAAACTGATAGAAATTTTATAAAGGGATAAAGGGGTTAGTTTCTAAAGAAACTGTGCTGCTGCGTCGGAGTGAAACATCAATAATTGTTTTTTCAACAGAGTTGATAAGGGAAATTGGCCGCCGTAAAGAGATTTAAAAAGCTGACGACTCGCACGCGTCAGCCTTTTTAATCTTTTTGCGGTGATCAGTTTACGGAGTGTCAACTCATGTAATAGAAATTTGATCCAGTTTTTCATCAAGGGTGCGTTGGATTTGCCAAATCTTGGAATAAGATTCTGGAATTTTAAAAATCACTTTTAAGTATTTGATACTTCTCACTGAAACAAGGAGTTGCTGGTGGAAATAAAGGGGATGGGCATTTTACCATCCGTTAAAATTACAGAAGCCCTCTGTGGCGCTAGTAATCAATCAATATCAATGTTATCAGGTGAATATCAGCGGTTATGAGTCTAACATCAATGTTATGCGGTCAATATCAGTTTTATAAGGCCAGTATCAATGTTATCAGGTCAATATAGCATTAAACTAAGTTGCAGTAGCAGGAAAAAAGAGTGTGAGAACAAACGCGTGACAGGAACCCCAGTAACCGTTAAACTTACCTCGGAAAATAGCCTGTGAACGGGCTTCTTTTGGGGGAATTGGGTTAGGTTAAAATCGGCGAGGGAAGCGAGCCGAGCGCGCACTGGGACCGCTTATCGGGAGTTTAATGCAGTATTCCATTTAGACTTAGATTTAGATTTAGACCTAAGCAACTTTTATTTGTTTGCAGCAACTTTTATTTGTTTCCAACTGACCCTTGTGGGCCACCGTATTGAAACGACCCCTTCCCCCCCCCCCCCCCCCCCCCCCCCCCCCCCCCCCCCCTCCGCCTAGTACAATGTTGTTTGAAGGAAACTCCTGGAAACTAGTTTTAAGCGCCGAAATCAACCTTGTGATGGGGGGTGGGGGAGGGGGGATTTAGCAAGAATTTCTCTTGACGGTTAAGAAAAGGTAAGAGCGTCCCAAAAATATTAGTCCAAGATTGTAGTTTTGAGCCAAGCCTAACCGGTGGTTATTATCTAGTTTCTTTTTTATTCAAATTCACAAGTTTGAAAAATAAAATTTGTCTTGTGTTACACCACATGTAGTCCTGTTTGTCTTGTGGAATATGATTCTCTTAAAGGTATTATCTGAAGACTGTCGAGCTAGCAAGCTCGAATCTGTTCTGACTTATCATTTCCTGTTCTCTTTGTTTGTTTGTTTCCTTGTTCGTTGCTTGGTTGTTTTTTTTGGGAAATAAAGGATTATAGCTGCAATTTTTTATGGGTTACTTGACTGATAAAATACCAATGTACTCCGGCCTCATGACCCACCCCGTTTCAGGAGCTGAAAAACGTTCAGCCTAACTAGGGGTTACGGAAGTGATATTAGCAAGAACATTATTGTATACATCGTTAATTTTAAGCAAATTAAGTTGATTGTTTTCACCATTGACTTTTCAGATCGAAACTCGTCTGATGCAGAAGTATTTTGACAAACAGACTAAAAAAAAAAAACATTTGAAGAACCCGGGTATCGATCCCGGCACCTCCCGCATGCGAAGCGGGCGCTCTACCATTTGAGCTAATTCCCCATTACTGCTGTTTAACCTTATATGTAAGCTGCTTTCCCATATTTCTAGGAAAAGTAGTCCTCTCCCATTTTTCTGTCCACGCTCTTGGTCATGTAAGGCATAATGAATTGAGCACGTAACGTATAATATTCCAATCCTTGCGCAATCTTCTACCAGTAGAGTACATGTCATTGTGACTGATGCAGTGTGAAATAGATTAGTAAATGTGACTGCCATTATCGAATAAAAACATACCTTGTGAGAATTCCAAATGAAAAGAACTGAAGTCCTAAAGAATTCTCGATAGCCTTTAAATGGGAAAGTGGGGAGCTTAAGTGATGAAATTGTACCTCGTGGATCAGAAAATGCGTTTGCCGGGATTAATTCACTATGTACAGTGTCCCGGCTCATATGAAATACATTCATTAGTTTATTTAACGTGGAAATACACTTAGCTATATTATAGAGCTAGTTTCCTGGTCCACAATTAACAATATAACAATTTGTAACGAAATAAGTGAAATTAAAATATACTAAAATACTAATTAGTTAAAATTTAAGATAAACTATAAAATACATAATTTAATAGGTTACACAAGTATAAATTAATTACTCCATCGCAATCCTAAGGTCTCCTAACATGTATTAATTCAATACTAATTAAATGATTTCATAATTATGACCAGAAGCAAAATAGCAATCACCAGAAGTGATGGACGCAAACAAATATGAAATAAAGAGACAAAATAACGACTTAAAACTCTCAAAATTCAACCAGAATGGAAACTTTGATTTCTTGACCGCCTGTAAAGAAATCAAAATTGATTGATGAACTGTCATCCACTTCCATCCTTGTATCCTGCAGGTTTTCTTCAAACTTAACTGCTTCAGTCTGTTTTGCTCTATAGTGACCTGTTTGCCCAATCAGAAGTTATACATTGGTGGCATTTGGCGATATAAGTGGAAATTAAGCAAAAACAAGTTCGTTATTTCGGCAGAACGGTGTCCTTTTAAGCAATAAAGCAAGCCAGTCGCATCCAAACAGCATGTTTATTGTTCGGATGAATAACAGATGTGATTTATTACTCAAAGAACGATTTCTAACAGACGTGTATGGTCCGTTAGCTCAGTCGGCAGAGCGTGGTGCTGATAACGCCAAGGTCGTGAGTTCGACCCTCACACGGACCATCGCAACTTCTTCTTTTGTATACATTTAAACCGGGTCTAAGATATGTGCTTGCCTTTTTTGCTTGTAAACGACTGTTTTCGGCTAACTGCGTACAGGGATGGAGTGAGAGAGAGTGTGTCGACAGTTTTTATACTGTCGTTATGACGACCGTTAGTTTACGTCACTTTGCAAATATATAAGTCCTTTCAAGTTGAAATCCGCAATTCACTATTATTTTCATTATGCGCGTAAATTTTATTATTCTTTCTGGAAAAATTAAATTTGTTATTAAAATGGACCACAAGTTGATAGAACACTTGTTATTGACTAGTACGCATAGTAGTCGTCTCGTTCCTGAGGGCGTGAAAAGGGGACGGACAAAACGAGCACACGCAAAGAAAAAAACAAAGAAAGCTCTCCACTTCTCACGTTTTTGGGAACGAAGTGATTGCTACCCAGTCTAGTGAGGTGTTCTTGACAGTTTCCACAACAACAACGACAAAAACTTTATTTAGCATTGCCATATGCCTTTGTCGTTTTATTGCTCTTCACATCGGGCATACGCGTACACGTCTCCTAATTCATATTTCGTCATTGGTAGAAGCCCGAGTTTGTACGACTGCGTGTCAAACGCTTTCGACCTCCGTAAGCTGTATAAACATCTGCAGAGATTTTACTACCGCGTCTTAACGTTTTACTGCAAGACGTAGCGGCAGTGAATGGTATTGAGATGCGTCTGAAATGTTTTGATTCCTCTTGATTATTAGCAAAACAGAGGCATGTTCAACTGACGATTCCTAAAGCAAAAAAACAACAACTCCTATATAGAAAAGAAGCCTATAAATGAGTCAGTTGTAGATGAAGGACTGCCCTTTTTGGATCTCTTAACCAACTCCTTGAAACGATAAGACACGTTTTACTACCTTTATATTTTATATTATATATAATTACACTTAGTTATATAAATATTGTAACTATTTTAATTGGTAATTCATTTTTAATTATAGCTCAACTTAAATTTATACACTCAAACTTAAATTTATACACCTCTAATGAAGTTTTATTTTGTATCTTTTATCTTTTTATTTCGTGGCGTACCTGAAAACTAGCTCTTTAGCTATACCTACCGACCACGCTAAATAAAGATTGATTGATTGATTGATTGATTGATTGATTGATTGATTGATACTTTCTTTTGTTTACCACGTTGATCCTTTCTGTTAGTCATGCAGTATTAAACCAGGGAAAAGTGGATTAAATATTTTTTTCCAGTTTTAGGTCAATGGCCCGAAGACCAGTAATCGAGTCAGAATAATATGAGTCGTTATAAAAGACGAGTTCTCGATTTAAAAAGGCCTCGTTCATATACTGATGCTATATGTAACCAGATGTATTTACTTAATGCGTTGAGAACGAATCCATTTTTGTAAAGTGACTTCAAACGCAAGAAACATTCCAGAGTGACATAAATAAAGAAATATAGTAATTTTTTAAATGTTACATATGTTAACTGAACATGTTGGGTTATCTTTTGTCTTTCAAGTTTTATGTTTTTTAAAAAATGAAGTTAAAAAAGGAGAACGAAAAAAATACCTTGGGCCTGTCCGGGAGTCGAACCCGGGACCTCTCGCACCCAAAGCGAGAATCATGCCACTAGACCAACAGGCCAAAGCTACACTTTCATTCGTTTTTATTGATGCATAATGATGTCGTCTGTATCATTCACCTGTTTCTTCAGATTCCTGCACTTACAAAATTTCGATTTTTGTTCCGTTAACAAAAACCCACTAAAAAGCAGAGAGATTCAAAGTGACCAAGTATTAAATTAGGAATTGGTCATACTTACGACCTGGTCGCACTACAGCAAAAACTCAGCCCGTGTAAAAATTTCCAAACATTTCAAACCGAAAACGGAAGTTCCAAAAATTTGAGAACATTTTAGGGTCGCACTGTCCGTCCATGCTGTAGAAACCATACGCGTATTGACATAAAAACAAAAACATTTCACAAAAAGCGTGTTCCTCCGGAAGTGGTTTCTCCTCGAATTTTTCAAAATCGGCATGTCTCACCGATACACTGCGTCGTCTTTAAAGTTTAGCCGGAATTTCCAATTGTTTTTTTTCAAATTTGAGAAACACCGGTCGCATTAGGAAACTTGATGCGATGACAGATTTTTATTTTAAACAAAGACAAATTTGATAAAAATTTCCCTAGTGCGACCAGGCCCTTCAGTGTGCGTCCATCGAGTTACGGATGCACGCGGGAGGTAATTGCAGAGCACGAGGAAAGCTTCACGAGTAATCACCAAACCAAACTACCCGCGTGCATCCATAACTTGATAAACGTACAGCTTAAAGCATGAACCAATAGGCTTTTTCCGAGTTACGTTATGCCTCGTTGTCAAAGCGAGGCTAGGTGCACAACCGTTCATATGAAAATGAGTTTTTATTCAAATGCAAATAAAACTCATTTTCATATGAAAGGTTGTGCACCTAGCCTCGCTTTGACAACCAGGCATAACGTAACTCGGAAATGGACTATTCTTTTAGAACATAGCGACAAGGAATGTCACACGACTGAACGAAAAAGGGCGAGAAAAATGTTGCCGCGTGTCGCAGTTCACCTTGGCGAAGCTAAATGAAAGTTCACCTCAGTGGCAAAGCTGTTCAAACCGCTCGATCTGGAGAAAACGAACAAGCACAATTTTTCGAAAATGTCTTGTGATAATTGGCGGCGAAACCGTAGAATACCCGGCCACGTATTTGCATGTTGTTGAAAAAGAATGATCTCTTTTGTTTTCATATGATTCGTTCTATAAAACGTTCAGGGATATCTAAATAACTGGCCGGGTATTCTAAAAATCGCTCCTATTGTAATTGGCTTTGAAATATGGCATTTGATTTATGCTTCCTTGAAAGTGTTTCTAAACATTGTTTGAAGTCTTCCATTTGAGTCTGAATCCACGCACAACCGTTGATTCTTCGCAATGAGCATTTCAAAACTGATAGAAATTTTATAAAAGAATAAAGGGGTTAGTTTCTAAAGAAACTGTGCTGCTGCGTCGGAGTGAAACATCAATAATTAGTTTTATCAGCTGAGTTGATAAGGTAAATTGGCCACCGTAAAGAGATTTAAAAAGCTGACGACTCGCACGCGTCAACCTTTTTAATCTTTTTGCGGTGATAAGTTTACGGGTATCAACTCAGTTGATAAAACCAATTATTCATGTAATAGAAATTTGATCCAGTTTTTCATCGAGGGTGCGTTGGATTTGCCAAATCTTGGAATAAGATTCTGGAATTTTAAAAATCACTTTTAAGTATTTGATACTTCTCACTGAAACAAGGAGTTGCTGATGGAAATAAAGGGGATGGGCATTTTACCTTCCGTTAAAATTACAGAAGCCCTCAGTGGCGCTAGTAATCAATCAATATTAATGTTATCAGGTCAATATCAATCTTATGAGTCTAACATCAATGTTATGAGGTCAATATCAATTTTATCAGGTCAATATCAATGTTATCAGGTCAATATAGCATTAAACTAAGTTGCAGTAGCAGGAAAAAGAGTGTAAGAACAAACGCGTGACAGGAACCCCGGTAACCGTTAAACTTACCTGTACCTCGGAAAATAGCCTGCGAACAGGCTTCTTTTTGGGGAATTGGGTTAGGTTAAGTTAAAATCGGCGAGCGAAGCGAGCCGAGCGCGGACTGGGACCGCTTATCGGGAGTTTAATGCAGTATTCGATTTAGACTTAAATTTAGATTTAGATTTTTATTCTAAAATATTTCACAGTCTTTCTTTATAAGAATTTGATACGATAACGGGATTACGGGGAACAAGTCTAAAAACGTCACGACGATAAATACGAAATCAACAATAACGTAACAAAAACACTTACTTCAGCACATACTTTTTTGTGTACACACAGGAAATAAAAAAAGTTGAGGAAATGGTCCGTGTGAGGGTCGAACTCACGACCTTGGCGTTATCAGCACCACGCTCTGCCGACTGAGCTAACGGACCAGACATGACTGTCGGAAATCGTTCTTTGAGTAATAAATCACATCATTCTGTCATTCATCTGAAGATTAACCCTCGGACGTACAAGGTTTTTTAAGGTTTTTCTCGCCGATTTTAACCTAACCCAATTCCCCAAAAAGAAGCCTGTTCACAGACTACTCGGAAAAGGATACAATTGATAAGAAGTTTGAGAACAAAAATCTCTTTAAAAGGTTTGGGTTTTAGTTCAGCCTTCTCTTTTCTTTCTGTCCCTCTAAAATCATTACTTAACAACTAAAAAGAAGATCGCCTGCACAGTCTTTCTTTTACCTCGTGTCATATAGACGGAGAAGCAAACAGAGACCATTCAATTTGCACTGATAAACGGAAAACAACGAGTCGGCTTGAAGACCTCTCACTTCTGACAAAACCTGTCAAAAGCCACCTAACACTTTACACAGAATATTATGACAACAACAGCCCATGTCATGGTGACAAATACGTACTAAGCCAATCACGTAAATGATAATCGTTTCCTCCAGTAAACAATATATAGTGGACCTGCAATACGATGTGATTAAGCCACGGAATAAATACTAAATGAACAACGTGTCTTTCAACAGCGGCCTCCGTAGCGTAATGGATAACGCGTCGGCCTCCTAAGCAGGAAATGCCGCGACAGCCGAAGATTGCGGGTTCGAGTCTCGTCGGAGGTGCATTTTTGTTTTATATTCTTTTTTTATTATGCTTTTTTCGCATATGCTACCTACCACGATAAAATGGGGAAAAAGTGAAATGCGCTCGCAGTCTTTCTCTCACTATCGACGTAAAAAAGTTGTTGTTTTCTTGATATCGTCTCGTCACGTTCACTTGTCTTTGTTTTAGAAACAAACTCATTTAACTGAATGCTTTCATCGCGCGTATAAACACCTAGTACTAGTTTTGAGCGAAGCCTAACCGGTATTTAAATTCACAAGTCTGAAAAATAGTTAATTTGTCTTGTGTTACACCACATGTAGTCCTGTTTGTCTTGTGGCATATGATTCTCTTCAAGGTATTATCTGAAGACTGCAGACTGTCGAGCTAGGAAGCTCGAATCTGTTCTGACTTATCATTTCCTGTTCTCTTTGTTTGTTTGTTTCCTTGTCCGTTGCTTGGTTGTTTTTCCTGGGAAATAAAGAATTATAGCAGTCAATTTTTATGGATATCTTGACTGATAAAATACCAATGAACTCCGGCCCCATCTCCCACCCCGTTTCAGGAGCTAAAAAACGTTTAGTTGATTGTTTTTCAGATCGAAAAGAAAAACGGAAACTCGTCTGATGCAGAAGTATTTTGACAAAACAGATTAAAAAAAAAACATTTGGAGAATCCGGGTATCGATCCCGGTACCTCCCGCATGCGAAGCGGGCGCTCTACCATTTGAGCTAATCCCCCATTACTGTTGTTTAACCAGAACGGAAACTTCGACTTCTTGGCCGCCTGTTAAGAAATCAAAATTGGTCAGTGAACGGTAATCCACGTTTTCAAACTATTGCTTCAGTCTGCTTTGCTCTATAGAATATTTTTGCCCAATCAAGTTATATATTTGGTGGCATTTGGCGATGTAACTTGGAAATTAAGCAAACACAACTTCCTTATTTCGGCGGAACAGTCCTTTTAAACTTTCCAGGCAAAATGGTAGTTGCATTCAAACACCTAAAGATTTTGTTTCACGTTTAACACACGGACGTACACGCAAACTTATACCCCCACAATGGTACGGGGGGGGGGGGGGGGGGAAGGTTGTTGCAACACCTCCCCTGGGTTTTTGCGACCCCGCAATATTTTGGAAATATTTTCCATCAAATAGATAACTCTACAAGATAAGGTAAATATTATGGGTTGTGGCGCTGCTGGGGATCCGTGACGTCATCCAAAATGGCTGCCAAGATGGCCGCCATCTTGGATTTTATTAAAAATTCAAATTTGTCGGAAAAATGCGGAAATTGCAAATATTGTTTGCTAGAGTTGCAAAATAACATACAATTAAACATTTTGATGCTTTTGGTAGCATTTTATATGTTTTTTCACTGAATAAAAGTGAAAAACATGCATTTTTATTCAAAAATGCTTGACCTCATGTTACTTATGAAGTCATATCTCGTTACCATAGCAACCGGTTCTCGCCAAACTTTACCAAAATGTGTCTCAAGGAGAAACGCACAGCTACTGAAAACGGCATGTTTTAAACGTAAATGGTCTTGAAAATGTCGGAGAAAAACCTTAAAAATCTCGTACGTCCGAGGGTTAATCTTCGGATGAATCAGATTCGTTACTCAAAGAACGATTTCCCACAGACATGTCTGGTCCGTTAGCTCAGTCGGCAGAGCGTGGTGCTGATAACGCCAAGGTCGCGAGTTCGACCCTCGCACGGACCATTTCCTCATTTTTTTTTTATTTCCTGTGTGTACACAAAAAAGTATGTGCTGAAGTAGGTGTCTTTGTTACGTTATTGTTGATTTCGTTTTTATCGTCGTGACGTTTTTAGACTTGTTCCCCGTAATCCCGTTATCGTACCAAATACTTTGTAAAATGTTTTAAAATAAAAATCTAAATCTAAGTCTACATCGAATGCGCATAAGCAAAGTCCATCAACCAATAAAAATACAGGATTTACCACAGGAATGCATACATTAGTGTTATAATTATTATTTAAGAACACCACGTGACCAGCCGATGCCAGGGTCTTTTCCCGCCGCCCCTCTCTCGAAGGGAAAAGACCTGGGAACGAGGTTGTGAATCCATTTGATGCCAGATTGTAGGGTGGTAGATGGCCTTCATACTGATTAATTGTCGACAGATATCGTGGAGTTCTTCAGGGGACATTACTCGAACCAACGCTAATATTCCTTATATGGTGAATGAAATAAAGTCAGTCTATCCATCTCATAATATGATGATTGAATTTGCGGATAACTGATCACTCTTACGGTACCAATTACGATAGTATTCATACTGATTAATTGTCGACAGATATCGTGGAGTTCTTCAGAGGACATTACTCGGACCAACGCTAATATTCCTTATATGGTGAATGAAATAAAGTCAGCCAATACACCTTATTCCAAAATGGCGGTCAATTTATTATTATTTTATACGCATGTTAATTAGCCCTCTTGGCCTCCTTTTCGCTTGAAAATTCCTTTGTATTTTGCACATGCTGACGAGGCCATGAGGGCTAATTAAAATGCATATAAAAGAATAATAAATTGGCCGCCATTTTGGAATAAGGTGTATCGATCTAATAATATGCTGATTGAATTTGCGGATAACTGATCACTCTTAGGGACTGTGCAATAATTATCAGGAGGGGGGGCCGGAAAATGGGCTTCAAGTAGGAAAATATTAGGTAATACCCCCCCTTCAAAAGAACTGAATTTAGTTATTGCCCCCTCCCCTCCCCCTCTGATCAGTCAGAAATTTTGTATGACCCCCCCCCCCCCCCCCCCCCCCCCCCCATTCACACACCTTTTATATACAAATACCCAGCATTTTCTTAATATACACCCACCTGTTATTTCTACGAAGTAATGTTTGTTCCAGACGTGGATATACAGCAATACTACATGTTTACTTGTTGGACATCCATATCTGGAACAAACATGACCTCGAAGCAGTGTTCGACAAAGCCATCCGATTCCACTTCTGAATCACTTCATTGCAAATCCGAGTTGCTTGCACTGGAACTCATTTCCTCGATAACGTGCTCTTGGGTTTCTCGTGGGATGCAAGAATGATCACCACGAGCGTACTGGAGAACTCGTGCAACCAGTGCCATTTTACCTCACTGATCTTAAACTAGGTGGTCAGACATGAGGGGTCATGTAGCAGGGACATGTCGCAGCGACATGTAGCAGCGACAAAAGTTTGTTTAGTACACACTGAGGGACAAGTAGCAGGGAGTGTAGCGGGGACATGTAGCAGGGAAAAAATCATAGCGCTTGCACACCGCATGAAAATGTCGCGGGGACATGTCTCAGGGACATGTTGCAGCGACACGTCCCCTCGTGTGAACTTATACTATCATAATTGTGCAACACCAATCTTGGGGACATTTTGTCCCCGCGACATGTCTCACGGTGTTCAACTTGTTGAACTTCATGGGACACGTCGCGGGGGACAAAATGTCCCCAAAATTGTGTTGCACAATTATGATAGCATCAGTTCACACGAGGGGACGTGTCGCTGCAACATGTCCCTGAGACATGTCCCCGCGACATTTTTATGTGGTGTCTGAGACATGTCCCCGCGACATTTTCATGTGGTGTGCAAGCGCTATGAATTTTTCCCTGTTACATGTCTCCGCTACACTCCCTGCTACATGTCCCTCAATGTGTACTACACAAATTTTTGTCGCTGCTACATGTCACTGCGACATGTCCTTACTACATGACCCCTCATGTCTGACCACCTTAAGACCATGCTGGTTGAGGTACATCTTCAATCTGTTGCAATACAATTATCTATGTTGTAGTGAAATTATGATTTTGGTACAATTTTGTCTGCACTGGTTGAAATTTATTTTGAACCAGTGCAAAATATTTGAACTGGAGCAAAATATTTTCACCAGGGCAAAATATTTGCACTGGTATATAACTATATTCTACTGGTCAAATGTTGTTGACAATAGCACAATTTCGATGTATTAAAATTCAACTTGAAACAAAAGACAACACTACGAGGCTTAGGGAAATAAACCATATAAATCCTTACTTAATCATTCCCCTAAGCCTCGTAGTGGTCTTGTTTCAAGTTGAATTTTAATATATCGAAATTGGGCTATTCAAATTTAAAAATCCAGAAACGCTTTATCACAATATTCGTCTCTATATTATAGAGATATAGAGAAGAATAAATAATCGTATTGCAACAGATTGAAATTGCAGTTCAGCCACAGAACAGATCATCATGTCTTTCAGTGAGAACTTGAAATAAAATGTTAAGCCCCCCCTCCTCTTGAGTAACTTATTTTACTTTGAGCCCCCCCTATCCTTGCTTTGATTTTACTTCATGCCTTCATGCCCCCCCTCTGGTTTTTCGCCCCCCCCCCCCCCCCCCCCCCCTCCTGATAATTATTGCACAGTCCCTTACGGTACTAATTACGGAAAACTGCCCTTTTTTATACAGAAGTCAAGAACGATGATTAAAGACTGATCGCTCAAAAATGGCATGACACTTTTCCTATCCAAGATCTCAGAGGGGGAGGGGGATGGGTGGTGGATGTACGAGGAAGGCCCTCTTAAGAATTAGAACTTCATGGGCGTTATAACACGATTGGTGTGTAAAGGGTCACAGGGGGGTAACATTCCAAGGATAATGTAACTGGGACCTCTATCAAATTGAGTTGATTGTTTTCACCATTGACTTTTCAGGTCAAAAAGAAGAGCGGAAACTCGTCTGATGCAGACGTAGTTTGACAAAAAGACTAAAAATAAAAACATTTGGAGAATCCGGGTATCGATCCCGGTACCTCCCGCATGCAAAGCGGGCGCTCTACCATTTGAGCTAATCCCCCGTTACTGATCCTTAACCTTATATATAAGCGTAGTTCTCTCTCGTTTTTCGGTACACACTTATGGTCATGGCCCTTAATCACGCCCCGCCATTTTATATAAAAACAAAACATTTACCCCGCTAATCCTCGCAGTGAACAAGTTGAAAACGAGGTTAAGCGGGTGAAAACAAAGCATTTTATTCTCTGGGGAGTCAACAAGGCCGCCGCGTGATTAAGGCCCATGTAAGGCATAATGATTTGAGCACGTAACTATTCCGATCCTTGCGCAATCTTCTACTAGTAGAGTACATGTCATTCTGACTTATGCAGTGTGAAATGCCATTATCGAATGAAAACACACCTTGTGAGAATTCGAAATGAAAAGAACTGAAGACCTAAAGAATTCTCGATAGCCTTTAAATGGGAAAGTGGGGAGCTTAATAATGAAATTATACCTCGTGGATCAGAACATGCGTTCGCGGGATTAATTAAGTAATGATCCGCATAAGAAGGAAAGTGCTAACGGCAGCGCACGATGGAATGTCAACTTTTTTCATTGTTACAAGTAGTGATCTCATTGGCTCAGACTCAAAGATCGCTAAAAAGTTAGGTTTCAATTTGTATTTTGTTTGATTTTTTAAGGGTTTCGTGTAATTTAAGACCCAATCGCAAAACATGCAAACTTTTAAAGAAATTGTATTTGAGGAACTTCATCAAAGAAGCAAAATTATTAGGTAATACGTTCATGATAACCGTCACGAATATAGCATCTCTAACGTTTAAGTCTATCGGAATCACATACTAAACTTTCTAAGCTATCCGTTCTGGCCGATGTTCTCCTAGATATTGTAGTTATGTAGTTCTGTAGCTTTGGTAGTTCTGTAGTTCTGGTAGTTCTTGTAGTTCTTGTAGTTCTGTAGTTCTGTAGTTCTGTAGTTCTGTAGTTCTGTAGTTCTGTAGTTCTGTAGTTCTGTAGTTCTGTAGTTCTGTAGTTCTGTAGTTCTGTAGTTCTGTAGTTCTGTAGTTCTGTAGTTCTGTAGTTCTGTAGTTCTGTAGTTCTGTAGTTCTTGTAGTTCTTGTAGTTCTTGTTGTTCTGTAGTTCTGAAGTCCTGTACTAGTTCGGTAGTTCTGGTAGTTCTTGTAGTTCTGTAGTTCTGGTAGTTCTGAAGTTCTGTAGTTCTGGTAGTTCTGAAGTTCTGTAGTTCTGTAGTTCTGTAGTTCTGTAGCTCTGTAGCTCTTAATTGTAGTTCTGGTAGTTCTGTAGTTCTGTAGTTCTGGTAGTTCTGTAGTTCTGTAGTTCTGTAGCTCTTGTAGTTCTGGTAGTTCTGTAGTTCTGGTAGTTCTGTAGTTCTGGTAGTTCGGTAGTTCGGTAGTTCTCGTGGTTCTGTAGTTCTGGTAGTTCTGTAGTTCTGTAGTTCTGGTAGTTCTGTAGTTCTAGTAGTTCTTGTAGTTGTAATGTAATGTAATGTAATGTAATGTAATGTAATGTAAATCTTTATTTAAACACGGAGAATCATCAATTAAGTTAATAATTAAAATTAAAACTTGTACAACTGCTTTACATGATTGCCGTGTGGGAATCCGATATCTCAGTTTCTTAATACCCCGTTTAAACTGCCCAATAGAACAAACGCTTTTTAAATCTTGGGGCAAGTTGTTCCACAAACAGGCCCCGCTGTAGCAAAAACTTCGTTTTAGGTAATTAATATTTGGCTTGGGCAGCGAAAGCTTTCCTTCAAGATTTCTTAGGTTATAATCATTAACGTTCTATACTTAATGATTATAACCTAAGAAATCTTGAAGGAAAGCTTTCGCTGCCAAGCCAAATACTAATCACTTAAAACGAAGTTTTTGCTACAGCGGGGCCTGTTTGTGGAACAACTTGCCCCAAGATTTAAAAAGCGTTTGTTCTATTGGGCAGTTTAAACGGGGTATTAAGAAAGTATCTGAGATATCGGATTCCCACACGGCAATCATGTAAAGCAGTTGTACAAGTTTTAATTTTTAATTATTAACTTAACTGATGATTCTCCGTGTTTAAATAAAGATTTACATTACATTACATTACATTACATTACATTGCATTACATTACATTACATTACATACTTCTTGTAGTTCTGTAGTTCTGGTAGTTCGGTAGTTCGGTAGTTCTCGTGGTTCTGTAGTTCTGGTAGTTCTGTAGTTCTCTAGTTCTGGTAGTTCTGGTAGTTCTGGTAGTTCTGGTAGTTCTGGTAGTTCTGGTAGTTCTGGTAATTCTGGTAGTTCTTGTAGTTCTGTAGTTCTGGTAGTTCTGTAGTTTTGTAGTTCTGTAGTTCTCGTAGTTCTGTAGTTCTGGTAGTTCGGTAGTTCTCGTAGTTCTGTGGTTATGGTAGTTCTTGTAGTTCTATAGTTCTTGTAGTTCTGTAGTTCTGGTAGTTCTGGTAGTTCTGTAGTTCTTGTAGTTCTGGTAGTTGTAATGTAATGTGTAATGTAAATCTTTATTTAAACACGGAGAATCATCAGTTAAGTTTAGTTCTGTAGTTCTGGTAGTTCGGTAGTTCTCGTAGTTCTGTAGTTATGGTAGTTCTTGTAGTTCTATAGTTCTTGTAGTTCTGTAGTTCTGGTAGTTCTGTAGTTCTGTAGTTCTTGTAGTTCTGTAGTTCTGTAGCTCTTGTAGTTCTGGTAGTTCTGTAGTTCTGTAGTTCTGTAGTTCTGGTAGTTCTGTAGTTCTGGTAGTTCGGTTGTTCGGTAGTTCTCGTAGTTCTGTAGTTCTGGTAGTTCTGTAGTTCTAGTAGATCTTGTAGTTCTATAGTTCTTGTAGTTCGGTAGTCCTGGTAGTTGTATAGTTGTGTAGTTCTGTAGTTCTCGTCGTTCTGTAGTTCTGGTAGTTCGGTAGTTCGGTAGTTCTCGTAGTTCTGTAGTTATGGTAGTTCTTGTAGTTCTTTAGTTCTTGTAGTTCTATAGTTCTTATAGTTCTATAGTTCTATAGTTCTTGTAGTTCTGTAGTTCTGGTAGTTCTGGCAGTTCTGTAGTTCTTGTAGTTCTGGTAGTTGTAATGTAATGTGTAATGTAAATCTTTATTTAAACACGGAAAATCATCAGTTAAGTTTAGTTCTGTAGTTCTGGTAGTTCGGTAGTTCTCGTAGTTCTGTAGTTATGGTAGTTCTTGTAGTTCTATAGTTCTTGTAGTTCTGTAGTTCTGGTAGTTCTGTAGTTCTGTAGTTCTGTAGTTCTTGTAGTTCTGTAGTTCTGTAGCTCTTGTAGTTCTGGTAGTTCTGTAGTTCTGTAGTTCTGGTAGTTCTGTAGTTCTGGTAGTTCGGTAGTTCGGTAGTTCTCGTAGTTCTGTAGTTCTGGTAGTTCTGTAGTTCTAGTAGTTCTTGTAGTTCTATAGTTCTTGTAGTTCGGTAGTCCTGGTAGTTGTGTAGTTCTGTAGTTCTCGTCGTTCTGAAGTTCTGGTAGTTCGGTAGTTCGGTACTTCTCGTAGTTCTGTAGTTATGGTAGTTCTTGTAGTTCTATAGTTCTTGTAGTTCTGTAGTTCTGGTAGTTCTGGTAGTTCTGTAGTTCTTGTAGTTCTGTAGTTCTGTAGTTCGGTAGTTCTGGTAGTTCGGTAGTTCTCGTAGTTCTGTAGTCATGGTAGTTGTTGTAGTTCTATAGTTCTTGTAGTTTTGTAGTTCTTGTAGTTCTGTAGTTCTGTAGTTCGGTAGTTCTAGTAGTGCTGTAGTTCTGGTAGAACTACAGAACTATCAAAACTACAGAACTACAAGAACTACAGAACTACAACTACAAGAACTACCAGAACTACAGAACTACTAGAACTACCGAACTACAGACCTACAGAACTACAGAACTACAGAACTACAAGAACTACAGAACTACAAGAGCTACCACCAGAACTACAGAACTACCAAAACTACAGAACTACGAGAACTACAAAACTACAAGAACTACAGAACTATCAAAACTACAGAACAACAGAACTACCAGAACTACCAGAACTACAGAACTACAAAAACTACAGAACTACCAGAGAACTACCAAAACTACAAGAACTAAAGAACTACAGAACTACAAGAACTACAAGAACTACAGACCTACAAGAACTACCGAACTACCAAAACTACCAGAACTACAAGAACTACAAGAACTACAGAACTACCAAAACTAGAAGAACTACCAGAACTACAGAACCGCTAAAAATACAGAACTACCAGAAGTACAAGTACTACCGAACTACAGAACTACAGAACTACCAGAACTACAGAACTTTCAGAACTACCGAACTACAGAACTACAAGAACTACAAGAACTACAGAACTACAACTACAAGAACTACCAGAACTACATTACATTACATTACATTACAACTACCAAAACTACCAGAACTACCAGAACTACCAGAACTACAAGAACTACAGAATTACAAGAACTACCAGAACTACAGAACTACACGAACTACAAAACTACAAAACTACAAGAACTACAGAACTATCAAAACTACAGAACAACAGAACTACGAGAACTACAGAACTACAAAAACTACAGAACTACCAGAACTACCAGAACTACAAAACTACAAGAAATACAGGAATTACTAGAACTACAGAACTACCAAAACTACCAGAACTACCAGAACTACCAGACCTACCAGAACTACCAGAACTACCAGAACTACCAGAACTATTAGAACTACCAGAACTAACAGAACTACAGAACTACAAGAACTACCAGAACTACCAGAACTACCAGAACTACTAGAGCTACCAGAACTACCAGAACTACAGAACTACCAGAACTATTAGAACTACCAGAACTAACAGAACTACAGAACTACAAGAACTACCAGAACTACCAGAACTACCAGAACTACTAGAGCTACCAGAACTACCAGAACTACAGAACTACCAGAACTACCAGAACTACCAGAGCTACCAGAACTACCAGAACTACCAGAACTACCAGAACTACCAGAACTACCAGAACTACTAGAGCTACCAGAACTACCAGAACTACCAGAACTACCAGAACTACCAGAACTACCAGAGCTACCAGAACTACCAGAACTACCAGAACTACCAGAACTACCAGAACTACCAGAACTACCAGAACTACCAGAGCTACCAGAACTACCAGAACTACAGAACTACCAGAACTACCAGAACTACCAGAACTACCAGAACTACCAGAACTACCAGAACTACCAGAGCTACCAGAACTACCAGAACTACCAGAACTACCAGAGCTACCAGAACTACCAGAGCTACCAGAACTACCAGAGCTACCAGAACTACCAGAACTACCAGAGCAACCAGAACTACCAGAACTACAGAACTACCAGAACTACCAGAACTACCAGAGCTACCAGAACTACCAGAACTACAAGATGTACAGAAATACAAGAACTACCAGAACTACAGAACTACCAAAACTACAGAACTACGAGAACTACAAAACTACAAGAACTACAGAACTATCAAAACTGCAGAACAACAGAACTTCGAGAACTACCAGAAGTACAGAACTACAAAAACTACAGAACTACCAGAACTACAAAACTACAAGAAATACAGGAACTACTAGAACTACAGAACTACCAAAACTACCAGAACTACCAGAACTACCAGACCTACCAGAACTACCAGAACTACCAGAACTACCAGAACTATTAGAACTACCAGAACTACAGAACTACAAGAACTACCAGAACTACCAGAACTACCAGAACTACTAGAGCTACCAGAACTACCAGAACTACAGAACTACCAGAACTACCAGAACTACCAGAACTACCAGAACTACCAGAACTACCAGAACTACCAGAACTACCAGAACTACCAGAGCTACCAGAGCTACCAGAACTACCAGAACTACCAGAACTACCAGAACTACCAGAACTACCAGAACTACCAGAGCTACCAGAACTACCAGAGCTACCAGAACTACCAGAGCTACCAGAACTACCAGAACTACCAGAGCAACCAGAACTACCAGAACTACAGAACTACCAGAACTACCAGAACTACCAGAGCTACCAGAACTACCAGAACTACAAGAAGTACAGAATTGCAAGAACTACCAGAACTACAGAACTACCAAAACTACAGAACTACGAGAACTACAAAACTACAAGAACTACAGAACTATCAAAACTGCAGAACAACAGAACTTCGAGAACTACCAGAAGTACAGAACTACAAAAACTACAGAACTACCAGAACTACAAAACTACAAGAAATACAGGAACTACAAGAACTACAGAACTACCAAAACTACAGAACTACCAGAACTGCATGAACTACATGAACTACAGAACTACAAGAACTACAAGAAATACCAGAACCACAGAACTACTAGAACTACAGAACTACAAGAACTACCAGAACTACGGAACTACCAGAACTACCTGAGAACTACCAAAACTACAAGAACTACAGAACTACAGAACTACAAGAACTACAGAACTACAAGAACTACCGAACTACCAAAACTACCACAACTACAAGAACTACAAGAACTACAGAACTACAAAAACTAAAAGAACTACCAGAACTACAGAACCGCTAAAACTACAGAACTACCAGAAGTACAAGTACTACCGAACTACAGAACTACAGAACTACCAGTACTACAGAACTATCAGAACTACCGAACTACCGAACTACAGAACTACAGAACTACAGAACTACAAGAACTACAAGAACTACAACTACAAGAACTACCAGAACTACATTACATTACATTACAACTACCAAAACTGCCAGAACTACCAGAACTACAAGAACTACAGAACTACAAGAACTACCAGAACTACAGAACTACAGGAACTACAGAATTACAAGAACTACCAGAACTACCGAACTACCAAAACTACAGAACTACGAGAACTACAAAACTACAAAACTACAAGAACTACAGAACTATCAAAACTACAGAACAACAGAACTACGAGAACTACAGAACTACAAAAACTGCAGAACTACCAGAACTACCAGAACTACAAAACTACCAAAACTACAAGAACTACCAGAACTACCAGAACTACCAGAACTACCAGAACTACCAGAACTACCAGAACTACCAGAACTATTAGAACTACCAGAACTACCAGAACTACAGAACTACCAGAACTACCAGAACTACCAGAACTACCAGAACTACTAGAGCTACCAGAACTACCAGAACTACAGAACTACAGAACTACCAGAACTACCAGAGCTACCAGAACTACAGAACTACCAGAACTACCAGAACTATAGAACTACAGAACTGCAAGAACTACAGAACTACCAGAACTATCAAAACTACAGAACAACAGAACTACGAGAACTACAGAACTACAAAAACTACAGAATTACCAGAACTACCAGAACTACAAAACTACAAGAAATACAGGAACTACCAGAACTACAGAACTACCAAAACTACAAGAACTACCAGAACTACCAGAACTACCAGAACTACCAGAACTACCAGAACTACCAGAACTACCAGAACTACCAGTACTACCAGAACTACCAGAACTACCAGAGCTACCAGAACTACCAGAACTACCAGAACTACCAGAACTACCAGAATTACCAGAGCTACCAGAACTACCACAACTACAGAACTACCAGAACTACCAGAGCTACCAGAACTACCAGAACTACCAGAACTACCAGAACTACCAGAACTACCAGAACTACCAGAACTACCAGAACTACCAGAGCTACCAGAACTACCAGAGCTACCAGAACTACCAGAACTACCAGAACTACCAGAACTACCAGAACTACCAGAGCTACGAGAACTACCAGAGCTACCAGAACTACCAGAACTACCAGAACTACCAGAACTACCAGAACTACCAGAACTACTAGAGCTACCAGAACTACCAGAACTACAGAACTACAGAACTACCAGAACTACCAGAGCTACCAGAACTACAGAACTACCAGAACTACCAGAACTACAGAACTACAGAACTGCAAGAACTACAGAACTACCAGAACTATCAAAACTACAGAACAACAGAACTACGAGAACTACAGAACTACAAAAACTACAGAATTACCAGAACTACCAGAACTACAAAACTACAAGAAATACAGGAACTACCAGAACTACAGAACTACCAAAACTACAAGAACTACCAGAACTACCAGAACTACCAGAACTACCAGAACTACCAGAACTACCAGTACTACCAGAACTACCAGAACTACCAGAGCTACCAGAACTACCAGAACTACCAGAACTACCAGAACTACCAGAACTACCAGAACTACCAGAGCTACCAGAGCTACCAGAACTACCAGAACTACAGAACTACCAGAACTACCAGAGCTACCAGAACTACCAGAACTACCAGAACTACCAGAACTACCAGAACTACCAGAACTACCAGAGCTACCAGAACTACCAGAGCTACCAGAACTACCAGAACTACCAGAACTACCAGAACTTCCAGAACTACCAGAACTACCAGAGCTACCAGAACTACCAGAGCTACCAGAACTACCAGAACTACCAGAACTACCAGAACTACCAGAACTACCAGAGCTACCAGAACTACCAGAACTACAGAACTACCAGAACTACCAGAACTACCAGAACTACCAGAACTAGCAGAGCTACCAGAACTACCAGAACTACCAGAACTACCAGAACTACCAGAACTACCAGTACTACAAGAACTACAGAACTACCAGAACTACCAGAGCTACCAGAACTATTGAACTACCAGAACTACCAGAACTACCAGAACTACAGAACTGCAAGTACTACAGAATAACAAGAACTACCAGAACTACAGAACTACCAAAACTACAGAACTACGAGAACTACCAGAACTACAAGTCAACCTTGGCTTTTATAGTCGAGGTTTATTCGATAAATTTGCGCGCAGTATTAAGTTGTGTTGCGAAGGACGACTTGTTTCACTTTCAAAGATAAAGAGATCGAGCTTTTCATTCAAATACAGTCTAAAAAGAGTAAAAACGTCAAGCAAAACTGCATTTGAATGAAAAGCTCGATCTCTTTATTGCCGAGTAATTAGTCAGAGCTATTTGCAGGGAGTAATAATTTAAGTTTGAGGAAACTTTCTGTAGTAATTTAATGATAATTTGTGAGACCTATGGAATGTTTTGACCGCTTATTTTTCAAACATGAAAAACAATGTCATAAAAATGTTTTAGCGTATTTATTTAAAATCGAACAGTTAAATTTGTTTGAAATTTTCCCATTTAATGTGCTACACTGTGTAAATTATAGCGCATTTATTCGCTTGTCGCGGGTAGCCCCAAAATCGAAAGATATTTAGCAAAAACTGTTTTTCGCCATATTTGTTTACCGTTGCTATGGAAACGCTGATTAGCATAAAAAGAGCATCATCCAAAACTTTTATCCAAGCCTAACATCTGGTATCAAATTCAGGTTCATTGAGCTAAAGTAAGATTATGTATAAGCGCATTCAAAAAGGGAGGTGTGACCCAGAAAAAAACTACATGGAGCAGAAGCAATAAAGCAAGCTAGTCGCATTCTGAACACTATGTTTATTGTTCGGATGAATAACAGATGTGATTAATTACTCATGCGCGTAGTGGCATGAGTTATAAAATGGGCTTCGTTTTTCTTTTTACTCATGCGCGTAGCGGCATGAGTTATAAAATGGGCTTCGTTTTTCTTTTTATTATTTTTTTTTGTGTCACGATTTTGCATGCAAATTTATTCACGCATATTTTAAATTGTGCATTTCCGGTTCACAGCTTTGCTTTTTATACTTCCGGTTGAGTGACTTCCGGCTACTCTCACTTCCGGCAAAACATCGTTACTGAAGTGTCACGTCAGCGTCTCCTACAACCCTACACACATTAGTAATGTTCACGTCAGGTATATATCATTTTCACAAGAATGACTGGCTTCATTGTGGTACAGCCTTCATTTATAAAACCGATTGCAGGTACGATGACTGAATGAAAGAAGTAACTTTTCTCCATGTCGGACGTCTTCTTATCTTGTTTAAATTATCTAAATATAAATTGCTTCTTTTCTTATGGTACATTGAAATATAAGACAAATGCTTGATACGCATGCGCATGACAAACATTTTCCGTCATTTGGTCTTATTGGTGTATAAGTCAGTCCTGTATTTCTCCCATAGAAGTTAACGTTGCTTTTATACACAGCATACAACTTGAGGCCGAATTTGTCGCGATTCTTATAAAACTAAGAGCTATTTTTAATCAGAGTTCTTCCGAGGCAAAAATGCCAAACATCGATCTCTCGCACTGATAAGCATATTGTCAATTTATTTCCCGTTTTACTGCCGATTCTTTGCAATGTCTGTATCGGAGCAGTCCTCGCTGCCTGTGGTGAGTAATTTCAAGACTTTTTTCAAGAAAGAACAACAGAAACACACGGCAAAACAGCGTCGTTACTTCAGCCCATCAGATTTAATAAAAAATTTGAACTTCGGGACTGGACTTCTGTGGATTATGGACTGGGGAATGCGTGTCATATTAATGTAGATTTTTACTGACTTTATTGCTTTTTGTGGTTACTAGGTTACTAGTAACCACTATGTTGTCACCTGTGAAAGTGAGTTCGACTTTCCGAAGCGCGAAGTTGTGCCGAGTTCACCCGATTGCTGTACGATGAGACAGTTCTGATAGCTTCGAATAAGACGACTCGATTGTCAAGGCAGTTCTGTTTGTACGTGCGCGCTTTGGATCCGTGGGAAAGGTAAACGGAGCTTTCTCGTTCTTTTTACTGCTTTACCAAGCACAGCTTTCACCAAATGTGGCCAAGTATTGTTTTCAAAGATTATTTTAGGTGTTTTCGTGGTTTGGAAAAAGGTTTTAGTGAAAAATCGAGCTGTGAATCGAAGTGTTTGTTTGCAGACCATGAGCTATCCGAACTCATGATTCAAACGCCGCCAGCATTTTATTTCTGTACCTTTGACCATTCAGAACTGTTTTTTTTATTAGCGAAAGCATTATGCGAAACATTTTTCCGGATAAGATTGACATTCTATTAAACAGGAAAAGTCGGCGATTTTAGAAGGCATAATAAAAATAGGTTGCTGAATTGAATTATTTTGTGATGTTTATTATATTTTCGCAGACGCTAGCCGGTTTCTCGCAGTAATTAGGATACAATAAATCGCCAAGACTTCCAGAAGCAGAAAATCACTGAATTCTGAAAGGTGTTTGACTCTTTTAATCAAAGGAAAATACATTTTCGTTCAAGGAAATATGAGTTTCATTCAAAAGTTTCGACCTTTTATAGAAAATATATTTTGGATTCAGTGGTCATATAAAAAGTCTAAAAACAGCTTGCTATCAAATTACCTTTGACATAAAATTTGCATAAAGCAAAATTGTGTATTTGCGACAACACTTTGAAGAAACTGTGAAGCCTGGAAAAAACTTATTATAGATGACAAAATCAAAGCATTTTTTTAAAGAACCAGCCTTAAGTTATGGAAACATTTCATTTCGATTTGGTCTTAAAATCACGGAAAGTTTTTAGTGAATGCGTCACGCAACGTTTATTTACAAAATGTTTGACCAATTCATAGCAATTCTCACCAAAGATTTGAAAACTTTAAAAAAATCCCGGATCTCCTGAATGCGATTTCCTGTTATTTAGAGCCTACAAAAAGTTTATGGCAATCCGGGCAGGAGCGGGTATCTGGGTTAAAAATCAAGGTGCGAGGGTTGGTCGGCCTGGCCGGGAAATCCGGGCGGGGGAGGGGTAAAAAAATATTGCATCCGTTGGGGTGGGGGGATTTTTTCTGGAATAAATCATTTTACACCGGTTGCATGCGATTTAGTAACACAGAAAAACTGTTGGTAACTTCAATCAACGCGTCTTAGAGTCTCGCGCGCATGAGTATAGGCTAAGTGTAGCCTCTTGTTACTCATGCGCGTAGCGGCATGAGTTATAAAATGGGCTTCGTTTTTCTTTTTATTATTTTTTTTTGTGTCACGATTTTGCATGCAAATTTATTCACGCATATTTTAAATTGTGTATTTCCGGTTCACAGTTTTGCTTTTTATACTTCCGGTTTAGTGACTTCTGGCAACTCTCACTTCCGGCAAAACATCGTTACTAAAGTGTCACGACAGCGTCTCCTACAACCCTACCCATATCAGTAATGTTCACGTCAGGTATATATTATTTTCACAAGAATGACTGGCTTCATTGTGGTACAGCCTTCATTTATAAAACATTTAATAGTAACGTGGTTTGCAGGTACGATGACTGAATTCTCCATGTCGGACGTCTTCTTGTCTTGTTTAAATTATTAAAATATAAATTGCTTCTTTTCTTATGGTACATTGAAGTATAAGACAAATGTTTGATACGCATGCGCATGACAAACATTTTCCGTCATTAGGTCTTATTGGTGTGTAAGTCAGTCCTGTATTTCTCCCACAGAGGTGAACGTTGCTTTTATACACAGCATACAACTTGAGGCCGAATTTGTCGCGATTCTGAAAAAACTAAGAGCTATTTTTAATCAGAGTTCTTCCTAGGCAAAAATGCCAAACATCGATCTCTCGCATTCGCAATTTATTTCCCGTTTTACTGCCGATTCTTTGCATTGCTGTATCGGAGCAGTCCTCGCTGCCTGTGGTGAGTAATTTCAAGACTTTTTTCAAGAAAGAACAATAGAAACACACGGCAAAACAGCGTCGTTACTTCAGCCCATCAGATTTAATAAAACATCCGGACTTTGGGACTGGACTTCTGTGGATTATGGACTAGGGAATGCGTGTCATATTAATGTCGATTTTTACTGACTTTATTGCTTTTTGTGGTTACTAGGTTACTAGTAACCACTATGTTGTCACCTGTGTAAGTAAGTCCGACTTTCCGAAGCGCGAAGTTGCGCGAAGTTGTGCTGTACGATGAGACAGTTCTGATAGCTTTGGATTAATAGACGACTCGATTGTCAAGGCAGTTCTGTTTGTACGTGCGCGCTTTGGATTCGTGGAAAAGGTAAACGGAGCTTTCTCGTTCTTTTTACTGCTTTACCAAGCACAGCTTTCACCAAATGTGGCCAAGTATTGTTTTCAAAGATTATTTTAGGTGTTTTCGTGGTTTGGAAAAAGGTTTTAGTGAAAAATCGAGCTGTGAATCGAAGCGTTTGTTAGCAGACCATGAGCTATCCGAACTCATGATTCAAACGCCGCCAGCATTTCATTTCTGTACCTTTGACCATTCAGACCTGGTTTTTTTTTATTAGCGAAAGCATTATTATACGAATCATTTTCCCGGATAAGATTGGCATTCTATTACACAGGAAAAGTCGGCGATTTTAGAAAGCATAATAAAAATAGGTTGCTGAATTGAATTATTTTGTGATGTTTATTATATTTTCGCAGACGCTAGCCGGTTCCTCGCAGTCATTAGGATACAATAAATCGCCAAGACTTCCAGAAGCAGAAAATCACTGAATTCTGAAAGGTGTTTGACTCTTTTAATCAAAGGAAAGACATTTTCATTCAAGGAAATTTGAGTTTCATTCAAAAGTTTTGACCTTTTATAGAAAATATATTTTGGATTCAGTGATTATAAAAACACCTTGATATCAAATTACATTTGACATAAAATTTGCATAAAGCAAAATTGTGTATTTGCGACAACACTTTGAAGAAACTGTAAAGCTTGGAAAAAACTTATTATAGATGGCAAAATCAAAGCATTTTTTAAAGAACCAGCTTTAAGTTATGGAAACATTTCATTTCGATTTGGTCTTAAAATCACGGAAAGATTTTAGTGAATGCGTCACGCAACGTTTATTTACAAAATGTTTGACCAATTCATAGCAATTCTCACCAAAGATTTGAAAACTTTAAAAAAATTCCGGATCTCCTGAATGCGATTTCCTGTTTATTTAGGGCCTACAAAAAGTTAATGGCAATCCGGGCAGGAGGGGGTATCTGGGTTAAAAATCAAGGTGCGAGGGTTGGTCGGCCTGGCCGGGAAATCCGGGCGGGGGAGGGGTAAAAAAATATTGCATCCGTCCGGGGGGGGGCGGGGATTTTTTCTGGAATAACCCATTTTACACTGGTTGCATGCGATTAAGTAACACAGGAAAACTAAATCGTTATATTGATTTATCAAATTTCTTTTTACAGCCTGTCATCTACTGCCTATTTTTTTAAGTAGTCTTTTCAAATGTAACAGAAATAATTCACAGCTTGGAAAGTTATAGACGAGTGTGGATTTGATCGGAATCAATAAATTAAATATTAAAAGCGAGCGCAGAAAAATTGGTAACTTCAATCGCGCGTCTCAGAGTCTCTTGCGCATGAGTATAGGCTAAGTGTAGCCTCTTGTTACTCATGCGCGTAGCGGCATGAGTTATAAAATGGGCTTCGTTTTTCTTTTTTTTTTTTGTCACGATTTTGCATGCAAATTTATTCACGCATATTTTAAATTGTGTATTTCCGGTTCACAGCTTCGCTTTTTAAACTTCCGGTTTAGTGACTTCCGGCTACTCTCACTTCCGGCAAAACATCGTTACTGAAGTGTCACGACAGCGTCTCCTACAACCCTACTCACATTAATAATGTTCACGTCAGGTATATATTATTTTCACAAGAATGACTGGCTTCATTGTGGTACAGCCTTCATTTATAAAACATTCAATAGTAACGTGGTTTGCAGGTACGATGACTGAATGAAAAAAGTAGCTCTTCTCCATGTTGGACGTCTTCTTATCTTGTTTAAATTATTAAAATATAAATTGCTTCTTTTCTTATGGTACATTGAAGTATAAGACAAATGTTTGATACGCATGCGCATGACAAACATTTTCCGTCATTTGGTCTTATTGGTGTATAAGTCAGTCCTGTATTTCTCCCATAGAGGTGAACGTTGCTTTTATACATAGCATACAACTTGAGGCCGAATTTGTTGCGATTCTGAAAAAACCAAGAGCTATTTTTAATCAGAGTTCTCCCGAGGCAAAAATGCCAAACATCGATCTCTCGCACTGATAAGCATATTGTCAATTTATTTCCCGTTTTACTGCCGATTCTTTGCAATGTCTGTATCGGAGCAGTCCTCGCTGCCTGTGGTGAGTAATTTCAAGACTTTTTTCAAGAAAGAACAATAGAAACACACGGCAAAACAGCGTCGTTACCTCAGTCCATCAGATTTAATAAAAAATTTGGACTTTGGGACTGGACTTCTGTGGATTATGGACTAGGGAATGCGTGTCATATTAATGTAGATTTTTACTGACTTCATTACTTTTTTGGGTCACTAGGTTACTAGTAACCACTATGTTGTCACCTGTGTAAGTAAGTACGACTTTCCGAAGCGCGAAGTTGTGCCAAGTTCACCCGATTGCTGTACGATGAGACAGTTCTGATAGCTTCGGATTAGACGACTCGATTGTCAAGGAAGTTCTGTTTGCATGTGCGCGCTTTGGATCCGTGGGAAAGGTAAACGGAGCTTTCTCGTTTTTTTTACTACTTTACCAAGCACAGCTTTCACCAAATGTGGCCAAGTATTGTTTTCAAAGATTATTTTAGGTGCTTTCGTGGTTTGGAAAAAGGTTTTAGTGAAAAATCGAGCTCTGAATCGAAGTGTTTGTTTGCAGACCATGAGCTATCCGAACTCATGATTCAAACGCCGCCAGCATTTTATTTCTGTACCTTTGACCATTCAGAACTGTTTTTTTTTATTAGCGAAAGCATTATGCGAATCATTTTTCCGGATAAGATTGGCATTCTATTACACAGGAAAAGTCGGCGATTTTAGAAAGCATAATAAAAATAGGTTGCTGAATTGAATTATTTTGTGATGTTTATTATATTTTCGCAGACGCTAGCCGGTTCCTCGCAGTAATTAGGATACAATAAATCGCCAAGACTTCTAGAAGCAGCAAATCACTGAATTCTGAAAGGTGTTTGACTCTTTTAATCAAAGGAAAGACATTTTCATTCAAGGAAATATGAGTTTCATTCAAAAGTTTCGACCTTTTATAGAAAATATATTTTGGATTCAGTGGCCATATAAAAAATTTAAAAACAGCTTGCTATCAAATTACATTTGACATAAAATTTGCATAAAGCAAAATTGTGTATTTGCGACAACACTTTGAAGAAACTGTGAAGCCTGGAAAAAACTTATTATAGATGACAAAATCAAAGCATTTTTTTAAAGAACCAGCCTTAAGTTATGGAAACATTTCATTTCGATTTGGTCTTAAAATCACGGAAAGATTTTAGTGAATGCGTCACGCAACGTTTATTTACAAAATGTTTGACCAATTCATAGCAATTCTCACCAAAGATTTGAAAACTTTAAAAAAATCCCGGATCTCCTGAATGCGATTTCCTGTTTATTTAGAGCCTACAAAAAGTTTATGGCAATCCGGGCAGGAGGGGGTATCTGGGTTAAAAATCAAGGTGCGAGGGTTGGTCGGCCTGGCCGGGAAATCCGGGCGGGGGAGGGGTAAAAAAACATTGCATCCGTCGGGGTGGAGGGATTTTTTCTGGAATAAACCATTTTACACCGGTTGCATGCGATTTAGTAACACAGAAAAAACTATTGGTAACTTCAATCAACGCGTCTTAGAGTCTCGCGCGCATGAGTATAGGCTAAGTGTAGCCTCTTATTAATAAAAAAAAAAACGATTTCCGATAGATGTGTCTGGTCCGTTAGCTCAGTCCGCAGAGCATGGTGCTGATAACGCCAAGGTCGTGAGTTCGACCCTCACAGGGACCATCGCAAGTTTTTTTTTGTGTACATTTAAACCGGGTCTAAGATATGTGCTTGCCTTTTTTCTTGCAAACGACTGTTTTCGGCTAACTACGTACAGGGATGAAGCGAGAGAGAGTGTGAATTGTACTGTCGACAGTTTTCGTACTGTCATTATGACGACCGTTAGAATGCGTCACTTTGCAAATCAGTCCTTTCAAGTTGAAATCCGCAATTTACTATTATTTTCATTGTGCTCGTAAATTTGGTGATTACTCGTGAAGCTTACCTCGTGCTCTGCAAACTTCCCGCATGCATCCGTAACTCGATAGACGCACACTGAAGAGCCTGGTCGCACTAGGGAAATTTTGATCAACTTTGTCTTTGCTTAAGATAAAAATCTGTCATCACATCGAGTTTCCTAATGCGACCGGTGTTTCGCAAATTTAAAAAAAATTGGACATTCCGTTTAAACTTCAAAGACGCCGTAGTATACGGGTGGGACAGGCCGATTTTGAAAAAAGGACACGCTTTTTGTGGAATGTTTTTGTTACGCGTATGCTTTCGACAGCATAGACAACAGTAGTACATAGTACAATATTTTGCGTAAAGTTTCATACTAATTCAATAAAGGAAAGTTAGTTAAACAGCCGCTCAAAAATGTTCGGTGCGGCTACACGGAAACTGGAGGGAAACACCTTAAACCAGTATTTTTTAGCGTCTCTCCCCAGTCTCACTCTCCATATTCACACTCGCTCCAGACCTTTCGTTCAAAGACCGCGCGCATTCGTATGACCAACGCAAAAAATACGACTGTTTTGCAGTCTAGGGAAAAGTGGATTGAATTGTTTTTCCAGTTTTAGGTCAATGGCCAGAAGACCAGAAATCGAGAATAATATGAGTCGTTATAAAAGAAGAGTTCTCGATTTAAAAAGGCCCCGTTCATATACTGCTGCTATATGTAACCAGGTGTATTTACTTAATGTGTTGAGAACGAATCCATTTTTGGGAAGTGACTTCAAACGCAGGAAACATTTTAGAGTAACATAAATAACGAAAGATAGTAATTTTGTAAATGTTTTATATGTCAACTGAACACGTTGGGTTATCTTTTGTCTTTCTTATGTTTTAAAAAATGAAGTTAAAAAAGGAGAAAGAAGAGAAAAAATACCTTGGGCCTGTCCGGGAGTCGAACCCGGGACCTCTCGCACCCAAAGCGAGAATCATGCCACTAGACCAACAGGCCAAAGCTACACGTTCATTCGTTTTTATTGATCCTTAATGATGTCGTCTGTATCATTTACCTGTTTCTTCAAGTTCCTGCACTTACAAAATATTGATTTTTGTTCCCTTAACAAAAACCCACTAAAAATCAGAGAGATTCAAAGTGACAAAAATCGGATCAAAACATTCTTTTTTTATTTTATTTTTATTTTATTTTTTCGTTCAAAGTATTTAATTAGGAATTGGTTCACATTTAGGGCCTGGTCGCACTAAAGTCAAAAACAAAAATTAGCCGTGCAAAAATTTCCAAACATTTCAAACTGCAAACGGAAGTTCCAAAAATTTGAGAACCTTTAGGATCGCACTGTCCGTCCATGCTGTCGAAAGCATACGCGTATTGACATAAAAACAAAAACATTTCTCAGAAAGCGTGTCCCTCTGGAAGTGGTTTCTTTTGTTTTCCTCGAATTTTTCAAAATCGGCCTGCCCCACCGATACACTACGGCGTCTTTGAAGTTAAGCCGGAATTTCCAATTTTTTATCAAATTTGCGAAACACCGATCGCATTTAATAGAAACTTGATGTGATGACAGATTTTTATCTTAAACAAAGACAAATTTGATCAAAATTTCCCCAGTGCGACCAGGCCCTTCAGTGTGCGTCTATCGAGTTACGGATGTACGCGGGAAGTTTGTAGAGCACGAGGTAAGCTTCACGAGTAATCACTAAACTACCCCCGTGCATCCATAACTCGATAAACATACAGCTTAAAGCATGAACCAATTCTTTTAGAACATAGCGACAAGGAATGTCACACGACTGAACGAAAAAGGGCGAGAAAAATATTGCCGCGTGTCGCAGTTCACCTTGGCGAAGCTAAACTAAGTTCACCTCAGTGGCAAAGCTGTTCAAACCGCTCGATCTGGAGAAAACAAACAAGCACAATTTTCCGAAAATGTCTTGTAATAATTGGCGGCTAAACTGTAGAATACCCGGCCACGTATTTGCATGTTGTTGAATAAGAATAATCCCTTTTGTTTTCATATGATTCGTTCTATAAAACGTTCAGGGATATGTAAATAACTGGCCGGGTATTCTAAAAATCGCTCCCAATTGGCTTTGAAATATGGTATTTGCTTTATCCTTCTTTGAAAATGTTTCTAAACATTGTTTGAAGTCTTCCATTTGAGTCTGAATCCCCGCACAACCTTCGCAATGAACATTTCAAAACTGATAGAAATTTTATAAAGGAATAAAGAGGTTAGTTTCTAAAGAAACTGTGCTGCTGCGTCGGAGTGAAACATCAATAATTGGTTTTTTTCAACTGATTAAGGTAAATTGGCCGCCGTAAAGAGATTTAAAAAGCTGACGACTCGCACGCGTCAGCAATTGAGCAATTTTTTGGTGCAGGATATTTTTTTCTACGCTCGAGACTGTGCAAGATTTTTCTTTTTGGCATGATTTGCTTGCATGATATTTTTTTTGCGAGTCTATATGTTTAAATGCCTGACACATATACGTGTTAGGAATACTAGAAAGGCCATACTAGAGACAGGAATACTATAGCAAGTCAGATCTGATGTAACAGCAGCTTGATAGCATGAAGCCTGGCCGCAGTGTTGTAACTGCCCCTACAATTTTCTTTACACCAGCCCCCTGTTGATGTCGCTTCCACATCCCATCGTAGCACACCCAACCATCTTACAATTACAGGGGCGGCGCCGGAAATATAATGTTAGTGGGGCGAATCTCCTGTTACGAACGCCGAAGGCGCGAGCTTCTAGGGGGGTCCGGGGGCATGCTCGCCCGGGAAATGTTTGAAATGAAACTCTCTGAAATGCTATTTCCAGCGTTCCTGAGACCGGAGAAACCTATTTCAAAGCCATCTTTGAATTCAGTTTAATTCTCATGAAAAGTACATGTACACGAAACACTTTCTGAAACTTGGATGTAACTCCATTTTGGTTGTTTGTTCAAAGTAAATTCGACTGTCACTCGAATATTCTCTGTCAATTCTTTTCAGTATGGGAAGGCTTTGGAAACGAATTTTCCAAAGCGATTTTTTTCTGTCATTGGAGGCAGAAAGAAACTGATTTCCAATATCAGCCATGTTCAATTTGTCAGTTAATGCAAGTCTGGATAATGCAATGATTTAATCTTTCTTGTGACATAGATATGTCTTGAGCCTTCTTAGGGCAGAGGCCAAGCGCTAACTCACAGCATTGATGGATTTGTTTGATGGATTTGTCGGCAGCTGGAGTCCGATAGCTGACGTCCGAGTAACTCAAGGGGTATTGAAATGCTTGGTTCACAATATCCAATCTCCAGTCTAAAGTCAGTCACAATATCTCCGATGCTAAAATTGTAGGCTTTTGATTAATTAACGGAATATTTATTTTGCAAACTCTAATGCATTAAAGCGCCCCGCCATCAGATCTGGTCAAAGGATGTTGCTACACTATTCATCTCCGCCCGCCGCCATTTTGAGCTGTTGAAAGTTGGTGGGACAAATGCCCCACCTGCCCCACCGGTAGCGCCGCCCTTGCAATTACAAGCTTGTTGTACAACACATAAACAAAGTATTTCTCATCCATTGAGATATACATGTACCTACAATGCCACTGTACAACTATAAAAAAGCCATTCCTTGTGTCAGAAAATATCTTACATGCTTATGAAATCAGCTAAAAAGCCTACAAAGAAACACAACTTACGTCGGGTCAAAAATAAACCATTGTTATTGGCTAAACTACACCTTTTGCCACTCATTACCTTAAAGTGCCTATGAAATGAAATTTATTTTTTGATGTATCGAAAGTTTCTCCTTTTTAGACCTTGGAATAAAAGGTTTAAAGTGTAAGGGACGATGCGAAATGCTTTTTTTATGGTCTCAAAGTTAGGTTGTTGGCGCTAAAAAGTGGCTCCAATTTGTGCGCGGCCAAAACCAGTGTCTTATTACACTGTGACGTAAATAGTTGTACAAACTGCTGCGGGAATATAGAGAACAAGAGAGCTGACAAGAGACTTCGCTAGAGGTGGACCAATATTATGTGGCGAGCGGCCTCAAACATACGAGATATTAGAATTCTTCGATAACAGAGGGTGTAACAAAGCTTTATTTTGCTCCACAGGAAAATAGGCCGGCGAAATACACGAAATTTGTTCGTCGACATCGGAAAGGGTACGTCAAGCGATGTTGTTTTCAATGAAAGCGCTTATTGTTATGATTAGTATTATTTTGCAAAAGAAAATGACATTCCGGCCGGTGAGGCCGTTTAATCAAGCATAATTTTTCCAATCCATATCCTGTTTGGAAGTTCCTTCAAGCCTCGGCTCGACTAGAGAGCCGTCGAAGTCAGCGAGGCCTACAAAAATATACTGACTCGATCGGCACTGACTGGCGAGTAATATAAATGTTTATACGGTATTCCGAATTATAAAATTCAAAGCGCAGCGACGCAAGTGTTCACTGGAAGGCGTCTATTCTACGAACATCTATCAAAAATCTACACGTACAAATGGTTAAGACTATTCGAAACAAAATACATCGCTGAATCATTGCGTGTTCGATCAGATCAATTTTTATACAATGAAATATAAATCAGACATAAATGTAAACACGATACATTGAGCTCACTTGCAAGCCGTCAAGTGGTTAAAATTTCCAGAAACGATCAATCGCTGGCAAGACACTGAACTAAGAAGCATAATTATTACGTATATACTTGAGTTCAAACATTTTGAATAAATAAATAAATAAATACGCTATCAAGCACCTTGCCGCTAAAAATACACCATTCACATTCAATTCAGCAAGCCGCCTGAAAAACACCACCTCGGATATGCATAACATATCAGTATAATTTAGAAACTTTCAACTAGCAAGCCGCCAAGACATATCCTTCGCATTGAAAAAAGAACATTAAGTAGACGAGCGAATTGCCAAGCCGATAAAATAAGTTCATAACCTCCACGCGCGATCAATGAACTTCAGAGAAGACCGGCCGAGTCGCTAATGCGCTAATATCATGATTGTTTGTACTACAAATATATCGTTCGCGTTCGATAAACGCTAGTCAACGAGCCACTAAAAAGAAATAACAAAAACGCCTCTGCGTTCAATAAGCTTACAACTCAACTGGCGAACCACTGAGACGCTGTGCTACTGAAATGCATACCTTTCACGTTCAATAATCTAAATGATCAAAGTCCGTCTTCTTCATGTTCACTTCCTTCGCTCAGCGGCACAGTCGGTTCGTCTCGCTACGGCAAAACTACAGTGGACACGATCATTTCAGTTGATCAAGAGTGATCCGAAACTGATCCTCTTCACCTTCAGAGGACTGTAAAGAAAAAAATTAGGCGCTGTCTGACATTTGTACAGCCAAAAACGTTGGCAAAATGACCACCACGCTAAAGGATTCCAAGGGAATTATAGCGTAAACAAACCAATGTGTCATACTATTTACGTAATTTACGTCATCCCGCACGCCCACTCGCCCCCAGGCTCTCCAAAAATTGGAACCACTTTTCAACCGAAGTGACGCATCTTCGAGGGGCTAAAAAACAGATTTTCTTTCTTTTCCTCGGGAAATGATTATTGTTTTCGTTCTTTGGACATAATAAACTAATGAAAAACGAAGAAAAAAAATTCATTTCATAGGCACTTTAAAATATACAATCATTTTAGCCAAACTTATGAACATATGCGCCAATATACGTTCATTCAAGCGAATGTTCAGTCATTTGAACTAAAACAACATTCATTAACGATTTTTACATAATCAAGTGCATTCAATTGCATTTTTCGGACAATCATTAGCGCGAAAAGACATTCACGGATGTGAAATAGATTTTCATTTGCGCGTTGATGCATTTCAATAAAATAGATTTTTGGCAATTGAATGTCATGAACGTGCAAATGTTTGTATGGACGCGGTAACGTTTGTAAGGAGCACTCAAATGATTGTCTATAAATGCTATTGTTTGCCCTAGTTGTAATAAAAATGTTAATGAATATCACATCCACGGTATTGATTGACCAATCGTGCAATTGATTTCGCGTTGATGTTATTGAAATGCATCAACGCGCAAATGAAAATCTATTTCACATCCGTGAATGTCTTTTCGCGCTAATGATTGTCCGAAAAATGCAATTGAATGCACTTGATTATGTAAAAATCGTTAATGAATGTTGTTTTAGTTCAAATGACTGAACATTCTCTTGAATGAACGTATATTGGCGCATATGTTCATAAGTTTGGCTAAAATGATTGTATATTTTAAAGTGCCTATGAAATGAATTTTTTTTCTTCGTTTTTCATTAGTTTATTATGTCCAAAGAACGAAAACAATAATCATTTCCCGAGGAAAAGAAAGAAAATTGGTTTTTTAGCCCCTCGAAGATGCGTCACTTCGGTTGAAAAGTGGCTCCAATTTTTGGAGAGCCTGGGGGCGAGTGGGCGTGCGTGATGACGTAAATTACGTAAATAGTATGACACATTGGTTTGTTTACGCTATAACTCCCTTGGAATCCTTTTGCGTGATGGTCATTTTGCCAACGTTTTTGGCTGTACAAATGTCAGACCACGCCTAATTTGTTTTATTACAGTCCTCTGAAGGTGAAGAGGATCAGTTTCGGATCACTCTTGATCAACTGAAATGATCGTGTCCACTGTAGTTTTGCCGTAGCGAGACGAACCGACTGTGCCGCTGAGCGAAGGAAGTGAACATGAAGAAGACGGAATTATTGAACGTGAAAGGTATACATTTCAGTAGCACAGCGTCTCAGTGGTTCGCCAGTTGAGTTGTAAGCTTATTGAACGCACAGGCGTTTTTGTTATTTCTTTTTAGTGGCTCGTTGACTGGCGTTTATCGAACGCGAACGATATATTTGTAGTACAAACAATCATGATATTAGCGCATTAGCGACTCGGCCGGTCTTCTCTGAAGTTCATTGATCGCGCGTGGAGGTTATGAACTTATTTTATCGGCTTGGCAATTCGCTCGTCTACTAAAGTTCTTTTTTCAATGCGAAGGATATGTCTTGGCGGCCTGCTAGTTGAAAGTTTCTAAATTATACTGATATGTTATGCATATCCGAGGTGTGTTTTTCAGGCGGCTTGCTGAATTGAATGTGAATGGTGCATTTTTAGCGGCAACGTGCCTTGATAGCGTATTATTTATTTATTTATTCAAAATGTTTGAACTCAAGTATATACGTAATAATTATGCTTCTTAGTTTAGTGTCTTGCCAGCGATTGATCGTTTCTGGAAATTTTAACCACTTGGCGGCTTGTAAGTGAGTTCAAAGTATCGTGTTTACATTTATGTCTGATTTATATTTCATTGTATAAAAATTGATCTGATCGAACACGCAATGATTCGGCGATGTATTTTGTTTCCAATAGTCTTACGCATTTGTACGTGTAGATTTTTGATAGATGTTCCGTAGAATAGACGCCTTCCAGTGAACACTTGCGTCGCTGCACTTTGAATTTTATAATTCGGAATACCGTATAAACATTTATATTACTCGCCAGTCAGTGCCGATCGAGTCAGTATATTTTTGTAGGCCTCGCTGACTTCGACGGCTCTCCAGTCGAGCCGAGGCTTGAAGGAACTTTCAAACAGGATATGGATTGGAAAAATTATGCTTGATTAAACGGCCTCACCGGCCGGAATGTTATTTTCTTTTGCAAAATAATATTAATCTTAACAATAAGCGCTTTCATTGAAAACAACATCGCTTGACGTACCCTTTCCGATGTCGACGAACAAATTTCGTGTATTTCGCCGGCCTATTTTCCTGTGGAGCAAAATAAAGCTTTGTTACACCCTCTGTTATCGAAGAATTCTAATATCTCGTATGTTTGAGGCCGCACGCCACATAATATTGGTCCACCTCTAGCGACGTCTCTTGTCAGCTCTCTTGTTCTCTATATTCCCGCAGCAGTTTGTACAACTATTTACGTCACAGTGTAATATGACACTGGTTTTGGCCGCGCACAAATTGGAGCCACTTTTTAGCGCCAACAACCTAACTTTGAGACCATAAAAAAAGCATTTCGCATCGTCCCTAACACTTTAAACCTTTTATTCCAAGGTCTAAAAAGGTGAAACTTTCGATACATCAAAAAATAAATTTCATTTCATAGGCACTTTAAGGTAATGAATGGCAAAGGGTGTAAACAAGCAAATGAAAAGATAGAACATTTGATCCTCCCCAAGCGCTCATAAGTCGCTAACATTCTACAACGTCAGTGTGATTTATTTGTGTTCTGACCATCTGGTCCTGGATATAAAATATTGTTCTAAAAATATAAAGCTTTGCAGGAATTTTTTTTCTGGGGTTTTTGTTTTGCACGATATTTTTTTTGCAGTTCAAGGCCGTGCTCGAATTTTTTTTTGGTATTTTTGGGTTTTAGTTCAGCCCTCTCTTTTCTTTCTGTCCCTCTAAAATCATTACTTAACAACTGAAAAGAAAATCGCCTGCACGGAGTCCTTTTTTTACCTCGTGTCATATAGACGGAGAAGCAAACATCTGGGTCTAAAAAGAGACCATTCAATTTGCACTAATAAACGGAAAACAACGAGTCGGCTTGAAGACCTCTCACTTCTGACAAAACCTGTCAAAAGCCACCTAACACTTTACACAGAGTATTATGACAACAACAGCCCATGTCATGGTGACAAATACGTACTAAGCCAATCACGTAAATGATAATCGTTTCCTCCAGAAAACAATATATAGTGGACCTGCAATACGATGTGATTAAGCCACTGAATAAATACTAAATGAACAACATGTCTTTCAACAGCGGCCTCCGTAGCGTAATGGATAACGCGTCGGCCTCCTAAGCAGGAAATGCCGCGACAGCCGAAGATTGCGGGTTCGAGTCCCGTCGGAGGTGCTTTTTTGTTTTATATTCTTTTTTATTATGCTTTTTTCGCATATGCTACCTACCACGATAAAATGGGGAAAAAGTGAAATGCGCTCGCAGTCTTTCTCTCACTATCGACGTAAAAAAGTTGTTGTTTTCTTAATATCGTTCACGTTCACGTTCACGTTCACTTGTCTTTGTTTTAGAAAGAAACTCATTTAACTGAAAGCTAACTAAAGCGCGCGTAACACCTAGTTTTGAGCCAAGCCTAACCGGTATTCAAATTCACAAGTCTGAAAAATAATTTATTTGTCTTGTGTTACACCAAATGTAGTGCTGTTTGTCTTGTTGCATATGATTCTCTTCAAGGTATTATCTGAAGACTGCAGACTGTCGAGCTTTAGGAACCTCGAATCTGTTCTGACTTATCATTTCCTGTTCTCTTTGTTTGTTTGTTTGTTTCCTTGTCCGTTGCTTGGTTGTTTTTCCTGGGAAATAAAGGATTATAGCAGTCACTTTTTATGGATATCTTGACTGATAAAATACCAATGAACTCCGGCCCCATCTGCCACCCCCTTTCAGGAGCTAAAAAACGTTTAGCCTAACTGTGGTTACGGAAGTGATATTAGCAAGAACATTATTGTATAAATCCTTAATTTTAAGCAAATTAAGTTTATTGTTTTTCAGATCGAAAAGAAAAACGGAAACTCGTCTGATGCAGAAGTACTTTGACAAACAGACTATTAAAAAAAAACATTTGTAGAATCCGGGTATCGATCCCGGTACCTCCCGCATGCGAAGCGGGCGCTCTACCATTTGAGCTAATCCCCCATTACTGTTGTTTAACCAGAACGGAAATTTTCACTTCTTGGCCGCCTGTAAAGAAGTCAAAATTGGTCAGTGAACGGAAATCCACTTTTTCAAACTACTGCTTCAGTCTGCTTTGCTCTATAGAATATTTTTGCCCAATCAAGTTATATATTTGGTGGCATTTGGCGATGTAACTTGGAAATTAAGCAAACACAACTTCCTTATTTCGGCGGAACAGTCCTTTTAAACTTTCCAGGCAAAATGGTAGTTGCATTCAAACACCTAAAGATTTTGTTTCACGTTTAACACACGGACGTACACGCAAACTTATACCCCCACAGTGGTACAAGGGGGGGGGGGGGGGGGGGGGGTGGGGGGGAGGTTGTTGCAACACCTCCGTTGGGTTTTTGCGTCGTTGCAATATTTTGGAAATATTTTCCATCAAATAGATAACTCTACAAGATAAGGTAAATATTATGGGTTGTGGCGCTGCTGGGGATCCGTGGCGTCATCCAAAATGGCTGCCAAGATGGCCGCCATCTTGGATTTTACTAAAAATTCAAATTTGCCGGGAAAATGCGGAAATTGCAAATATTGTTTGCTAGAGTTGCAAAATAGCATACAATTAAACATTTTGATGCTTTTGGTAGCATTTTATTTGTTTTTCACTTAATAAAAGTGAAAAACACGCATTTTTATTCAAAACTGCTTGACCTCATGTTACTTATGACGTCATATCTCGTTACCATAGCAACCGGTTGTCGCCAAACTTTACCAAAATGTGTCTCAAGGATAAACGAACAGCTACTGAAAACGGCATGTTTTAAACGTAAATGGTCCTTAAAAAACCTAGCACGTCCGAGGGTTAATCTTCAGATGAATGACAGATGTGATTTGTCACTCAAAGAACGATTTCCGACAGACATGTCTGGTCCGTTAGCTCAGTCGGCAGAGCGTGGTGCTGATAACGCCAAGGTCGTGAGTTCGACCCTCACACGGACCATTTCCTCGATTTTTTTTATTATTTCCTGTGTGTACACAAAAAAGTATGTGCTGAAGTAGATGTCTTTGTTACGTTATTGTTGATTTCGTATTTATCGTCGTGACGTTTTTAGACTTGTTCCCCGTAATCCCGTTATCGTATCAAATTCTTATAACGAAAGACTTTGTGAAATATTTTAGAATAAAAATCTAAATCTAAGTCTAAATCGAATACTGTATTAAACTCCCGATAAGCGATATTAAAACATGACGTTTCGACGACAGCATGTCGTCATTATCAAATGGTAATTATGTACAAGATAGGTGGCGATATATACAGTGTGTGAAAATACAATTAGAATTAACTTAGGTGTTGAAACAGAAACAAAAAGACAAAGAAAAAATGCATAATTAGGTGAAAAGTTTCGCTGGAATTGAGTCCGTTTGGATGTTCAAAGTCGATCTCTTTTTCTTTATGAGAAGCATCTCATAAATTTGGCAATCAAAATTTCCGCGGCATTTCTTTAAGATGACAAATTGTTTTTGGAGATTGGTTGGCTATGTTTCCCGATCCGGCAGAGTATATATGTTCGTCAATGCGTCAGAAATGTAGGTGACGGCTCGTGTAGACAATACAATTCGCATCGTACGAATACATTTAAATTCATCAACTGATTCATAAACAACGCATTGTTGGTTGACCAGGGAGGGCTTTGTTTCCGTAATTTTCATCTATTTAATCTATTCTTATTGCATCGAAACATATTTCTAACATTTGTGGCTTAAACGTTTAAGCTTTTTATACATGAGAGCAATTAGTAACTGCTGTAGCCACTGTTTACTGTGGAAGAGACACATTCCATCAAACAAGATCGTATCTCGTTTATCTTGAAGTGGGCCCCCCCCCCCCCCCCCCCCCCCCCCCCCGTTTCTTTAGCGAGGATGGGTCGGGGTCGGTCCCCGTTTCATGTTACAAATGTACAGGTTCACAACAAGCTTTAATCGCTTTATCCCTTGTTTTTGTTTGTGCGTTTACCTTAAAAGATTGGCAAAAGGGCCTGTCCGGGAGTCGAACCCGGGACCTCTCGCACCCGAAGCGAGAATCATACCACTAGACCAACAGGCCTACATGCCTGCATTGTCGACTACTTTAACTAATATCACTTGATTGATTAAAACACTTGTATCGATTTAATAGATGAATTGTTCGATTCACGTTACTACCCGGAAGAGAAAAGAAACTATATCATGATTCATTATGTCTAAAATTCCATACGCAGTAATTCAGCCGCAAAACTGTTTCTTATTCGACAAAGATAGTCCCTCTAGTATGAAGGGTTCCTTCAGTTTAGCAGAAAAAATCAGTTTGCACACGAAGGTGTATTAACAAGCGAAACTTGATCGTTTTAGATGACTAGTTATGGATTGTTTTGCAGATCGCTCTCAGTCCTTTCAAGTTGAAATCCGCAATTTACTATTATTTTCATTGTGCTCGTAAATTTGGTGATTACTCGTGAAGCTTACCTCGTGATCTGCAAACTTCCCTCATGCATCCGTAACTCGATAGACGCACACTGAAGGGCCTGGTCGCACTAGGGAAATTTTGATCAAATTTGTCTTTGTTTAAGCATAGACGCACACTGAAGGGCCTGGTCGCACTAGGGAAATTTTGATCAAATTTGTCTTTGTTTAAGCATAAGCGACAGCATAGACGGACAGTGCGACCCTTTGAAATGTTCTCAAATTTTTGGAACTTCCGTTTGCAGTTTCAAATGTTTGGAAATTTTTGCACGGGCTAATTTTTGTTTCTGACTGTAGTGCGACCAGGTCCTAAGTATGAACCAATTCCTAATTTAATACTTTGAATGATAAAATAAAATAAATCAGAGAAGAAATCAGCGATAATTGATGGGCTTCCTTTCTTGATTGATCCATACATTTTTTATCCGATTTTCGTAAATTTGAATCTCTCTTATTTTTATTGGGTTTTTGTTAAGGGAACAAAACCTGAAAAAACAGGTGAATGTTACGGACGACATCGTTATGGATCAATAAAAACGGACGTGTAGCTTTGGCCTGTTGGTCTAGTGGCATGATTCTCGCTTTGGGTGCGAGAGGTCCCGGGTTCGACTCCCGGACAGGCCCAAGGTATTTCTTTTCTTTCTCATTTTTTAACTTCAGTTTTTAAAAAACATAAAACTTAAAAGACAAAGGATAACCCAACGTGTTCAGTTGACATATGTAACATTTAAAAAATTACTGTCTTTCTTTATTTGTGTTACAGCTCTAAAATGTTTCCTGCGTTTGAAGTCACTTCACAAAATTTGATTCGTTCTCAACACATTAAAAGTAAATACACCTGGTTACATCATATAGCATCAGTATATGAACGAGGCCTTTTTAAATCGAGAACTCGTCTTTTATAACGACTCATATTATTCTCGATTACTGGTCTTCGGGCCATTGACCTCCGACTGTTTTCGGCTAACTACTTAAAGGGATGGAGCGAGAGAGAGTGAATTTTACTGTCGACAGTTTTCATACTGTCGTCATGACGACCGTTAGCAGGCGTCACTTTGCAAATTTCCTGTCAAGTTGAAGTCCGCAATTTACTATTATTTTCACTATGCGCGTAAATTTTATTATTCTTTCTGGAAACATTTAATTTGTCATTAAAATGGACCACTTAACAAATTGACGTCAGTTTTTTATGCGTCTGTCCTCTTATTGATGATAAAATTCGTCATAACATTGTCAAAGTGCTGTGGATCCACGAGCAGCAGGCGAGTGGATCCACAGCAAACTTTGACAATGTTATGACAAATTTTATCATCAATAAGAGGACAGACGCATAAAAAACTGACGTCAATTTCTTTTTTACAATAAATCAAAATCGTAAAAAAGCGGATGAAATGAAGAGTGAACGCAATGTAAACATGACAAATTGCTGAGTTTTATTCAAATTGACGCAATCATTGTCAATAAGTTTTCTCGCTTTCTCATTGGCTAACTGATTACAATAAAGAAATTTCATTGGCTAAAAAATTGACAGGATGACATCTTGCATAAATTAAAATTTTATGTGTCTGTACTCTTATTGATGATAAAAATTGACCAATCAGCATGCGAGAATAACTTCAGTTATTGTAAAAAAGTTGATAGAGCACTTGTTACTGACTAGTACGAATAGTAGTCGTCTCCTTCCTGAGGGCGTGAAAAGAGGACGGACAAAACGAACACACGCAAAAAAAAAAAAAACAAAGAAAGCTCTCCACTTCTCACGTTTTTGGGAACGAATTGATTGTTACCCAGTCTAGTGAGGTGTTCTTGACGGTTTCCACAACAACAACGACAAAAACTTTATTTAGCATTGCCATATGCCTTTGATCGTTTTATTGCTCTTCACATCTGGACACAGAGAGAGACAATGTGGAGCAATATTTTTTTTTCTAAGGAGACAACACGTTGTAGAAATTTAAGGGTCCGTTATCTTTTCAAGGTGAAATCTTTCATCCAAACAAAAATATATGGACTGTTTTAATTATGAATCTGAGCACGTTTTAACGACGCTTTAAAAGAAAGTCAATAATTTATAGCTGTTAAACGCTCAGCTAAAAGGATTTCCAACGAAACTTAAACCAAAGACACGCATGATTTGGCTTACAAGTAGAAAAAAGAGAAATACAATTAACAGACTCGCAGAAAATCCACCTGCTAAATTTAGCAGTAACTATGAGCGACATTTTCAACGACCGTTTCTCAGAATATGCATGATGTTGCTCTCCCTTTGGCAAAGTGTTTTTATAATTTATATGTAGTAAAAGCTAATGGTTATAAATGTTATGACAGAATGGTGTTATATGCGTTTTATAACTTGCATGGCCTACTTTCTAAAAGTTTCATGGCAAAATGCTTTCGATGTTGAATTTGTATTCGGTATATGCAAAAAATAGTACATTTAAAGTAATGATAGCATGCGCATACACGTCTCCTAATTCCTTATTTCGTTATTGGTAGAAGCCCGAGTTTGAATGACTGCGTGTCGAACGCTTTACTACCGCGTCTTAACGTTTTACTACAAGTCGTAGCGGCAGTGAATAGTATTGAGCTGTCTAAAATGTATTGATTCCTCTTGATTATTAGCAAAACAGAAGCACGTTCAACGATTCCTAAACTAAGCAAGAACAACAACTCCTATATAGAAAAGAAGCCTATAAATGAGTCAGTTGTGGATCTCTTAACCAACTCCTTGATGCGAGAAAACACGTTTTTCTACTTTTATTTTTTATATTATATTTTACACTAAGTTATATAAATATTGTAACTATTTTAATTCGTAATTCATTTTTAATTATAGCTTAACTTAAATTTATACACTTAAACATAAATTTATTTATACACTTCTAATGAAGTTTTATTTTGTACCTTTTATCTTTTTATTTCGTGGCGTACCTGAAAACTAGCTCTTTAGCTAAGCGTACCGACCTCGCTAAATAAAGATTGATTGATTGATTGATTGATTGATTGATTGATTGATTGATTGATACTTTCTTTTGTTGCCACATTGGTCCTTTCTGTTAGTTATGCAGTATTAAACCAGGGAAAAGTGGATTGAATTGTTTTTCCAGTTTTAGGTCAATGGCCAGAAGACTAGTAATCGAGAATAATATGAGCCGTTATAAAAGACGAGTTCTCGATTTAAATAGGCCTCGTTCATATACTGATGCTATATGTAACCAGGTGTATTTACTTAATGTGTTGAGAACGAATCCATTTTTGTGAAGTGACTTCAAACGCAGGAAACATTTTAGAGTAACATAAATAATGAAAGACAGTAATTTTTTAAATGTTACATATGTCAACTGAACACGTTGGGTTATCTTTTGTCTTTCAAGTTTTATGTTTTTTAAAAAATGAAATAAAAAAGGAGAAAGAAGAAAAAAATACATACCTTGGGCCTGTCCGGGAGTCGAACCCGGGACCTCTCGCACCCAAAGCGAGAATCATGCCACTAGACCAACAGGCCAATGCACGATGATGTCGTCTGTAACATTCACCTGTTTCTTCAGGTTCCTTGACTTACAAAATATTGATTTTTGTTCCTTTAACCCATTGACACCTGAACCGCCCGTAACCGCCCGTACAAGACTCCACTGCTTTAAAAAATTGTAACTTTCTCAATCGTGCGAACATTGCCTTAACTAGCAGTTGTGAGCATTGACTAGAAAGTCTTTCAAATTGAGATACCCAATAAGCACAAAAAAGTCAGCGATTTTTGCAGAATATCAGCGTTTGAATTTGGACAATAACAAAAATTACCGTTTTTAACGTCATAGAAAAACAACAAAAATCACGTTTTTGCCTTTAGTTTTTTTTTATTCAAATCATTGTGGCAAACCCAAAAGTCAACATTTACAGCAAAATTCAGTCCTAGTCCTAGCTTAGCAGTGAATTTTTTTGCTCTTATTCGTTGCTCGGGCCTAGCTACAGCTTCTTATACTAGTGCATACTCACCTTGCCTCGATTTTCAACATCACCACCGCACTGCATGCTGGGAAATAAACAGATTTTTTTTGACAGCGTCCATTCCGTCCTCCACAATTTTCATATATATACTAAGTCCACAGCCACTCTGACCCACCGCCGAAATTTCGCGCTTGTTGTGTTCTCCTGTGGTCGCAACTTCCAAAATATGCCGCGGTAGGTCGAGAAATTCATCCAGAGTCGAGTCCCAAAGCCACTTCGTTTCCAGGCGGCCATTTTTCCAGTTCAACGAGCAACGAGCCAAATTCGTAAACGAAGTACAACACCTAACTCGCTTCATTGAGAAGTGGATTCTGAACTACCTCCAAGCTTAATGATGCTCATCAGGCAGCTACTAAAGATGAAAAATGGCTGTGAACTTACCAAAAATCGTAGATAATTCATATTGGACCCTTTATTGCAAATCAACCAAGCAAAATGAGATCGTCACAATGACGTTTCCAGTAAACTCGAGCCTTCAGTGTTTTAGAACAGCAGCACTCTCAATGGTAACTCCAAATATGAAGTCACGAAATCCTATGGGGCGTGTGTATGCAGAAAATCACTCAAAAATGTAAAAATCCTCAGGTGTGAATGGGTTAACAAAAACCCACTAAAAATCAATGAGATTCCAAGTGACGAAAATCGGATACAAAAACATTATTTTTTTATTTCATTTTTTTTATTTTATCGTTCAAAGTATTAAATTAGGAATTGGTTCATACTTAGGGCCTGGTCACACTACAGTCAAAAACAAAAATTAGCTCGTGCAAAAATTTCCAAACATTTGAAACCGCAAACGGAAGTTCCAAAAATGTGAGAACATTTTAGGGTCGCACTGTCCGTCCATGCTGTCGAAAGCATACGCGTATTGACATGAAAACAAATTTCACGAAAAGCGTGTCCCTCCGGAAGCGGTTTCTTTTGTTTTCCTCGAATTTTTCAAAATCGGCCTGTCCCACCCACACACTACGACGTCTTTGACGTTTAGCCGGAATTTCCAATTTTTTTCAAATTTGCGAAACACCGGTCGCATTAGGAAACTTGATGTGATGACAGATTTTTATTTTAACCAAAGACAAATTTGATCAAAATTTCCCTAGTGTGACCAGGCTTTTCAGTGTGCGTCTATCGAGTTATGGATGCACGCGGGAGGTTTGCAGAGCACCAGGTAAGCTTCACGAGTAATCACTAAACTACCCGCGTACATCCATAACTCGATAAACGCATGAACCAATTCTTTTAGAACATAGCGACAAGAAATGTCACACGACTGAACGAAAAAGGGCGAGAAAAATGTTGCCGCGTGTCGCAGTTCACCTTGGCGAAGCTAAATGAATTTTCAGCTCAGTGGCAAAGCGGTTCAAACCACTCGATCTGGAGAAAACGAACAAGCACAATTTTCCGAAAATGTCTTGTAATAATTGGCGGCTAAACTCAGTGTAGAATACAGGGCCACTTATTTGCATCTCGCTGAATAAGAATTAATCCTTTTGTTTTCATATGACTTGTTCTATAAAACATTCAGGGATATGTAAATCACTGGCCGGGTATTCTAAAGAATCACTCCTAATTGGTTTTGAAATATGGTATTTGCTTCATGCTTCCTTGAAAATGTTTCTAAACATTATTGTTTGAAGTCTTCCATTTGAGTCTGAATCCCCGCACAACCTTCGCAATGAGCATTTTAAAATTGATAAAAATTTTATAAAGGAATAAAGGGGTTAGTTTCAAAAGAAACTGTGCTGCTGCGTCGGAGTGAAACATCAATAATAAGTTTTATCAACTGAGGCCCCGTTTACACGGGTCCGGACAAATTTTTGCACGGACAAAAACTTGCACGGTTCCACCTTGCGTTTACACGGGACCGGCGGAACTGGACGAATTTTTGAACGGCTAAGTGTGCAAGTTCCGTGTAAACACAACTGCAATCTGTAACAGAATTTGCACGGATCCATGTAAACACGTGGTCTAGGAACAAAATTCGTCCGTGTAAAAATTTGTCCGGACCCGTGTAAACGGGGCCTGAGTTCATAAGGTAATTAAATTGGCCGCCTTAAAGAGATTAAAAAAGCTGACGACTCGGACGCGTCAGCTTTTTTAATCTTTTTGCGGTGATCGCTCTGCCGGTATCAACTTAGCCGGTGATAAAAGCAAATTTTCATGTAATAGAAATTTGATCCAGTTTCTCATCGAGGGTGCGTTGGATTAACCAAATCTTGGAATAAGATTCTGGAATTTGTAAAAATCACTTTTAAGTATTTGATACTTCTCACTGAAACAAGGAGTTGCTGGTGAAAATAGGGGGGATGGGCATTTTACCTTCCGTTAAAATTACAGAAGCCCTCAGTGGCGCTAGTAATCAATCAGTATTTATGTTATCAGGTCAATATAAATCTTATGAGTCTAACATCAATGTTATGAGGTCAATATCAATTTTATCAGGTCAGTATCAATGTTATCAGGTCAATATAGCATTAAACTAAGTTGCAGTAGCAGGAAAAAGAGCGTGAGAACAAACGCGTGACAGGAAACTCGGTAACCGTTAAACTTACCTGTACCTCGGAAAATAGCGTGCGAACAGGCTTCTTTTTGGGGAATTGGGTTAGGTTAAAATCCGTTCGGCGAGCGAAGCGAGCCTAGCGCGGACTGGGACCGCTTATCGGGAGTTTGAATTTGAGTTTGATACGACAACGGGATTACGGGGAACAAGTCTAAAAACGTCACGACGATAAATACGAAATCAACAATAACGTAACAAAGACATCTTATATTCTAATTCGCTGCCCCGCTCAACCGAATACAAAACATTTATCATGTAATAGGCAACCACATAGGGGTGTGTCGACACGAGTCGTATGCGACCCTCTTTATTACGTCTTTACAATCAAAACTACAAGATAATAAATTTTACAAACAATTCGAAAAATACCGTAAACTCAACATACAACTAGATAGTTACTACCGATGTAGTATAAAGCTAAACAAAAATCAGAACATGTGCATGTATAATACTAATACAATAAATATACCAATTCTTATAATGGCTTGTAAATACAATAAACCTTAATCATTGGGTATTTAATTTAGAGGGTGAATGGACGGTCGTAAGACTCGAATGAATATGAACAAGAAAACTCTGCGAGTATTATAATCGGGCTTCCTTCTTCACTCCTTTTACCTTAAAATTTGAACAATTACGTCCCAAATACAAATTTTCAAAATACTCTACTAACTCTTCAAGAGAACTAATTTCAATCAATACACACGGCGTCCCACATAGATCATTCATTCCTGTACGATCTCTACTATGTGAATCAAACCGTCCCTTGTGTCAAAAATAGCGACTGTATAAATTATTTTTGTCAAAATAAATGACTTATAATTATCACGTAACAACGATTCAAAAGCCTCAAAAAAAGGTAAACAACTCTCTTCTATTATACTGTCATTTAAATAAATGTAAATTTCCATAATAACTTTCACTATACTCTTATTGAAAGTTAACTCTCCCATACAAACAACAACAGGAACTTCAGTTAACATAAGGCATTCTTTTTGTGTTGAATTAGAAAGATAAGTATGAAAAATTCCTGCAGAAGAAATTGTTAAGAGAAAAAAAATCGTGCACAAGTAAGCATGTGAAAAAACATTTCAGCATTTTGGTAAAAAAGAAAGTTCTTGCAAATAGAGATGCTGAAAAAAAAAATCATATTCAGAAGAAATTGCCTAACCCCCCACCCCCAACAAAAAAATTAAACGGTCCATCCCTTAACCAATATAAATCACAAACCACATTATTAAATTCAACAAGTCACCACAACAATAACGTTACTTTTAACACTACATATTCAGTAATGAAATACGAGCCTTTTATAAACAGGTATAAAAAAATGAGAAACGGCGGGAAAAAACATTACCACGTGGTACCTTTTAGAGTTTCGTACATGCGATCTATTCTCGTAATAAAAGATACAAGATGACACCACATCAAACATAAATCATAGAAGATAATATTTAATAAGACTCCAACGTACATATTAAATCCGTTAGTTCTTTCTCCCCTTCTTTCACAAAATACTAATAAGATTATAACATCTTTAACAAATGCATTGCAAGTTATCTCAATAAATGCCACTTCACTTTTTCCTGTGTGTAAAATACTAATATAAGCATCCTTGACATGACCTCGGTCAAAGTGATTGTTGACATAAAGATCATGTTCTATTTCTCATTTAATTAAATTGAAGTTTTCCAGCCTGCGTCATTCAAAATTAATTTAAATGCTTTTAGCAGCAAATCTTATCGCTGAGAGAACAATGAACGATAGGAGAAAACCACGTTTCGTTAATGTTCCATGTACAATGTAATTGCTCACCTCTCTCTTTTCACGACTGGGAAAATTATTTGCCAATGTATTTTTCGAATTGCTCGCCGTTTTGCGTGCAGTGAATTTGGTTAGTGCTCGAGTTTAATAGCCTAAATATACGCATTCTAAAATGCTGAAAATGTCTCGCTCTGTCACGTTTAATTCTCGCCCAGAGTGCATAGCCGTGAGTTTATGTGTTTAGCTAAAACAACGCATTCTAAAACAATACAGATGTGTTGTCTCTCTCTGTCACGTTCAATTTTCGCCCAGAATACAGCCTGACAAATGGCTTGTTGCGTTTCACAAATCGGATCAAATCAGTCTCGCTCAATGCAATCATGCTAAATGCTAGCGAGATTATCACCGAGACAAGACCGAGAAGAATGGCTCGTTTTAGGCGTAAGCGAGACAAATTCGGGCTTTGTCTCGTTCAATGCACGCCGTAACAATCAAGACGATTCACCCTTCATCCTTTCCTCTCACACCGCTATAAACAAATACCCTTTACACAAACAACCTTTTAATCAATTTCTTAGCCTACCCACATCCCCATTTACTTCACCTACACCACATATTTTAACTTATCTACTCTCAAATCTCCAAAATCCGGAGGGGGGAGACTTCCATATAAAATTTAGAATTAGTAGCTCTTAACGATAAAACTTCTTTTCAACCATGCCCATCTAACGAAATTCTTAAAGGACACCCCGTCATTTTCATATGGCGGACCCCCCGGCGTGTCAAAAAGTGACTACGAAACAGCGTCCATTTTATATATCGGGCAGGCTTGGCAAACAAGCCAGCCCGATCAATGAAAGCACCGCGATTTATATACCAACGCCCCACTAATGAAGCATTGTGTAAACATGGCACATAACACCCCAGAGACGGGGTTACGTAACCCATGATAAATACATTTCTTCAGCACATACTTTTTTGTGCACACACAGGAAATAAAAAAATTGATGGTCCGTGTGAGGGTCGAACTCACGACCTTGGCGTTATCAGCACCACGCTCTGCCAACTGAGCTAACGGACCAGACATGTCTGTCGGAAATCGTTCTTTGAGTAATAAATCACATCTGTCATTCATCTGAAGATTAACCCTCGGACGTACAAGGTTTTTTTAAGGTTTTTCTCGCCGATTTTAACCTAACTCAATTCCCCAAAAAGAAGCCTGTTCACAGGCTACTCGGAAAAGGATACAATTGATAAGAAGTTTGAGAAGAAAAATCTCTTTAAAAGGTATGGGTTTTAGTTTAGCCCTCTCTTTTCTTTCTAAAATCATTACTTAACAACTGAAAAGAAGATCGCCTGCATGGAGTCCTTTTTTACCTCGTGTCATATAGACGGAGAAGCAAACATCTGGGTCTAAAAAGAGACCATTCAATTTGCACTAATAAACGGAAAACAACGAGTCGGCTTGAAGACCTCTCACTTCTGACAAAACCTGTCCAACGCCACCTAACGCTTTACACAGAGTATTATGACAACAACAGCCCATGTCATGGTGACAAATACGTACTAAGCCAATCACGTAAATGATAATCGTTTCCTCCAGAAAACAATACGATGTGATTAAGCCACGGAATAAATACTAAATGAACAACGTGTCTTTCAACAGCGGCCTCCGTAGCGTAATGGATAACGCGTCGGCCTCCTAAGCAGGAAATCCCGCGACAGCCGAAGATTGCGGGTTCGAGTCCCGTCGGAGGTGCTTTTTTTTTTTGTTTCTTTTATATTCTTTTTTGTGCTTTTTTCGCATGTTACCTTCCACGATAAAATGGGGAAAGAGGTGACGGCATGGGCACAACAAAATGAGCGGAATTACGGTAGCTTTTCTTGATTTTCATCAATAGCACAAAATACGTTTGCTCGTATTCACCAAAAATTTAAACACAATGCATTAAAAAATAGATGAAAAAAAATTGTAAAAAAATGGCGCTCTGTACACTGTAGTAGTCTTTAGAACAAAATAGAGAAAATAAATTTCAGAAAATTACAACAATTAGTAAGCATCCGTCATTTTGGTTTCCTGAAACAAGATATGAAGCAGTTTATAAAATAAGTAAGTCAAGTTTTCTCTTCAGAACAATATTTAAACACTTTTAAACAACATTAACAGATCACGACAATAAAGAATATTGGAGGATCCTCTTTTGTAAGCGGGTAGTCTTCTATATAAGCTAAATAGGCGTGTGCGATCCCTAAGTAGTGTCGTTTTAACTTAGTTACTTTTTTAACGCTTAGTTCCCGCCATCTTGAAAACATACGCGCGTGATCCACGCGTGCCGCGAGGGAATTTTGAATAGCCGTTACGTCACAAGTATGGGATTTTGGCGCTCATTTCTCAGACGTCCATTTCGCGGGGGAACCAGTGGTGGCGCAGCGAAACGACGTCAGTTTTCTCAGGCACCCGAAATAAATTAAAAAGTGAGTTTATCTTAATTATCAACCATGGAATAAAATACCTGCTTTTATTAATATCTGTATAGATTTACAGGCAGATCAATTTATCTTTTCATTCTCTTAAATACTGTTAATACCATAGCATACAATAATACATCCTCTTTTAAATTTCGGCATAACAAAAAAATTATTTCATACTCTTTATGGTCGGTCATGGTAGTTGTGAGCCTTTGTGAAAGGACAAATTTCTAACTTTCTGATGTATTGACAAAACTTTAATTATATGATTATATTGTCCATCAAACAACAGCTGGCCGAAGAATAATTTCTAAATTTTAAATGGTGTAATTTCTTTTGAAATCTTATATTATGTCAATATTAATATTAAACCTTTAATTGAAAATGTTCAAAATTAAGTATGGACTCATCTATTAGGGCAAGCTAATTAAATTCTTACATTCGATAGGATGAAACACTTTGTCGTCTCTATTCCAAGATGAGAAGGCGCTAACCATTTTGTTTTATCTGAGGCTTTGGAAAGAAAAACAACGGATTCTCTTTCTAATGGTTCAGTCAGTCGTTTGCCGACTGAAAATTTTCGAATTTTTTGTCAAATGGAAAGCGCTAATAGTCCATTTACGAGTTGCTCTTAGCCTCCTTTTTCAAACCGAGGCCAAGTGCAAAACCATTCACATGGATATAAGTTTTATTTGCATGTGAAAGAAAACCATATTCATATGAATGGTTTTGTACTTGGCCTCGGTTTGAAAAGGAGGCTAAGGGCAACTCGGAAGTGGGCTGTCATGTCAGTGACCATAGCGCAAGGGAGCTCATTAGGGACACACGCGAGCAACTCTGGCGAGGTCAACACTTGTCTTCAAATCTCAAACTGACTTAAAATAACATGAAGTGAAACTTATTTCACACTTCAAAGTAAAAGAAAGGAAAAGATCACAATAGCGTATGCCTCGAAACCGAGTCGTTCGCTTCAACTGTATTAACTACACCAACGAGGGCTAACTGCCGACTGTAATTTTTAACATACTTATAGAGTTACCTATAACAATTTCAAATTAGTGCTTAACCCTAAACACTGTAGATCAGTGCTAAACCCCAAAACGCTATTATTTGCTATTCGCAGCTCCATTCCCCCAGTTCTCTGCCTAATGAATGGAGTTCTGTTCTCGTGTACGTCGGTAATATAACGATAAAGAATACTACATTGTGTATACCTCATAAGGTGTCCAGCGTCAGTTTGAGAGATGGAAACGAGTGTTCTCAAACTCATTAATAATTCATCAAGTTTGAACAAAGAAAATCACAAGCGTGAAGCAAGTTTGGAAACCCGATCCTAATTAGCATAGATTTAAGCGATTTTATTCCTTCGTTTTCTCTGTATTTTAATGATCAGTTTAAGAAGCTTTATCAAACATTCGAAAGAGTTTCATCAGGTACCCAAATACCTAGAAGTGGGTTAAAAAAACTTGGCTGCGCCTCGTTTTTTAACCCGCTTCTCGCTGATTGGAAATCCTGATAAAACACACACTCTCTCTCTCTCTCGTGTTTGATACAGCTATTTTTGAATTTAGGTTGTCGGATGAGAGCTTCAAGCGTACGCAACGAGACCGCAAGTTAATACGGGTAGTTGTAAATTGGTCTTAGCTTAAGTTCGCGGTTTTTGCGTTTGTTGGTGCGATGAGTGAGTTGGATGTTAGCACCATAAATGTTTGCCTTCGGGTTTTAAAAGAAAATAACAAATCCAAGTACGATTCGTATTGCTTGAGGGGCGTACCGTTATTTGATAGCGTGAAAAGGCTGAAGGAATACCTTTTGGAAAGGTGTAGAGACGACAATTCTTGGTGACATACACAAAGCAGACGCAACTTCATCTACTTTAAAGCCTAATATCTCCTTCATCCAAATGGCTCGCCATCGGAGATCGTCGCTGTATGGACGAGGCATTTTAATTTGCTTTGGTCAATTTATCGTATTCATAAAAATCCCAAAGTACCTTGCGGTCTCGTTGCGTACGCTTGAAGCTATTATTCGACAACCTAAATTGAAATAGCTGTATATTACACGTTTATTAGGCGTCGAAGTCGCAACAGTAACAACAACAACAGTCGCAACAGTAACAAACGTCTTTTGTTGTTGTGTATATCTGTGTTCTCGACTATATGTTATTTTACTAAGTTAAGACAAGCGATTGTTGTTATGGTTGTCCTCGTCTAGTCTTTGCTATACTAAGTTAAGAAAAGGGACTGTTGTTATGTGTGTCCTCGTCTAGTCGTTGCCCTCCAGCATATCCTTGACTGTCTGATAGGTACACCTGTCCATCTCTGCGCCGATCTCTTCCAGTACTTCGTCCACTAAAGCGCGCTGTTTTGGCTGCTGAGAAATTATCAATTCACCAAACAGGTAGATTCCCATTCCCTGTTAATAAATAATAAATCCATTAATCCATCAAACAAACAGCCATTTAATCAATCAATCAATCAATCAATCAATCGGCGAGCGAATAAGTTAATTAATAACCGATTAATCAAGGAGTAATTAAACGACCGATAGAACAAACGAACGAACATAACGAACAAATAAAAAAACCGAACGATACAATTTGCACTGAAACCACTCAATTCCACCTTAGTTGTGACATCTTGTGACGTCAAGTACATCTGAAGTTCAAAGCCCAAATAAGATAATGTTTTACGCTTCCGTCAGTCATAATCATGGCAACATACATTGAACCCTTGAAAACCCGTAAAGCATCGTTGTCTCCTGAGACGTCCGCTATGATAAAACCAAACTGAACTTCAGAGTGTGTGGGTTATTGAAAAGCGTAGTAAAATAAATACCTGATCCTCGACCAAAAATCGTTTGACTTCTTGCAAGGCGGGAGTGAATCTATAAAAATCCAGAAAAAAATGAGTTCTGATTTTAGACCTCAAGTTCAAAAGGCCCCACTGTGACTGTTCTGGGGGCAGTGCCGAGGCACTTAAAGGTCAAATGAACCAAAAAATTGACATTTTTCTCTTAGTCCAATATTGAAGCAATATGTTTAAAGAGTACCAAGTGAACATATTCTGAAGTTTGAAACTAATTGGGCTTGGCATCGCAGAGATATTGGAGGTTGAAAAATGCGACTTTTTGGCCTTCATAATCGTAGAGCGATCGGGAAAATTGTCGGAAAGTGACGTCACTATTGACCACCTCAAAACAGTCAAGGCTCGAAGTTGAAAACAATAGGTTTAATGAGCGAAAACAATGCATGCCTGCACGTGCGTTTCATATTTTAGTACATTTCCTTGCCGTTCCCTGCAAAACAACAACTTCAAATGATCAAATTATAGGTTTTTGTGGAGAACGTGAACTCACGACGGTACGGTTAATTTTCTTTTCTCTATTTGAAATTTGAAGTCGTCACTATGAATTCAACAGTTTACCTCCACAAAAATTACCGCGTAAGCGGCAGGGAAAGTTAACCTGCACTAAAGTACCCAGCGAGGTGGATTGAACACACCCAACTCTGTTAAGAAAATCTATTGTACTACAGATGATGTTTCTCGAAGCAATATTTCGTCGCTCAAAGCTCTTCGTTTGCTACCAAAATACAGGTTCGAGCTCCTCGGCCATTTTCAATGCGAAAACAGTAGAAATCTTTAAGTTTTAATAATATACACAAGCTAGAATACTCAGTATTCGCCAGGAGGGAGGACACTGGGAATGACATTAGCTCACCAATAGTGACATTACAATCCTTACCAATCCTACTACTTGTAGCGCGCGGCCATTTCAGAAACGTTTTCGTGAAGCCTTCGGAAATCTTCGTACTTTTAGCTATGTAACTTCCTTAAAGGCTCAGGAAGGAAAAATTTTGCTTAAGTTTGCTTTATTATGGTTTCTTTTAACGTTTAAATGGATAAAGAAAAAAATTCAAATTTTTGGTTCATTTGACCTTTAAAGGGACTTTGTTCAGACACACTCGTGCCATTTGTAGCTGTTAGCTGTAAGAAGCTCAATTATTTGTTCTGTTTTTCATTTGACCACTTTCATGTCGTTGTTTCTTTACCTTAACTGAGCTATAAGAAAACTGTGGGATTTATCATATCCTCTACAGAAATGTGCCCACACCCGCGCACTATGCCCAGAACAGTCCCCAGAGGTACTCTCCAAAAAGTTAGGTGGGGTGTGCCGCTGGGCCATAAAAACCCTTACCCTTTACCAGACCACAAAATGGTAGTTCGGTTATACGACTGTGTCCCAGACTAAATGAGAAAAAAGATACCTTGTTCCAGGTCAACTAACTTCTTAATTAATAGCTACAAAAGTTTGAGTTATCAAGGGTTATACTCTGTAATTGAGTGTACTTGTAGCCACAGACAAGTCATTTTTAGTGTTGTTTCTATATTTTTCATTATGTTGTTATTGACTCGATTCTTTACTGCTATGCTTTTCTTATATTTAAATTAAGTTACAGCCACACTCAGTTCTAATACAGTCGAACCTCTCCTTACGGACACCTCCCTAATACAGACACCTCTAACGGACCTATAACCACCTATAACGGACAGCTCTCTTGGTCCCGAAGACACCAAAATTCATACAATCCCTACCTCTGATAATACGGACACCTCTATAATTGGGACACTTGGGTCTGTGCCTTGGGTGTCCGTATTAAGGAGCTTCGACTGTATCTGACGGACCTGTTAAGCGGTCCCCGTTCAGTTGCCTCTTTCCCGAGGGAGACCGTTTCATGCCGGTTTTACTCCCGGGGGGTGGGGGGGTGGGGGGAGGGGTTGCTTGGGTCATCTTTTGCTGGGTATGTGCCGCTGGCCTCTCAGAGCCCCTATCCCATTATAGTCTATTCTGTGGCCAATTATAGACCCCATCTTAGTCACTTTTGAGTAAATGTAAATTTCACAATCCCAACTTAGTCACTTTCTGTTTAGCCATCTACCTTGAGTTCGGAACCCTTTTAACTAGGTCATCCTCAAATGAATTTACACATTTATGAAATGTAGAAGACTTTACTCTTCGTCTACAAACCTTCTGGTACATTTGTTAACCGAAAATATTTACAAGCTAAAACTACCCAAAAAAAATACTTGCCAGAATTTTCTTACCCCAAAAAATCCCGACAATTTGCGACCCCATTCTAGTAACTCTATTAAAAATGCAACCCCATTATAGTCAATCCAGTCGTGAAAACGCGACCCCATCCAGCGGTACATCCTCATTAGCCCATTACTAGGAAGTACCCCCCCCCCCCCCCCCCCCTCGGGGATTTACTGTACTACTGCCCGTAATGAATTACCCTTCCAGCCTGAGCGGAGCCAAAAAGAAACAAACAAACAAAATTCATCTTACTTGTGTTTCACAACGAGTTCACACCATCGATGTCGAATCTGTAAAATACAACCAGAATCCAGTCTTAATCTGAGAACGCTTGATTTCTTTCAGCGCGTGCACACAAAAAAAAAAAAACAAAATACAGAGAAAACCTGTATTTCGCGCGAGAGTTTTTTCCCCATTTGTCTGAAATAAAGTAACTATTTTTGGCTGGCTATCCACTGGTTTGGTACATACTAAAAAAGTTATTCATTACAGTGTCGGTAAAGAGTGGTGCATTTTTACGCCACTATTCACCTCCACTCGTCTCGGGAGAACAGTAAACCTAGATAAAAGGGAGGTTTAATTAAGTCCCAGTGTATCGTGGGATAGAGGATCTCGTTCTAAAAGCTTCTTTAATGGGGATAACCAAGGGACACTGTCCCGTTGAAATAAACACAATTTCGCGTAGCTTATTTCCACGTTATATCGCCAAATGCCACCAAGTATACAACTTAATTAGACAAAAAGATCCTATGAAGCAAAACAGAAGCAGTAGTTTAGAGATAAAGTGCAGGATTGCAAGGATGGAAGTGGATTACAGTTAATAATAATAAAATAATAATAATATGCATTTGTATAGCGCAAATTCTATATACATATTCAAATGCGCTTCACAATCAATCAGACCCACCCGACCCATGAACAAGTAACACTGAGGGTGGTCACAGCCAGGGTTTGTTACGTCCTCAGTGGTTCTTTTACGTCCCCATGGGAGACGGGACCGCCATTTCTACCTGGTCATCCGAGCCACGTGAAGGTCTAACCATTTGCCGATGCCATAGCAAAGGCAGCACCTTCATCCTCAGTTATTTTAAGACCCTGAGTGTTGGTCCGGCCGGGGTTCGAACCCGAGACCTCCCGCTCTGCAAACCGGTGCTCTATCAACTGAGCTAACCAGGCGGCAGTTCATCAAATTTGATTTCGTGACAGGCGGTCAAGAAATCAAAATTGCTATTCTGGTGGAATTTCCACTCTTTTAGCCATTATTTTGTGTCTTTTATAGTTAATATTTCTTTGCTTTCATCACTTTTGGCGAAATGTTCTTTCTATTTCAAGATAACGAATCAAACTTAAAGCAAGTTCCTGGCCATAGTCATGGAAACACGATATATCAGCCGGGACAGTGCCCCTTTAAGTCCCGTATAATTAGCGAACCTCAGCATTGCCATCTGTAAAGTGATAGCACTTGTCCAATTGGCGCAGTGTGTTGTGGGATAGAGTATCTCGTTCCAAAAGCTTCTCCAAGAACAAAACAACTTGTTCAGAAAGTTCCTGTAATTAAAATAAAAAAACGTTAAATTAGCACATGGCGGATCCCGTACGACCCAGCGCACGCCATCCTACAATGGGATATAATCCCTGGGCGCATATAACTTCGTAATGGTTTTTTGGTTGGCAAGAAAAAATATTGCGACAAAGAAGCGTTGTTTTTGTTCATTCGGTGCAAATTTTTGTAAAGAATTGTTGTTAAGGAGCTGTGGTGTGTTTATATATTAGAGGGGTATAACCCGAACAATGTTTTGTTACCAAACTGATGGGTCTATGACCGGGTGGGCTTATATAAGCGGAGATGAAGGTGGATTAGGGTTGGGGGGGCCTTATAAGCGGCATTTTACGGTAGGTGTCTTGAGCTGCTTTGAATTCACGAAAGTTACCCGACCCAAAAGTTTCCTTTGGGAAAAACGCCGGATTGTTTTCCATTGTAATTTCCGGTACTTTGATCCAGTACATTATAAAAATGATTTATCCAACGTGATACCTACTATATTAAAACACTTTAGACTTCAGGCCTTTTTTTTGTTGTTGTTGTTTTAGAATATAAGAGCTATGGCCATGAAACTTGGAGGATTTATAGTAGGTGAAAAACCGTTAAAGTTGAGGTTGTTCAAGTGACGTGATGACGTCACGGTCATTTTTAAACACTCACCAAGGTACTTGCTGGCGGTTTCGTTCTCTTTCTAACTTTGAGCGTCTTGTTTCGTTTGTTTGTCGCGTCTTGTTTCTTCCACACCTGAAACTACAATTCAGTTGATGACGTCTTTAGATAGGAGTCAAGGTTCCTACCCCTCCCCTCTTGGTGTCAAACGGAGCAGCGTGATTGGTTCATTAACTTCAGGTATCTGCCCAGCTTTTTACCACGTTAAATGTCATGTGCGCTCTTTTGTTCTTTTCTTTGTTCTTTTTTATGCATCCATGGAGAGTTTACCATGGAAAATTCACCTCGGGAAATTCGGACCGTGTACTAAATATATTTTTCCATTCACCGCGGTAAAAGTGTACCGTGTAACCGCGCCTAATGTGGAGTAAAATGTATTATCAAAAGGCTGGTTTTCACTGGCGACGGAGTCGGAGTCGTAGTCGGAGTCCTAAGAGCGCTTCCGACCTAGTAAAAATCGAAAATCGGAGTCGTAAGCGGAGTCATAAGCTCGACGGAATCGGAGTAGGAAGAATCAGAACGGTTCCATTTTCTTCCGATTCCGCTTATGACTCCGTAATCGTCTTCTGATTCCGTCGGTTTGATTTTAACTAGATCGTAACGCTCTGCGCTTCTGATTACGACTCCGACTCCGTCGTTAGTGAAAATCAGCCTTAAGGAAACAACACAACGACACCAGGGCTCCAACCAAAAGACCTTCAGGTTGAAATTTCGACGTGCTTAAACCACTAGACGATTGAGCCTCCAATGTTAGATAGGGACCTTCCATTTACAGAGGCTTTATCAGGAGGTCTGGAGCCAAGGCAGCCTTTCTCGACGATCTTTGTGTTTATGTCTTTGGAAAGACACCTTTCATGTTTGCATTCAGCTGTGATTTTGAACACGAAAAGGGATTGATCGTTCCAATAACGCCTTAAACTCGAAATTGAAGACTACCGTAAATCCTCAATTAATCCCCCGGTGGGCTTAATAGAGGAGTTTTTAAAAACAGGACAGATGCTTAAATGGTCAGCGATTGATTCTTACCTCGTGTTCCACTTGTGATACCAGCTCATTGTCAGGACTGTCAAACCTTTTCGGGAAGGACTGGGTACACATAAAACAATGATTTAGAAGAATGGAATAAAGCTCACAACTCTACTACACTGTGTAGAGCTCTCATGACTCTTTCTTTACCAAGAGGTCTTGCAAATTATTGAAGAAAGTACTGCTCAGTAGCTATTATTTGAATGGTCACACTTTAGGATGCCATCCGCAGACTCAAAAGTTTGAACCACCTTGTACAGCATAATAAACAGTACCACGGGAAGGTACTGCTCAGTAGCTTTTATTTGAATGGTCACACTTTAGGATTTTATCCACAGACTCAAAAGTTAGAATCATCATGTCAGCACAATAAACAGTACTAATTAAAGGGGTTATGTCGCGAGGATGGCGGGTGAGTACTGGGTACTAACAACTTGAAAAACGTCCGGTGGCTTTTTATCAAGTTGGCGGCCATTACTGTCGAATTCGCTGCAATCCGTTCCATCCCGTCGTATTGCGTGGAAGGATAGATCTAAAGTTAACAAATTAGTTAGAGTATTTACTTAGCTAGATTTTTGTTAAATTATTTCTGCGATTTGTTAGTCGTACCTTCGAAAAATTCGATGTCTTCCAGTAGTGGTGGAAGTTGGGGAGGAATTTAAAAGCGAAATCGATCGTGTGTTTGTTTACCTCACGTGGTTCGACACGAGTGCAAGCGCGACAAAACTTGCGGCGATCCGGGAGGGAACAATAGAAATTTGACATGTGTGACGTCAGGTGACGTCACATGACAGGAACTCATTGCGCAGACTCACCTTGCGACATAGCCCCTTTAATAGCTTTCATTTGAAAGGCCACACTTGAATAGAATGCCATGCACAGACCTAAAAGTTAGAATCGTGACAAATCGATCCCGGATTGACTGGCAGTGAAAGAGTTAACCAACTTTGGAAAAATCTCCCAACAATGCTAACGTATTTGCAAAATAGTACTTGCTTACTTTCGGTAATCCAGCTCTTTCCAGCCATTCACGTATAAATTTGTCTTTAGTTTCACTGTGAAAAAAAAAATGAAGAATTGGTTAACAGTGCTCATAAATTCAAAAAATCGTTCTATTTTTTTTAGAACAACTGCAGGATTTCCTCAGCTTTTTGTTGGATTTTCCTTACAGCTCCTAGTATTCAATTGTACATTCGGGTGAAAAGAGACTGTACAGGGTACACGAGATAAGTGGCCCACAACTGCCGCAGCTTAACCCGGTTTCTGAAGCATGAAGCGACTGTGAGTAGCGGCTGAGAGTACAGTTGAACCCTGCTTTACGAACACCCGCTTAATACGGACACCCCATTATAACGGATAGTTGTCCTGGTCCCACACATTTTCTCTAAAATTTACCGGTAGGGTCGCAGCTCTTAGAAGCCTCTATTTTCATTGGCCTTGTAAAACACAGCTGCTATTGTTTTTAGGGTTAGGGTCCACTGTTGTGTTGTTTGTCCTATTGTTAGCTCTAAGGGTGGCAAGCCAATGGTGTGAGACCTTCTAAGAGCTGCGACATCACCCAAATTTACCCGCTTTATACGGACTCCCGTTAATACGGATAACGGACAGTTTTTTCGTCCCGATTAAAACGATACGATCTCATTCAAATTTACCCTTAAAGTGCTACTGCGATCAAATTTTTTATTTCCTTTTTTTACATCTTCGTGTACAATTATACTTTCTTACTCGTCTTGCCAAATTTCAATTCATTACGAACATCAGAAGTCATTTTATTTTAACATTTATGTTCGAGAATTTACGGCCGCCATTAATCAACCGTGTTCCATGCTTGGTTGCGAAAGGGATAAAGTGACGTCAAAGGCTCAAACATACCTCACGGGTTGAAATTATAATAACAATAAGTATTGAAAATCACGCGAAAACGCAACAAAAACATTGGACTTGTTCTTCGTGCAATTTTCTATGCTCATTGTTATTATAATTTAAACCCGTGAGGTATGTTTGAGCCTTTGACGTCACTTTATCCTATTCGCAACCAGGCCTTGGAACAAGGTTGATTAATGGCGGCCGTAAATTCTCGGACATAAATGTTTAAATAAAATGACTTCTGATGTTCGTAATGGATTGAAATTTGGCAAGATAAGTAAGAAAGTCTAATTGTACACGAAGATGTAAAAATATGAAAATCAAAAATTTGATCGCAGTAGCACTTTAAGACGGACAACTTGGCTAATTCTAAGCGATAACAATGTTCTCAAATGCACCAAGTCAGTCTTGTCTTATCGTACATTTTTAGTGTCTTTAGTTAGTGGGGTTTGATGCGGTAACTTACTGTATTTTTCAAATATTAAATTGAAAAACAATCATTTATCTGCTCGCCACTGACCGAAATCACGGTATTTTGCTCAACCAATAATTGATAAATGTCCTGCTCACCTTGAAATGTCGGAGAAACTTTGTACAAAGAACTCAAAGAAGTCCTGCGGATAATAAAACACACAACAGTGAAAACAAAGTACAATGCAAGCTTTAACGTGAGCAAAAAAAAAAGTGTAATAAAAATGTAAAATCCCACAACATCGTCAGACGAAAATCAACCGATAGTCGGGTGATTCGTTCATGGCGGACACGTATCTGCTTTCTGCCACAAATAGGAAAGCTTTTCATTCAAAGGGAAAGTTTCACGGGAATTTGGTGTCATTTTGAAAACCAAAAAAATGTTTTTGTACGAACAGAAACCGAAAAATAACGGTCCAGTGGTGCGATAAATGACCACAATTCTACCAAAACTGTCTATGAGTGTCTTTAGCCATAGATGGACTGGTCTCAATGAATTGCAACTTGAAAAAAGATTGCCTTCCCACGTCTCCGAAATGGGTTGAAACAGACCATAATCTGTTCCTCTTTCAAGAATTGGTTGATTTTGCTCTCTTGGTGTTTTAGTATTATTTTGTAAATAAGTAAAGGTATTGTAGCATGGATTTGACCAAAAAGGTCAAAATTCCCGTGCATTGCCTCTTTAAAGTCTATGGCAAGACGCGACGAAGACAGAACTCGATGCAAAGTGCCGGAGAACAATCAACTCCCTATTGCCACCTGTGACAAGAAGGGTAGACCTTCAACGTTCTCGTTGTGGTTTCTAATAACATACCGAGAAACATGTAAAGGGCCGATGTCCCGCTGAAATAGCAAAGTTTCGCTCAGCTCATTTCCAAGTTATATCACCAAATGCCACCAAATATAGAACATCAATAACAGCATAAAAATATTCTATAGAGCAAAACAGAAGCAGTAGTTTGGCGATAAAGTGCAGGATTGCAAGGATGGAAGTGGATTACAGTTCATCAAATTTTATTTCGTGACAGGCGGTCAAGAAATCAAACTTGCCATTCTTGTGAAATTTTGACTTTTCTAGCCGTTATTTTGTCTGTTTGGTTCATATTTCTTTGCTTCTATTACTGCAGAACAATGAAGTTTACTATAGTTCTTATGTGGAGCATTACTTAATGCAAAAGTAACTTCTAACTGGTTCAATTATGCTTATTTTCACGGCTTATCTGAAGAATCGCATACGTCAAAGAAAACTCGCATTCTTATTGGTCAACGAAGCGAGGGTATTTAGCGTGGAATTGCATACCTGAGAAGTGATATTGCATGGCATCTTCGAAGAGTAGTACTGTAGCTCTTCCAGACCTCTATTTTTATTGGCCCCGTAGTACTGTAGCTTCTATTGTGTTTAGGTCTAGGGCTATTGTTTGTGTTGTTTAACCTATTGTTTCGTTAACCAATGACTGAGCTTGTTTGGAAAGGTACAGCCTCTCCCTCTTCGAAGGACGATGTTTCTGTACTTTCTTTGTATAGTATGTATACTTTCTTTTAAAATAGTGAGTTTTGATTTGAAGCGAAAAATACAGACGTGATATTCACAAGTGATAAATTTGTCAAGAGTGAATTCCTGTTCTTCCCAATTTTATAACCAAAATGTGAACTTTGTAGAGAGTGAAGAAGCCATTCACACTGCAGTCCTACAAGAAGGCGAGCGAGCTACTGACAAAAACCGATATTTCATGCTTACATGTCTAAATAAAACAAAGAAGTTTATGAAAACAAGAATACTGTACTGAGCTATAAATAGAAAGTAATTTCTTCTTACCGAAACGGCCGTCTGGTTGCTTTAAAAATAAACAAGATGCTGTCCGAAGAAGAACTTTCAGCGAACTTTCTTATTTCAAAACCAAAACTTGTATCGCAACTCCTGTCTTGTATAGTATCAAAGAAAACCGGGGTAAAAAAGTATTAGAGATACAAAGGCAATAATGATAGTAATAATATTAGTAGTCTGGTATTCTTAGTAAAGAGTCGCGAAAATAAGGTGAGAATATTCCAGTTCGAGCGAAGATACAGTACGCCTGCGGACCCTTTCGTCGTCAACTTATGAATTGAAGTGATCAACCGCGATAAGATAAGCATAATTTTTTTTACGGAATGTTTAATAACTAATCCATCAGTACTCACAAATTTGCCTTCTTTGTTGTCCAAAGGTTTTTCCCAATTTAGTGTTTACTTGTCGCTGTGATGAAATTCCTATTTGCCCTGTTTGCCGGTCGGCGATAACAAACTTCCGAAGTGTCAACGCTATAATTTCCACCACAAATGTTCGCAGTTCGGCTCCACAGCCGTTCACATTATGTACTTTAGTGTACACACAGCATCAATTTCAGTCATAAACTGTCTTTTTCTGATAAACAAAACTAAAATTTGTCGCTACCACAAGGTTTTCTCCTGACCGCGCGTGATTCACCCGGCGTGATTTTGAATCAGTCTTGATTTCTATTCGCTAGCTCTTGACAGTTGGCTTTGAAATGGCTTTCTCGCTGGAAACGTTGTTTTTCTTTGACATATGCGATTCAAGAAAAATTCATTGCCAGATTCGTGAATTCCACTTAAATTTCACTTGAAAAACCGATATCGCCCTCATCGCGATATCGGTTTTTCGCGTGAAATTTAACGTGGAATTCACTCGTCAGGCAATGAATTTTTCTATAATAGCGTGACGCGGAATTGCGTGACACATTCAAAACCTTTACAAATCGGAAGCAAAATATCGTTAAAACCTGAAACGTTTTGTCAAGGATTGTAAACACTGGTATCCACATACCATGTTAGAAACACCTTCGTAGGATTTAAAGTTTAGATATTTGAATTTTTTATGACGTCATGTGCAAACTAAGAATAGGGCAGCATCCGTGGCCCTTTCGGTGTCCGTATTAACGGGGCGTCCGTATTGACGGCGTTTCACTGTACTTGTTATTGACAAACTCACCTCTGAAGACACGAGTTGTCCTTTGTAATGTTGGACATAACTGAACAGAAATGAATCGAACTCTTCAAGTCCCACCATCATGGCCAGATGATGAAGGAGAAAATAACCCTACAAAAAAAGATAGTTCTTCGCAAAAATTGCACTAATTTAACTAAAACAACGCTTATTTATCACAATATTTTTTTTGCTTACCAGCTTACCGAAAAAAACCCTTACAGAAGTTGTATAATCCCAGGGATTAAAACCGACATTTTACGGTAGGTGATCCCAAGCTTCGTAGTTCATTTGGTAGAGTATTACACAGAAAACACGGAAGTCGTGGGTTCAAATTTCATTACAAAAGTAAAGTAAAGGCTTGAACTGTTTTCAGGCTTTCTTCAAAATTGAATTAACTGCGGTCATTGACCGCGAGGAGAGGATCATTTCAATTCATTATTCATCCGTGGTTGAAACATAAACAATCTATTCATATGTTCACTAATAAACATGGCAGTTGTAATAATATTTGTGAATCAAGATCAATTAATTGAAATTTACAGCGGCATAGCTCTCGTGCCCTGTTTCCAGACTTAATTTGAATTGAGAAATATATAATATATTTTTATGGTTGATTTTTTGGTATTTTCGTCAAGTAAATGTGTTTGTTTTCGCAAATTATTTCTTTGCTTGTAGTCCTAAAGTAACGAACTAAAGCAAACAAACCTTCAGGTAGTGAACTTGGGTCCATTTTCTGGAGCAGATCTGACCGAACTGCACGACAGTGTGAGGTCTGACGGTATCTGTCTGACCTACGCTTTTCTCGATTGCTTCAGCGGTAGAAAGAGCTATGAAGAATACCAAAAAAAGTGAAATGTGCTGTACCTATACCGCTAGATAATCTTTGATTAAGAAGGAAAGAAAATCTATATATTCGTTCACTTGCAGTACTAGAAGTAGCTTTACAGGCAACTACTTAAAATTCTGCTTAAGATCAACCGTTTCCATTGTGTTTCAATTCCATTGTGAGATCGTTTAATCAGATCACTGGTATTAACTCCTTCACACACCATAGTGGCCACGTGCGCCATATAAACGTACTGTTCAATAGCTTTCATTTGAATGGTTACGCCAAGGGATTTCATTCAAAGGCTTAAAAGTTAGAACAACCTTGGACAGCCAAATAAACAGTACTACAGGAATGTACTGCTCAGTAGCTTTCATTTGAATGGTTATATTTAGGGATTTCATTCAAAGGCTAGAAAGTTAGAACCGCCTTGTGCAGCATAATAAACAGCACCGTGATCACACTTTAGGATTTCATCCACAGACTCAAAGGTAAGAACCACCTTTTATTTCATACTTACTGAGATTTTCTATTGAAATTTGGCGTGTGAAAACCCCGTTCGGGGTTCGCAGCCAATCAGAATGGCGAAACGACTTTCTCACACGTGAAAAACGCGTTTCGTCCAATCACAAATCTCAGTATTTATAAAATAAACAAATTACAGCATAGGCGGTGCTTTGTACGGCATTTACGCCCGCACTGCCCATGAAGTAATCAAAATGTACATAATAAACAGCGCCACAGGAAAGTCTGCCCAATAGCTTTCATTTAAAATGGTCACAAGTAAGAATTTCATTCAAAGAATCAAATGTTATAACCATCTTGTTCAGCATTATAAACAACACCACTGGGAAATACAGCTCAGTAGCTTTCATTTGAATAGTCACAAATAAGGATTTCATTCAAAGACTAAAATGTTAGAACTCCATCACTTGACTCGTTTTTAGCTCGTGAATCAGCGAAGCGCTTTACGAGTCACAGCAGTGGAACAAAATGTCACTCGATTGAGCCCGCGATATGTAATGGTCACCTGTTTTACCCATGGGTACGGCGTTGGAGGGAGGGAAGGGTGGGGAGATGGACGCAGGGGGTGGGGGTCAGTGAAGCAAACCGTCTAGGAGAGGGGAGGGTACGAACGTTTCGAGTTTTCTCATATAGAAGCCTCTGATTACTCATGCGCGTAGCGGCATGAGTTAAGGTTTGGGCTCCGTTTTTCTTGTTAAGATAACGAACTGTCAAAAGCAACTCAAAAAATGTTCTCACCTGATGACGGTTTAACCACTTTGGGCCTGCAACGACAGTAATAGATAACAAAATTTAGTTGTCTGTAACCTTTTTTCAGCATCTTACCATGCAGTCAATAAAACTATGTATCACGACTCTCAGATACCTTTGCCTGCGTTTGAAACGTCAATATAAAGTCGTAATGTCATCTAAAACACCAGCCTGTGATTGCTTGAAAATTTCCCGCGGCAATTTATTGGGTTCCTCGCGTACAAAACCACACATTAAAATTATTTTAAAGGAAGGGCACAAGCGTAGAATACTTTGTCAGGTTTGGCAGATAAAACACTGAACACTGTATTGAATGCAACGATCCTTTTTACCGAAAGTTAACGACAAGATAAGTTATTTTGTATGTTTGAACAGTCCGTTTACATACAACTGTGCTGTGCGCGCGCTGATCTAGCCTGGGATAACAGGCTTCTATTTGGGGAATTGGGTTAGGTTAAAATCGGCGAGCGAAGCGAGGACTGGGAAAGAGGGATCTAAAGGCGCAATTCTCTCTGAAGTCTTACTTGGAAAGCTTTATACTTTAGGCTTTTTACATACTTTTTTGCGAAAAGTGGGAGTCGTGTTTAGCCTGTCTATTTTTATACTACTACCGATGCATTCAACCGAATAAAAACATGACAACTTTTTGACATATTAATTAACTTGTTGACAATATAACAACAGGATAATTACTAGGGGGCGGAACGGCGGCATCAAAGGCGAGTCCACAGGCTTCGCCGCCCCTTCCCTCTTCCCCAGTCCGCGCTCGACTCGCTTCGCTCGCCAAATTTTAACCTAACCCAATTCCCCAAAAAGAAGACGAAGCGCTGATCAGGCAATCAAAATTTTGAAAAACGTTTTGGTTATTTACCCATTACCCATGATAGTATGCAGTAGGGGATTCAGGCTCCATCGTAAGCGGGGGAGTGAATTGGGGGGGGGGGGGGGGGGGGGGGGGGTGAAAATGTTAGAGACTTCATTACTTTTTGGCGAAATGGGGGGGGGGGGGGGGGGGTGACACTCTCGAGCCCCTCCTCTGGACCCCCCACTGTTATGGTACTCCACTCGCGGGCGAGATTTGCTGATTTTTATTTTTAATTATTTTATTTCGCTCTTGTCACGCTCTTGATACAACAGGTTTGTCGATAATAATAATTAATAATAATAATTGAAATTTATATGGCGCTTTTTAACATACACTTAATTATACACCATAATTATACAACATGTTTATCTTTTAAACTACATTTAATCACAATTGCTACGCTTATGATACAATAACTATGTATGTACACTTATTACAACAGGTTCATGTGCTTAGCTACAGTATCACCCAATACACAATGTTTAAGTTCTACTGGTTTTGTTGGAGGATACTTTGTATTTTAGCAGGATTTTAGTTGCGAAGTCCGGAAAGGGGGATTGATTTGTTGCGCAATAATTGATGATGTAGATATTTTGTGCCTACCTTAGGTATTTGAGACTGTCATCACACTCCTTGATTTCAAACAACAGACATCTGTGTCTAAGAATTTGTCTTATCTCCCGATAAAATCTGTCTTTATCCTTGGACCACTGAAAAAGAAGTAGATCGACATTAAAAACGTATTAAAAACGTTATGAGAGGTGGTCGCACATGGAAGTTTGACTGTACATTCAAATTTAAGCAATTCACTTTCCCCCGACGCAGCACTACAGTTGATTCCCGGGGGGGGGGGGGGGGGGGGGGGGTACTCCCTATAACGGGCTATACGGGGATGCTCCGCCCGAAAGGGGTACCTTTTTTAGGCTGGAGGTATATGAAAGGGTCGGTATTTCACGAGTTGAAGTATATCAAAGTGTAGGGATTTCACGAAGAATAGGAAAGGGCAGAGAAAACACGAGTTGAAGTATAAAAAAGGTAGGGAAAACCGCCATCTAAGTATTATAGAAAAGGCCTTTCAAATTTTATCAAACAGACGCACGTAAAGGCTATATGAAAAGGGCACCATTTTTAATGAAAGGTATATGAAAGAATACCTTTCCTGTCAAAAACGGTATATAAAAGGGTAAGGGTTTGGACCTCGGAGCGGAGCATCCGCGTACAAAACTTTGTTAAGTACCCCCCAACGGAGTTGATTTAGAAACTGACCCACTGAAGACCGCGTTCAACATACAACAAAAGCCCACAAACCTTTTCGGCTCTTGATTGGATCTTCTCCTCTATGAAAGTAGCGAAACCTTCTGACAGCCATTCCTCGCTCCAGTCTTTCGTGCCGATCAGCAACCCGAACCAGGCGTGAGAGATTTCATGTGCCAGGCGCACTCGCATGCTGGCATCTCCGGAGAGAAGGGACTGGGACAGAAACACTAGGTTTGGACTAGAATTCCACAAAGATAATGCAAAAAAATAAGAACAGGAATAAAATCATTGTGAGGTTAAAACGTAAACAATAGACTAAGTATCTCTTGTAAGCGTGCGCCCTCGACAGCCGTGAGTGTCTCGATGCGTAGTTGGGGAAATCGCGAGCGCATCAACTCACCAACGGCTGGAAAGCAAGCGTCAAAGATGGGAAATACGAGAGGTTATAAAAACGTGTTTGACTGTGAACCGATTAAAATGAGATTTTTTGCGGGTGGTCGCTGAAGGAAGGCAGTTGTTTACCAGACAGCTTGTTTAGGAAGATTCCAATGTATAAACTGTAAGAATAGCGTATTCTCCTAAAGAACTCCGTTTTTCAACAAACTTTTGTCACTCAATACCAAGTTTATCAAAATTCTCCGTTTTCACTAGACTTACCGCAAGTCGATCTTCGCTTTTTTAGTCGAGTATGACACATGCGATAAATTTGCACGAGGAATTTAAGTCGTGAAGGAAACAAATTAAGAAACAAACTTATCGAAAATTAGTATTGGAAGGTACTTTGAGAAAGTCTACGTTTTTACCTGGCGTCATCAAACTTCTAAAATCTAAACAGCTTATTCCACACGGCCTTTCTTTAAGGAGGGTCCTGAAGGGGTAAAATGGGAACTGGGATTGGCCTGTTTTTGCCCTGGGAAATGGGATTTGAGTCACTGGGAAAGGGATTTGCTCACTGGGAATGGGAAAAAAAATGTCGAAATGGGAATGGGACAGTTGCAATGCTTAACTGGTCTTAACTATTCTAACTTATTCCCTTAGTTTGGTAAACATCAGAAAACTGTTAAAAGTGCCCATTTTACGTCAATTCTATGATAGGAATATCAGAATATCTTATTTTTCCCTTGTCTTGCGGTCAACGATATTTGTGTGCAGTGGTGCAATCAGCCAAAAACGCTGAGTATGCGTATTTACTCAAGCGCAAAGCAGCATGAGGGAAGGTTTCGGCTCCGTTTTTCTTGTTTTTATTTTTTGTGTCATGATTTTGCATGCAAATTTATGCACGCATAATTTAAATTGTGCATTTCCGGTTCAAAGCTTTGCCCTTTACATTTCCGGTTTAGTGACTTCCCGCTACTCTCACTTCCGGCAAAACAACGTTACTGAAGTGTCACGACAGTGTATCCTACAACTCTACTTACTTTAGTAGTGTTCACGTTAGGTATATATAACACTCAGAAGAATCACTGGCAAACATGTGCAAAATTCCAAAGAATTTTTACTCTAAAATGAGGCCAGTGAGGCTAATTAACATACATATAAAAGAATAAATAAATCGGCCGCCATTATGAAAGTGGTCTATACATATCAAGCATGCAAAACAAGTAGATAATAGTGGCATATCATTCTATTTTGGTGATTTAATGGAACAAATATCTCGTAGACCTTCTTGGGAAAGCTATTCTAAAGGCTTCTTTATATACATTTTGCGACGAGTGAGAGTTGTGTTTGGCCTGTCACTTTTATAATACTAGAAAAGAGCTGGTATGTAAAACACTGGGATTTTTCCTGAATTCTGCTAGTGGGAATGGGATTTGGACGCTGGGTAATGGGATTTGGAAAAAAATTGGGCTTACATCTTTTCCGTTTTGATCTGTATTGACTTAAAAACATTGCATGTGATAAAATCAGAAGCACAAAACTGATAAGCTTCTTATAAAACAAATAGGATTGCTTTAATGGCTTTGCTGAAAAATTGCCGATGGAGGATATCTAATAATTATATTTTTTTTTTGCTTCTAAGATTCTCGACTGTTGTTTGAAAACGAAAGAGAGAGAAAAAAGTCTCTTTTTTTATGTTAGTGCCATTCTGCTCTTCAAATTCAAGAGAAACCGTCTCACAGATGCGTGAGTTCCCAGAACAATGCTTTGGACGTTTTGGACTTGAAGGCATTTCCCTGCTCGCCCATGCCTGCTGAAGTGATTGAAGGCTTGTGATCTGACAGACACAGGCATGGCTCGTTTCTCCCTGTCTGCGAAAAAAGGCAACTTTTTCGAGTGAAGGTTGAAACGTAATTCAAACGATAGCCATACTCAACAAATCCTAACAAAATGAAGGTTTGACTTCAAGAGAACGGCAGTTTCCAATTTATAGCACATGAAGCCCAGGCTAACAACAGGCCACCTACTTCCGGTGAAGATAAAGGCGAACCTAACTCGGCGCAAATAGAGGCTAATTTCTTTTTAAAAAATTCAATCGAAAGATAAAAGATTTTTCGTGAAACGTAAGCATGCTTTTTGCGAAAAATCAAAAAACAAAAAATTAAGACGCAAAAATGTGGCTTTGAGAACACTTTTTTTCTTATATTATTTTTATTTTTAATCCTTAGAGAAAATGCATGCTAACGTTAAATGGTGTATAAAATCGAATGATGCTAAAAATTTTGGATAAAACTGTAAGTTTCTGAAGTTATGCTCATTTTTCTGTTTTGGGTCACGTGACAATGGGCGTGACCTGATGACGTCACAACCCGAACCACAGGTGTACTTAAAGGTTACTGTTCAAATTTGGTCACAAGAGAAGAAATCTAAGCACATAAAGAGCTGGCAGCCGCTGCGTTAACTTTCCTTAGATTTAACTCGCTTGGATAGTCGGTGACCCTCAAATTTTTTTCGATAGATAATTTTCTTTTCCAATTCTCGACTGAGAAAAAATGAACAAAAAATCAATGTAGGAAGTTTATTTTTTTCTATCCGCGCTACACCGAATCCTGGCAACTTGCGGCTGTCAGAGTTTACAAATTCTGTCGTTTAAAGATTACACTTTCAATGAGGGGCGTCACCAGTTGAATGAATTTGTTTAACAGACCTACTCATATAAAATTTGGCATAGAAAGTTGCATTTTAGAGATTTATTTGCAATATTTTTAGGCTAACAGACATTGGGGCCACATCCAGTAAAAAAGACCAATTTATCAAAATTAGGGTCGCCTTTCAGATATCTTATCTCGGAAACGAAGTCGGTGACCCCCGATTTTTTATGCATTTCTGACACGAGTAACTCATTACCTAGCTGTAGCAAAAGTTTTATAAAAAAAATCAATGTTGGAAGATTTTCGCGCGAACGTCCTTAAACAATAGTAATCGTCGTCAGGCCAATTATCAGGTTAATATATTATATTGCATTAGAGATAAAGCATTTTAATTTTTTTGGCGGTGCGGCTGAGCGTCTCCATATGTGCAAAACAATAGTTTTCACTCATTTTTAGATTTTTCATCTACTCACGCAGATGAACGATCTACAGATCTATAGGCTCTTCACATCCTAGATCCCCCCTTTTTACTCGCACTACAATGCCATGCACTCGCGCACGACCTACACCTAACGCTCGCGTTTCTTGTACTGCACACTCCACGATCTTCTCGGAAACTAGAACGGCTTAAAACACTTACGCAATTCTATGTTAATGGTGAATTGAGTAAGGATCAACTGAGAAATTAAGCTTTCCTTCAGTTGTCAGAGGAGCGAATCCCAAATAAGCCAGGGGAGATGCGAGACGCGAGAAATGTGGTGAAGACAAGATAAAGCGTTTTAACCCGGCTATGTCGCAAGGAATGATAGCAAATCAGTATGCTTGCAAACGTTTTTATATTCGGCGGTATTCCACTGGCGTTATGGGATAAAAGGTATTGAGAAATATTTATTGGCAGAATATTTTTCAGCTAATGATCGAAAATTTTCGAATTAAATTCGGAGAGGTTTTAAAAATCATAAGATCTTCGGGAAGCGTTTGACAATTTTCAGAGAAATTCAGAATTCATTTTGAACACGTTCGCATGCTTAAACCACGGTGGGAAATCTTAGATCGATCTGTTTCAAGCCAGTTTCTTTAATTGGGCATGGGATCAAATGCCTTGTAGCTTTAGTTTTAATTCTACGCATTCACCAAAATATACTGAAAAATCACTGAAGTTACTCGGCAAATATTTCAAAGTATGCTTCTGGCAAGCATTGCTAGATTCACCAAGAAAGGCTGCCGAACATCTCATGCGTCAGAAACTCTGTATTTTAAAAAATGTTCCGGAAAAAGAAATTCTACAAGCACAAAAAAGAATAATGCAGCTTGAATGGAAATTTTCAAGCATTTTATTAATATTTTTTATCAGCTAGAAGATCTAAAAAGAAGATCTTCGAGAATTATTTGACAATTTTTAGAGAAATTCAGAATTCATTTTAAACACGTTCACATGCCTTACCCACAGTGGAAAATCTTAGATCGATCTGTTTCAAGGTATGTTTCTTTAATTGAGTATGGGATCAAATGCCTTGTAGCTTTAGTTTTAACTCTACGCATTCACCAAAATATACTGAAAAATCACTGAAGTTACTCAGCAAATATTTCAAAGTATGCCTCTGGCAAGCATTGCTAGATTCACCAAGAAAGGCTGCCGAACATCTCATGCGTCAGAAACTCTGCATTTTAAAACAAAAGTTCCGGAAAAAGAAATTCTGCAAGCACAAAAAAATACAGCTTGAATGCAAATTTTCAAGCATTTTCTTTTTTCATTTTTATCAGTTAGAAGATCTAATAAGAAGATCTTCCGGAATTGTTTGACAATTTTTAGAAAAATTCAGAATTCATTTTGACGGCGGGACATCTTACATATGTAGATCGATCTGTTTCAAGCCATCTATGTTTCTTTAATTGACTATGGGATGAAATGTCTTGCTTTGCTTTTAACTGTACGCATTCGCCTAAATTTACTGAAAAATCAAGTTACTCGGAAGCATTGCTAGTATATCTCACATAAAGGTAAAACTAGAAAGATTGCAAATACCAAATCGGAAAAAAATATCATTTTATTCTGTAAAACACCTAGCAACAAAATAATAACATCACTTCTAAAACGGGCGGCACACCTGCTCAAAAATTGTCAAAATTTGTTCTTACATGGCGCTGCAGTGAAAATAATTTAAGAAAAACTTTCGCTTATAAAGCGAACTGCTGTCACCAAAAGTTTTTTAGAGTACTGTCGAAGTCTCCTACATCTAAAAAAGTAAATAAACGGATTTACAGCGCTATACATCACAAAGACAGTTGAGGTCCAAGGTTTTACTAGGGACACAGTCTCAATTCTATTTTTGTCTGCAAAAGTTTCGGCTGAAAGTTTAACAAAACGAGTCACCATGGCAGGGACATAACATACAAACAGCGTAAGAAGAATATAAAAAGCAGTTCCTGCTCCTCTGAAATTCTGTTGGTTTGAAACTGCCATTTGTTGAATCGCCTGTGCTTGACATATTACTTGCCTTTTGTGCCTTCTTGAGATCCAAAATATCTTGATATTGCAGTAAAAAATAAACGAAAACACAAAAGAAAACGCAAGAATCCAAACAACGCCGCCCACTTTTTGAGAAGCAGAGTTGTCGATGAAATGTGGGATACTGAATACAAAACTGGCAAGCCACGCTGTTGCGATAAGTTTCACCAACAACTTCTTAGAAAGAATTGTAAAATAGCGAAGAGGTAAAACTACAGCGATATACCGTTCGGCTGTTACTATACACAAGTTAAATAAAGAACTAAAATTAAACGCATAAGACACGTAAATAATTACAAAACGACTGCTTCGAAAAATGGGGCAACCATCAAATAGAGTGTTGACACCAACGGCAAACAAAAAAGAGTTTAAAATCGTACCATGAAACAAACTACTTGTCGCTAGGCTGGCCAGTCCAATATTTGTGGTGATGTGATGAAGCTCGGAGTAAAAAGCTATAGTCAGAACCACGAGCGCATTTCCACCGAAAGATAGAACGCTAAGAATTATGTTGATGAAGCAGAAAAAGACCAGCAAGGCGGGACTGTAGGCCTTCATCTCGCGAAGCATGTCTCCGCTCACTTGTGCTCTCGTCTGGCTGTCCGAGAAAGAAAAGCAATCTGCTGGCGTCAAGGCCGTGTTGTGGGTGATGTTACTCAGTGTCAAGCTGATATTTCCCAGTGCCATTGCGCTAAGAACAACTTGGACCAGAATTGCTTCACTCAGTTAATTTGTTGGCTGCTTATAAGTACGTTTACCGAGTTTTACCATGAAAGGCTGTCGAACATCTCATGCGTCATAAACTCTGTTTTTGAAAAACTTTCCGGAAAAAAAAACTATTCTACAAGTACAAAAAAAGAATACAGCTTGAATGAAAATTTCAAGGATTTTTCTTTTCATTTTATCAGCAAATCAGGAATGATTGCTTGCAAAGGCACACAAAAGTTTATTGTAGTATATTTCCCGAGAAGTGAGGCTACATTTGCATTTTCGCCGGCAAACACTCTGTTCTCTTTTGTTAGTACTACCAAACTTCCCACAAAATAATCACTCTCCCTACATACAGCTCACGAATGCATCAAAACGTAATCATTTATACATCTTTTATTTATGTAACTGGGTCCCGATGCAGTGGCAGTGGTGAGCTGCCTTTTGGACCGAAATTCAAAATATTGATTCTGCTTATGTTGATATTCTCATAAATATCTTTCATATGTAAGTTTTAATTATTTTTTGTTAGTTTTGAGTATTCCCACCTGTCTACGTGGAAGTGGGATTACCGGTCCAATTCTAATCCATCTTTTTACAGTGACGTATTTAGGGCGCGTTCGAATAAACAGAATGGCCTCTGAGAATTGTTTGTTCTTGCACATTCGCAGTATAAATCTGCCAAATCATGCTTACAATTTATCAAAAGCAGATGTTTATTTTTCCAGTGGCTCCCAAATAACGAAAAAAAAGTTTAAAGTGAATTTCAATTGATTATTTTTTAATTATTTGGGGGACGCCTCCCTTGGGACTTTAGGTCCCGTTTGCGTCCCATCCATTTGGGCCCTTCATATATATATTTTTTTCCCTTTGATACTATTTAATGTAATTTTCACAATTTTTTTTTTCTTTTTTGTATTAAAAAACGTGATTTAATTTAATTATTAACATCTGTAAAGGTTTGGAGTAAACAAATAAATGAAAATGAAATGAAAATACCATTTCCGTATTCGAATTACATAGTGGCCTGTTCTAGGCGTTCAGATAGTGAGGAAAGCGCGAATAAAAGCGAGCGAAAAAAATGAGGGGCTCTTCCCAGTCTCCCCGCATTTTTTTCGCTCGCTTTTCTTCGCGTCTTCCCCACTATCTGAACGCCTGGAACAGGCTAATTACATAGTGGCCAAATAAAGTTATTTTTTAAAAAACGCGGCTTTTTTTGCACTCGATCTTCAAAAAATCTGACCAAAATCATAAACAAATCGAATTTTATTTAGTAAAATAACACAAAGTAGCGATTATAGAACACCCGGCCAGTTATTTACATATCCATGAACGTTTTATAGAACGAGGCCGGAGATATATGAAAACATCTGAAACAAGAGTCCATTCTCATTCAACGAAATGCAAATAAGTGGCCGGGTATTGTTAACAACTATTGACCGAAGTATTGACCGAAGTGGAGGTGGGTAGTGATATTTACCGAGCCGCGAAGCGGCGAGGTAAATATCCACCACTACCCACCTACACTGAGGCGAATAGTTGTTTTAGTATATACTGAAACAGTGAGATAATATAACGAAAATGATGCGATTACAATTTTCGCGCGCAAATTGCTGGGAGGTGAATAGCACTTGCTATTCCGAGTTTCAGTAACCAATCAGAGCGCGCCAACAATGCTATCCACTGTTTCAGTATATACTAATACAGTTTAGCCATATTGTTATATCAATTGCTGAAAACGTGCGGGTATAAGCCACGAGGGAGATTGTTGAAATAGTTGGTTTTTCGATCGTCAGATCTCTGCCAACCATTATTTCACTTGAACTGCGACAGAGATGGGTCAATTGTCTGGCTTTCCTTACCGTTGTAAAGCATAAAGTTTCTTTCACGCGCCACATATCAGTTGAAATATAATGAACCGTCCTGTTTATAGTTTGGCCGTACATACACGTACGTAAACAAGATCGTCGCCCCGAAATGTTCATGGTCGACTTTGTAGTCATTTCACTTGCCATATGATAAGGAAAACAGGAAATCTATAACCACAATCAAAGGCTTCTATGAGCCAACTTGGGATCCGAAACGCTCTTTGTATACTTAGTGGATGGCGGACCGGGATTCGTTAGTAAAAGATTAAATAAAGCAAATTCTGTTTCGAAAACGAATAAAAAAAACATGTCTTAAAAATAATGCATAAGCATGGACGATGCCAACGAAGTGAAGGTGCCAATTGGGGAAGGGGGCGGGGGAGTTAAATAGAGGAAATACGATCTACTCAATTCACACACCTACCTTTTCAATCCCATGCAAGCAAAGCACTTAGGTAAAATTAACATATCCAAGCGTCTAAACGGATAGGGACCCAAAAGCTCGCAAGAAGCTTCCAGAAACTTGGGTGCATAACCTAGCAACTCATCCGCTGCCCTTTCAATCACGCTGGGAGGAGCAAACATACGACACGTGACCGCTACGTTCGGGTTGGCCCCATCTTTAGTGTCAGCGTTTCTAGACTGTCGACATTCCCACCATCCCACTGCCACGGCCAGTGTAGCACAAGGCAGCGGGATGCCCATCTCATAGAGGTAGGTCACTGAAAAGCAGAAAGAGACACGTCCCGTATAAGCAATTTGGACCACAACGGATAAAAGCGGACTGATTTTCAAGCCATTTCAAAGGATTGCAATTATAGATTAAGCAGTTCATTGGCATTTCAACAGGATGCATTTAAATTCATTAGACGGTTGCAGATCAGCGTTACCTTGACCGTCGTTTGGTGCGGTTCTGCCGACAAGTTCGTTACCACTCATCAACACGACACAGCCCTCAGGAACGTGAATGGATGCCTGCCATGATGCCATGGCAACAGGAGGCTCTTGACACGGCATTAGTGATCGGTTGTTGATGTAAGCACCTGGAGAGTACACGCAAGGCCTGGTACAAGATACAGAGAAACTTAGTCAAGGAATTTGTCTGGTACAGATAAAGCAATTTGCATGTTCGCTTTGGTTCTTTTTTTTATTGAGCTCCATAACAGTCCATTTCGATTAGTCTCGTCTGGTGCACAGCCTTTCGTATGGTTTTACGTCACCTCAATTTGAGAAAGAGGCTTAGGGCAACTCTGACCTTTTATTTAATGTATTCTTTAACCCTTTCACTCCTAGAGTCAATTATGGAGAATGTAATGTATTTCTAACTTTTACGTCTGTCAACGAAATTCTACAGTGTGACCATTCAAATGAAACTTCTTCGTCAGTACTTTTACATGGTACTATTTATTTTTCGATATTTTATACAATGAAATTTGGAATGTTTCTTGAATTTTGATTTTTGAAACTCTTGGGAGCTAAGGGTTAATGTATTAATTACCGATCAGTGGAGGGCTGGAGACTAACTTTTGAACTTACTGAGCTTTACTGAGCCTTCCTGAGTTTAGTAATTATTGGCCATTATTAGTTTGTAACCTGTCACATTTAACCAGCCAAAAATAAACGTTCACTAGTCTTGTCATATTAGTTTTCCATGCGAGGTCACGGCAATTTATAGACTTGCCCACAATTCGAGATCAGGAATTTTCTTCTCGGGGAGCGAAATAACACCAAGCGCGAACCCACGAGCGAGCCTCGAAAAGGCTTCCAGAATGGGAATGAGAAGAGAAGGACTTCGAGAAAGTCTTGGATTTCTCTTGTTAAAGTGATGTAGAACTCGAATTATAGCCAACGGCGAGTGTTTCCACGGCTATATCTAAAGTAAAACCGACAGATAATTTCTGTGATGCCGATCCCTCTTAACTATTATTTCAAAATGAAACTTCTTTCCACTATTAAATTTGAAAAAAAAATTTAAGTGAAAGAGCTCAAGCAAGCAATTGCTTGACTTACTTGCCATCTTGATCAGTGGCCCATGTCAGTGACTTTCCTTCTGGACTCGTGTGATACTTAATCCATATACACCTGGGCCAGGCCTTTCCAGTCGCATCAGGTTTCCAAATTCGCACAAACCACCCATACACAGAATATGGCAGACCCTTGAAAGGCAACGGGTTCTGGGTGTTATGACCCAGGATGTTATCAAGGAAACTGGAAGATGCTTCGTCTGTCAAAGCTCCGCTCTGTTCGTGGCCAAAGAATGTTAATTTAAAGTCTTCTGGAAGGACTACTTCGCTCACCGATTCAATGTTCACCAAAGTACTGTCCAATGTCATTTGGAATTGCCTTTTTGTTACTTCTTCATTGCTTGGTTCAAGAAATAACACAATGCTTCCTTCCATGATTTTCTCACTAAATTTGACGGTTAAGTCTAGGATGTAGTGATTGACAAGGACTTCATCGACATTGGCCATTAATGGCAAGTCCTCACTCTTATCCCAGTCATTGCTAGTCGAGCTTATCGACTCTTCAATTGTTGTCTCGCATGTAGACTCACATTCAGGTTCATGCTTTGTCTTCTTGGCTGATATCCCCTCCTCCATATCACTAGAATAATCAAGCACCAACGGCCTTTTCTCAGCGCAGCTGTCTTCCCTATTAACACAACTTTCTTTAGCTTCCATAATTTCAAACAAATTTGTATTCTTGAATAGATCAGCTTCTGTATTTCTTGCAGAAACCGATTCAGTTTCGTTTTCCATATTACTTGGTGTGATGGCTTGTTCGCCAGACCTAATTTCAAGATTTAAATCTGTCGCAGATGAACTGGCAGTTGTAGCAGACATTTCTGACAAACAACCGCAACCCTTAGTCACCCCAAGGCATTTTCCAAGGCATTTATTTTTACTTTCTAAGTTTCCAGACATGCAGTGCTTTTCTAGACCTTTCTTTCTTCTTTTACTAGGAGGACTTTGAGAACTTTCCTTTGCCTTGACACTTTTCTCTTCCTTGCAGTACTTTCTAAAGTTTTGAAGCCATGTTTGAAACTGAACCTTGCTTCCAGCGTTACTGTTTGATGCGCAAATATTTTGAACGTCGGATTCTGTCAATGACCAACCATTCGGATCATTTTCATCACCAGTGTCATCGCTATCGGATGGAACATAAGACTCATCTTCACGAACACTCAGACTTTCTTTACCGTCTGAGAAGCTTTCGTTGATGGTCGAAGACGGGTCCTCATCACACATTCCACTGACTGGTTTCTCGTCAAGCTCATATTGGTCGAGATTCAGTGTACTTGCTTTCTTCTCTTTTGAGCTTTCACCTTTCAGGAATGCGCCAATGGTTGATGATTCCTTTTTCAGGCACGTTAAACCAACTAGCTCCTCCTCAATTTCATCTCCATTATCTTCCAAAGAAACTGTAATTCCACACTCTCTAGACAAAGTTGAATCTTCCAAAACTGGCGTTATGGTTGACAACTCCTTCGGAAGACAGGCGACACCTGGACTATCGTGGTCCAGTTTCACCGCACCTCTATTTTCTTCTGGTTGACTTAAATTTGTCACATCTTGGCTTCTCGTTGGAGATGGCTTCTCGTTATCCAGCTTTAAGCTGACTCTGTCTTTCTCTGGTAGGCTTGCATCTTTCAGAAATGCGCCGATGGATAAAGATTCCTTCTGAAGACACGCTAGACCAACTGGTTCATGATCAAAGTCGCCTTTATCATGGATCAATCTTACTTCGTCCTCTGATGAACTAGAATAGTCTACAAGTGCACAGATAGTCAATGGCTTCTCATCAAACGTTACTCTATTCGGATCTTCATTTACAGCAAAGATTTTACCATCACAGCTAAACACACCATTGTCTCCACCCTTTTCCTTCGGGCCTTCTTCCATTACAACTGTAACGCGACCTGTTTCCTCTTTTCCCAAAATGGATTTGTTTACTAATAAGGAATTGCTTCTATTCCCCAAAGGAAAGCTCGTGTCCGCTGAAACTAAACAAATTGATGAAGGTGTCTTTTCATAACACAATGAAGTAACTGGATCACTCCCTGCCGTGGGTTTGCTGTTAACGTTGGATATACTGCTGCTTCCATCCTCCTTTTGAACTGATTCAACCATATTTCCTTCTTTCGTAGTTGCACCTGCATTTGTAGAAACTGTTGCAATGATGAACGGCGAACTCACTTCTCCGCTTGATGTTGTGGGTTTTATATCAGGACTGGACTGACAAAAGTTTTGGTCTTTCTTACGAAATGATTCCAATGTTGTCCCTTCAATTGAAATTGTACAGGTACTTGAGTTACATGGGCTAATTGCCAAAGCAGGCCGCATAGGATTCAATGCTGGTGAAAGTAGATGTAGTCCACACTTCCTGCTCAAGCCGGAGAGCACGTGGCATGTCTCCATATACACTTCTTCCAATGTCCAAGATGACACACCATGACCAACTGGCTTGTTGCTGTAGACAGCTGTAAATGCAATAAATAAACATTAGTCTCTTTTCAAAGCATATACAGTCAAAACTCTCTAAAGGGAATAATATACGACTCAACATCGCTCAATGTTTGTTGCTCAACAAGTATTAAACCATGCTGTGACTTGTTGAATGACTAGTGATGCTAAAATTGGCCAATTTGTTCAAGTTTTTCCCTTGCGCCTTGGAGAAATCGCTTTCATATCTTATTATGGTTTGTTCTTTCCTTTGAGGAATCACTTGGTATTTCCTCTCAGTGCTGTTATAGCATTTTGTGAGAGCAAACAGGTTTTGACCAAAAAGTGAAAAATCCCCGCGACATCCTCTCAGTGCCCCTTTAGATCAATGGCTCCTATGATCCAACTCATGAATGCGAAATGTTCGGACCCTCCCCTCCCCTAAACGTGTTGCTTCGCCGACCCCCCACCCCCTGCATCCAACTCCTCACCGTTCCCTCCATCCAACTCCATCCACATGGATAAGGCATGTGACCATTACATATCGTTGGCTCAATGTTCACCCGACCCCCTCCGTCCAACTCCCCACCCTCCCCTCCCTCCAACGCCGTCACCATGGATATGGCCGATGACCATTGCACATCGCGGGCTCAATGATTACAGCCGATAGAGTGATTGATCGATCGAGTGAAATATCTACACAAATGCTACAACTCGATCAACGCTTCGCGTATTCACGAGTTAAATGAAAAGGGCCTCCATTACTGGGGATAATCGCACCAGATGACCCGCCAACTATACAAAGTGCTTTAATTAATTAAAGTATAGAGCAAGGCTGATACTACGTAGAACATTTAACGCGACAACGACATGATAGAGCCCAAACTGAAAGCCAAAATGTAACCGTGGACAGCTTTTTCGACCTGGTTGGGTCTCGTCAGCGCGGTGTAGCAGCAAAAAGATAGAAAAACTAGCGCGAACGCAAATTCTCTACCAAATCGCACGTGGTGATGGCAACAGATGAGAGCTCGAATTGCATTTTGGCTTTCAGTTTGGGCTCTATCGTGTCGTTGTCGCGTTAAATGTTCTACGTAGTATCAGCCTTGCTCTATACTTTGATTGTATCTCTATTTTTGGCTGAGTAGATCTGTTGCAGATCCTACGTACACCGGCAGCATTTTCGTTCGCGGCCCTTTGCTTCTTATTTAATTAATTACCTGATGGAATTCCTTTACCAGCTAGTCTGTTCCCATTTTCTCCAACAGCCAGATGAATCATGTAGAGCAATACAGGGAATGATGCTGAGCAGTTTTTGTTTCCATTGTCCACCAGTCCAGTCACTGCCAGGTGCCTTTCGGAAGGCGACTGTTCCGAGTTACTTGCAGAAGTATCATCATGTTGAATTTGCACGAGCCTGTTCTTGATCACGTAGGCCTGCATTGCCGTGATATGCTGAAAATGGACTCCATAACAGATGCCACCAGTCTTTTGACTATTCCATTCTTTAACGACCTCAATAAGCTCAACGTTAGGTCTAGAAAACATGGGTCCTATCGCAATGAAGAGAACTTTAAAACTATCGTATGGGAGCAGACTTAAATGATTCTTCAACGACTCCTTCAAAACACACGTTTCGTTGTGTTTAACCTGAACAACCATGTATTCAAACTTCACGTCTGAGGCTCTTCGTATTTGAAGATTTGCTGTTATTGCATTTGCAAGGGCGATGTGTGATCCACAATTCCTGGTTTCATCAGGTTCTTTGGATGATGTACCAGGACCTTCATCTTGAACAAGAAGAACAACTCGGACTGACGACATGACCAGTCCAGGTGGAGTAACCTTTAAAAGTTCAATAAAAACAAGTTTTAATTTTGAAAACTACGAAAACGAATAAATTGTCTAAATACTGACACAATACAGAATTCCTCACTTTCCCGAGTAACAATTTCCCCACCCCACCCCACCCCACCCCCACACCCAAAAGCACCAGAGTTACATTTATGTTTAATTGTTTTCAGCGCCAAATGCGCTTTTTAAAGAATTTCAAGTCTTTGCATTTTGATTTTTAAATTCAATAATTTTCCAGGATTTAATGGCACTTGACAGTGTGATGTTGGTGAATGACAACAGACAGCAATGACTAGTTTTTAAAATAAACTAAGCAAACGACATTTGATGAATTAATTTGTATACCCAATGTCAGTTGGTCTTTCCATAGAGCGGTTTTCAATTGAGCGTCGAAAGTAATTTCACGATTGCTTTGGTTTTGCATTGTTACGCTTTTTGATTGGCTAAAAATTCTCGCGCCACTATCTCAACCAATCAGAAGTAAAACCAAAACATATTGTGACTTGCTCGCATGCGTTTTCCCGCGCTTGCCGCCGGCTACATGAATTTGCTTCGAGTTCTGATTGGTTCATTTGATTATCTACGTCTGTCGTGATTGGCCAGAGTAATTTCTTTGGTTTTGTTTTACGACACTCAACTGATAACCACTCTATCCAGCCAGCGGAATTATCGACCATGCTAGAACCGTGGGAATACAGTGAAACATCAAATACCTGATCGTCTTTGCCTTCCATTGAAAGCCTGTCATTCACAGTATCAGGGTCTAGAACCTCCAGACCCATCTCCCTTGCAAGGTCTGGAAATCCCTCCACGCATGCCCTGTCCACTGCATCCCTTAATCGTGTACCACAAGTCGTACATGAAGTCATACTGGGAAGCATTGTCGAGAGCATCAAATGCAGATCGGCCACCTGGGAACCAGTTTCATAAACCTCTTTTGTACTGCCGCAGAGAATACACTGCAGTTTGGTCTTCAGCCAGTCTGCATCTACCGGCCAATCCTGGGATAAAAAACGAAGAAACAAATGAGAATATTGTGTTTTCTAACACTTCAAGGTAAATGAGGCCACCTTAACACTTCACACAGACACTAAAGTAGCAGAACCGAGTCTCCATTCAGAAGGTTCATATTATATAGGTAGTTAAATATCTATATGAGCTCCGGGGACAAAAGGTTCGACTGTAAAAGCTGTGACCTTTCTTAAAGTGTCCTAAAGTCCTAAAGTGTGCAAATGCAAGCTATTGAGTAGTACTTTCCTGTGGTACAGGTTTACTATGCTTTACAAGGTGGTTCTTACTTTTGAGCCTGTGGATAAAATCGTAAAGTGTGACCCTTCGGATGAAAGCTACTGAGTAGTACATGTACTTTCCTGTGGTAGTGCTGTGGTGCTATTTACAAGGTGGTTCTAACTTCTCGATCCATGGTTGAAACCCTAAAGTGTGTCCATTCAAATGAAAGTTACTGAGCAGTCTTTTCCTGTGGTGCTGTTCATTATGCTGTACAAGGTGGTACTAACTTTTGAGTGCGTGGATGAAATCCAAAAGCGTGACCATTCAAATGAAATCTATTGAGCAGTACTTTCCTGTGCTGCCGTTTATTATGCTGTACAAGGTGGTTCTAACTTTTGAGTCTGTAAATGAAATCCCTAAGTGTGACCATTCAAATTAAATCTATTGAGCAGTACTTTGCTGTGGTACTGTTTATTATGCTGTACAAGGTCGTTCTCACTTTTGAGTCTGTGAATAAAATCCTTAAGTGTGTCCATTCAAATGAAATCTATTGAGCAGTACTTCCATATGGTGCTGTTTGCTACTGGAATTGGTTGAGAAGATAGCAAACTCACCACATGAGAACAATCCAGCTTCAAAGTAAAACATGATGAGATGTGAACAGCCATCAGTACATCGTTCAGCACACTCTGGCAAGCCATCACAAAGTCGTGCAAGGAGCAGAACTCTTCAAATCCACACTTCTTCCCCAAGGCGAATGGTGTGCATGAGAAGACCTGACCTTGGCAGCTTGAGTGACAGCTCAACGCTGCAACAACTTCAACTGTCAGAATACAGATAGAGTATGTGGCATTAAAATAACAGCAGCTTTCCTGTTTACTTTGAGGAGACATCTGTGCACAAGTTACTTACCATGATGATTAAAATTTCTTAGCCAAGTTAGACTGTAAAATTTAATAGCAACTGAACATCATGATAGACAAAGGGTAAAAATGACTACTTTGACCAAAAAATCTGAAATAAAGTCGAACATCTCTGCGTAAATACCTATCACAAACAGCCAACTCTCTCAAGTAACCACTGTCCATGATGCCAAGGTGTATTTTCTTCAGTAAATTAATTTAAGACTTCTCGTTTGAGACCACTTCTCCTAGTCTACAGACCCACTTTCCCAGCCATGGGTGGTTAAAAGATTGCCGAGTTTTCATGTTACTGACTCAGCCTGTACTTGAGTTAAGATCTGATCCAACTCTTTTTCCATCTTCTATGTGATTAGGCTACTTACAGTAGCATTTCTAAAAGTTTTACCATGATCTAGCAATGTACTTGCAGGACATTAAAACAACATAATAGCCATTGCGGTGCCATTGCTTACCAAAGAATCACACATACCTGTTGGGCAATGGCTCTTCAGAAACTTTAGGTTTGCAATGCACTCCATTAGTTCATGACGACTCACAAACGTTTGAGTGATCACAATACAGCCATGTTGTTGCACCCCTGTAATACATTTAAAAATATAACAAAATGTGTGATGCTGTCATCTAGTTCATCAATACATGCACTAGCCTGTTCAGCAACCCACAGGTACTGGCAGGGAGAGGAAGGGGGCAGGGTTTGGGTACGTAAATCAAATGTGTGGAGAGAGCACAGAGCATGAGAAGGTAGCATCTGTCTTCACTTCCAGTGACTTTTAAACAACAAAGAAATAGAGAATGCTTTCTGTTAAGATACAAGATACAATATGTAGTGTTTCAATTATTTCTCTCAAACTTGAGTGAGTATTTCAATAATTGAAGGCTTGAAAGTAAAACTTAATATTATATGTAATGGTTGGAATCTAAATCACTCAAAATAATCAGCTCTTTTTTAGCAATTAAGCACCTTTACTAAGAACCCAATAATCGATTTCTGCTCTAGATGTCATTATGTACAGTGTACCTTCTGCCATAAAAGCAGCTTTAAGAAACAGAGAAATCCAATCCCCAAACTGAGACTGTGGGTCTTTGAGATTAAACACAGCAAGAACCTGGAAGGAAAAGTACATTAAAATAGGAATTCTTATTTTAAAACGCTTACAGAGTAATAAGTGTACATGTACAAGTATACAGCATATAAAGTTATCTTTAGCCATTTCAGCTCAATTTGAGGATCAAACTTGGATATTGTTGAAACTGAAATAATTTGTCATGAAAAACATGGACAAAGATTGTAAACTACATGTAAGGGTGCTTTTGATTCTCTTTCAATTTAAATACTGGATTGTATTCTGGGATAAGGTATAGAAATCAGAGAGTTTTGGTCTACAATAGGGTGTCATTTACCTAGAAACTGATTAGTGGTATTAGGAAAAAATTCTTACCAGTCTATGTGGTCTATGATAGGGTATAGATTTTTGGTGTCTACTGTCTAGAATAGGGCTTCAAAATTCAGTTGAACACAGGGATGTGCTCTTAGAAGAATCACAGGGAAACCAAAGGCTTCCAACTATATAACCTGGGGTGTCTGGCACTCCCGGGGGGGGGGGGGGGGGAGTATTCCCTCAAAATACCTAATATACAGGTATGTGCTGCCCAACGGGGTCATGATTTTGGGACTCCTGATCTAGAATGGGGTATCCAATTTAGAGACATTTCCTAGAATGGGGTATAATATTTCGAATACACAAAAGTTTCAAATTATCAGCAGCCATTTTTTCTTGAATGGGGTATTAAAAATTGACCTATTTCTAGAACGGGTATCATTTTGAGTGCAAATTCTTTCTAAAACGGGGGTCCAAATTTGGAGACCCGGGCGGCACATATCCCCCCTGCCCCCCGGGCCGGCACTGCAGCTTTATGCAAAAAGGAAGTTTTTCTAGTTCCCCTAAGACAAAAGGTAGAAGCCTGCAGAGGCCCTCAGGTGCTGCTAGAGCACAGCCCTGGAACATGGTATGGTATACTGTATAGGGAAAGGGGTTCAGAGTACCAGCAGAACACCACCACCACAGTTAAGTTCTAGTTCCCAAGTGGGGAATATATAAAGTGAATTATATGTGAATTCTACAAAGAAGACTGTAAAATAAAATACTGTACAAGGTAAAATAGTTAAAAAAAAGGTTTTTAAATTGACTTATTATATCCTCTTTGGTGGGGGTGTGCAGTCTACTTCTGTAGCCCCTTACCAATTATTTTAGATCAAAATGAATAATTTTTCCTACCCATTTTCAGACCAGACAGGCTAAAACACCATACACTCTGCAGGAAGGGTTTTGCACATTATGCTCAAATTTATTCACTATAATAATAAATATTATGCTTATGCTCGGTGCTAAAAAAAAACGTTTTCATGCTTGGAAGGCAATACTATCACAGTGGGCACAGATTCACTCAAAATCGCTCGCCATTCGCATGCTAACAAAATGGCAGAAAACAGTAGCCCATCAATTTTCGAAATGTCATATCTTTGGACCGCATCAACATATTAACAAGCTTTTTTCACTTTTGAAATTATTATGCTGTCATCAGATATCCCATAATACTAATTTCAAATTTTGGCGCAATATTTGTGACGTCATTTTCCCGCCAAAATACTTAAATTTATAAAACAAAAAACATACGATTTTTGCGAATGATAACTTCTATATATTATTGTAAAATTTCAGCTTCCTAGGTTCAAAACTGTTAAAGTTGAATGAAGCGCAAGTTTTTCAGTCGATTTGATTCTAAATGACCTTTGACCCCAGCAGACAATGGGCGGGGAATTCAAATTTTGAAACGTCATATCTTTTGATCGGATCAACGTATTTACGAGATGTTTTCAGTTTTGAGATGCTTGTGGCGAATACTTTCAGAAATTGTCATTAGATATCCCATAATACTAAGTTATTTTTTGGGCGCCAACTTTATGACATCATTTTCCCGCCAAAATTGCAAAAATGGAAAAACAAAATAGATTCAATTTGTGAAAATGATGAGTTCTGTGCTGTTGTGAAATTTCATGATTGTTAACAACATCAAAACGGAAAAAGTTATTATTATATCGCGAAATGGCGAGCGATTTTGAGTGAATCTGTGCCCACCATGTATTATGCTCTGTTATGCTCACATAAAAATTGTTTTTATTTTTGTTATATTGAAGCATGAGTGATGCCTCAACGTAAAATGCCATGCAAAAATTGCTGAATGATATCCTTTGTGTCTGTATCAGAAGAGTTACTGGAGGACGTGGAGGTCATGGAGGTCAGTCGATAATGAAGAAGAACTAAAGTCCACCATGTTGACTTTCAGAGACTGATGTCATGTGACTACAAGTAGTCAGGTGACAGATACCCAGATTTCTCTTGGCTTGACTAGGGCCCAGACCCCACAGCCGGTTTTCATCACAAGTATTCTGGCATGATGTCCGGTTCTTTTCCCTCTGTCATTATTATGCTTAAAATTATGCCGCATGTGTAAAACCCGATCTGCAGGGCACATATCTACATATCTAACCCTAACCCTAACCCTGGGCTGGGTTGTTTAAAGCGCGATTAAGCTAACCTATAGGGTTAGCGTCAATTTTGATTCCAGTTAATACTTAATCTATGGAGATTTTTCCAAAGTATTTTCGCTTTTTAGTTTCAGCTTTGACTTGTCTTCTTGTAGCTTAAAATATGTTTTTGAAAACAGTTCTAACAACAGAAATTAAATCCCTGGTTAAGTTTTAATCCTGGGTTAGCATTAACCAACTTTTGAACAACCGGGCCCAGTACATGTAGCTTCAATACCTTTCTTGTTCCTTCAGGCAACCCCTGTGCTTCAATCAAATGTTGACTGTTATCAAAGTGAACATTGGCCACTTGATGATCATTAGCTCCAGAATCAATTTCTTTCATATGATGGTGAACCTCTTTACCGACGTGGCTCTCCAGGACTCTGACATTCTTCAGTGTATTAAGAATCCAGCAAGGTTTACCTTGAAAATTAATTTTTATACCAACATCAAACAACAATCTGTTACAACACCAAGTTGCAAGAACATTGTCTAGCTATAGACAAGTGTAAAATTTTTAGATTTTGATCAGCCCATTAACTAATAACATTTTTCAGTGCTAGGTACTGTAGACTGAGGCAGGGCAGAAATTGCATGCACAGTATTTAAAATAACATTTATACTGTCAAATCTCTCCTTTCCAAAGAGGTTCACAACACATACAAACCCTACCTCTATAATAAGGAAACCTCTTTTATGCGGAAACTCAGTTCTGTCCCATTTTTCTCCACAAAAGACCCCCCCCCCCCCCCCCCCTCCCCCCTGCGAGGAGATGGGATGTGCAGGTATTGAGAAGAAAGATGAGACAACACAAAAAGGTAGAACAATTGACTTATCTTAGGGTCACATGATAGATCTGGTATTTACCAGGGTCTGTTTTTCACTGCCATTTTGAATACTAAGAAGTCAGTGGGGATAAGGTTGCCCAGAAGACCAAAAAGAAAATACCAGGATGAATGGTTGAATTCAGGCTATGGATCAGCTGAAGGACACAATACCTTGCAAGGCCTCTGCATGCTTCCTACATTGTGGAAAGTCGCATCTGATGTACCTTGTATCCCCAGAAATGTCACATGCAAACACAGTGCTGGAGAGACGTGTTAGAAGCTCCTGTGCCTGATTGAAAAAAAAACATAGTAATTTTACATAACATTACCCCAAAATAAACAGTCAAGTGCATGCCTGTCTATATTTCAGGAGGGTGAGGAGGCCACAACTGTGGGTATCTATTGACAGCATTTATCTAACCCAAGGTCCTGGAACTCCTTGATCAATCTACCCCTGTACATGGATTGAAATTTTTAGTAGTCAAGAGTGATTGGACCATTAGAAGGAGATGACATAGCACTGCAGCCTGTCTTTTGAAATAGCTGCAAGACGGCCGGTCAATCACTGATTCCAGGGGCTTGAAGGTTCATTTTTTTGTCAACTTGGAACTTAACTTTTTAAGGCCTTGCCCCTAGACTCTATAACATGCTTCATTTAAAATTTAATTTTAGACCTACCCAGGACTAGTTGTAATTATGAAGCATTAAACATCAAATCAAACAACTCTTTCATGGTACCTACAAACTTTCTCTCTCTCCTGTGTGATGTTTAAGTAATCCACAAATTTCAAGAAAGGAACTAAAATAATTATTAAAGGGGCAGTATCATGAGGTCGAAACTTGAAAACGTCGGCCCATGTTCTCAAGTTTGATTCGGCAAATTGAAAAAGGCCGTCGAGAAGTGGAAGATATTTGTTGAATCCAAAAATCCGTTTTGATAACCGGAACAACAAAAAAATCACTTTTAACAGTGATATGTCCAAAATTCCGGTGCAAGAACAAAGAACAGTGCTGCGCGTGGAATCTCGTGATACTGCCCCTTTAAGCTTGACTTTTTTGTACAGTCCTGCAGTTTCCTACAAGAACATACCTATTCCAGACCAAAGAGGCAGAATCTAGCCACAACCTAGATTTTACCTCAAATTCATACCCCTGGGAAAACACCCCCTCCCCCATATATAACTTAAAATACATAGGGGAAGTATATTTTCCCAGGGGGTGTATGTCATATGTCAACTGCAAGAGTTTATAAAAGAGTGAACTTTTATTTTTAAAATAAAATGATTCTTACAAAATAGAGATTTTCAAGATCGAATGAGATATAGGACTGGAAATTTGGAAAATGTTATTAAAGGGAAAACACAGTGATACGTGCTGGAAGAATTTCCTCTTAGTCATCCTGCGTCACCAGAAACGTGTCGGCTATCACAACATGACGTGTAGTAAACTGAACCGAGTTTGAGAAAAATTTTATTTAGGCGCAAATTTGGCGACTAGCAAGAAAATCCCATATCATCTTCAGCTCAATTGTTCAATTAAATACGACAACTTATTTAAATAAAACTGTCCTATACAAGGTATTAAAAGGTTTCTACACCAGGTGACACACCAGGTTAAATATTGCTAGGAGTGACATAAAATCAGGCTGTGAGTTTAACGCGATGCAAGTCAATTCAAAAACCGCGATTTTAATTCTTAATGGAAAAGGAGAAAATTAACAATGTTATTCTGAATGAACAGGAGTATGATATACGCCATACCTTTGCAGAGAGAGCCTGATTTTCTCCACAGATTTTCTTTGTTTGGTCCGCCATGTTGGAACATGGTGTAGTGCCCGCGTTCGAAAGCAGAAAGCTGATCAGCGGTATCTCCTTGACTGCAGCTTTCAAACAAAATGGCGGGCGAGTCTAGCGTCGAAGGAAAGCAAGTTTTATTTGCTACGGAAGCGGAACTGTATATTGAGCAGCTAAAAACATATCCGTTAAAAGAAATAGGAAGTACAAAGTAAGTATTTTTCGTCATTTGATAACGCTATTTCATGTAATTTTTGCAAATCTTGAAATGTGATCATTACAATCTGTAACCATTTCGACTACCCGGCACTAGCCTCGAGCTATCGACTTCTTTTCCTTCTTTATATGTGATCTAAGTTCTGCGAAAAAGAACCGCTTATACAACCATTTGTAGAATAAACCCGATTCGGCTTCGCGAGGTTTTTGCGAGCCACATACAGCATTTCTAGTAACAATAGTGGATGTACTGTGTTGTAGGTTAAAATTATTTTAGGTTAAAATTAATAATAATTTCAAACTACAATTTATAGGTTAATTTTTATTTTCCTTTTTCTGAGATTATGTTAATGAATCTGGGACAAAGGAAAATAAAAATTAACCTAGTTTGAAATAATTTTTAACCTAAAATAATTTTAACCTACAACAGATGTACATGTACTGTATGCTCAAATTTTTCAAGACCTTTCATAATTCAAGCTTTAGCTGTACAACCTTTTTCAAGCCAATTTTCGGAGTTTTGTTTCGGAGTTCTCTTTTTTTTAGCAACGTGTGATAAAAGTTAAACACGGCCATAGATGATGGAATAATATATTTCAATTTTTACAGATGGACGAGTCAGCATGAATTCATAGAAAAACTAAACATGCAGGTACATAGTCTTAAACAAACCAACTACCTACCTGGATTAATTTGTGCCAGTTCTTGGAAAGCACTGATCTGTACCCTTTTAAAAGGCACCACAATGGCTGATAATAATTATCATAATTATCATTTTGGGAATGAACCACCACAACTGCAGTTGCAACCACTCTAACATTGGTTTCATTATACAGCAATCAGCAGCTTCCCCCAGGGATCCAGCCCTGGGGCAGGGCTGTCATTAACACCCGTAACAAGCTTGTTGCTTTGTCAGTAAATTTTAATTTACTGTATAATGCCAAGATCACCCATAACAATGCAACTTTAACGTGCAAGGCTGATCAGACAGCAAATTTGTTCGATTTCTTTTCTTTTGTATTTACCCAATATTTCGGTTAGACAAAACTAACCTTCATCAGGGGCTAAGAAAGGTAAGATAACATAACATCAAGGTCCTATTAAGTGTACTCACCCGTAACAGATGCTACTGTAGGTATAACAGATAACAGTTTTCTTTTTCATTTTACTCTTAAAAATAATTCTAGATATGTACATTAGAGAGATATATTTGTTTTACTTTGTAGGATTTATGTTATAGTGTCCCCAATTAGCTCTTTTCCGAGCTAAATACATCAACACTTCAATAAAGGGTGTGGGGCAAAACATCACTTTTGTTTAGGGAGATCAATCCCAGGGACCACTCCGCAAGACCCTGGGGATTTGTAATAACAGATTGGCAATCTACACTCTCTCCCAATTACCCATGAACATTTGATAAAGTTTGATTGGGCATTTAGACAAATTCCCCAGGGTCCCCAGGTGTACCCCCTTGGGGGAAGCTGTTGATTGATGATGCGTTAGGGGACAACAACCAATCAGGCCCAACTTTTATAAAAATGCATTTTTTGTTTTGTTTTTGAGGACAATTTTTTAAAGTGCACCTAAACCCTAATTTTTCTTTCTTTTAATCAACTCAATGTACGTTGAAAAGTCGAATAGTGGAATATTTCTTGTTTTTACCGTTGCGTTAGTGAGTTATAGAGATTTGAATTTACAAAATGCTAATTAGATGACGTCAAATGCAGACTTTACCATTATTTCTGCTTCAATTTACAATACGCAGTTCACAGCTTAAGGATAATCAATTTAAGAAATACTAAAAAAACTGTTTATAGTCAAATGATTTGTAAAAAAAATATTACTTGGAGGTGGAAACAAGTAGTTGTATAATAATCGAGTCTGCATTTGACGTCATCTAATTAGCATTTAGTAAATTCAAATCTCTATAACTCACTAACGCGACGTTATAAACAAGAAATATTTCAGTATTCGACTTTTCAACGTACATTGAGTTGATTAACAGAAAAAAAAATTGGGGTTTAGGTGCACTTTAATTCATTATAAAGATCTATGTACACTGTAAGTTTTAGATTACCTTTTAACAAGCTTCTTTTAGCTTGTTAGGCTATGTGAGTATTAAGTTAAGTATCTTAATATAGATTATTCTTATTTAGGCCATCATTAGTGCTTCATCACAGACAGATGAGTTTGTCAAGGAATTGCTTATAACCTTGGAAAAGGTATAGTTACATAATCGTACAACTGATACATTGTAAGTTATAAACCTTATTCATATCCTTGGGGAGTGTGAACGTAAAGTGATCAACACCTCTATAGGGGTGTCTATGTTGTGGTTCAAATTTTTCTTTGGTTTGAAAATTTTCAAACTAGTTTGATTTTTGTTTTCCTTCATCTCTGATTATGGTAATGAATCAGGGACAAAGGAAAATTTAAATTAAACTGGTTTGAAATTTTTCAAACCAAAAACAATTTGAACCACAACTCTAAATCCTGAATTTAGTCCCCCCTCTCTGATAATTATAGACCCCACCCCTTTTGGAGCAAGAAATTTATTAATCCAATGACTGTATTACTGGCACTTTTTTACCATACCAATATTAACATTCTCATGAGCTTTGGTGGAAATATTACCTGTACTTGTAATTAAAACTATCGATAATAATGGTAATCACAAATAACGGTACCTAATCATAACGATAATCATGTATAACACTTATCGATCAATCAATAAAATATTGAAATAAATGTACACTAAATAACCCTGCAAAAGGGGGGAGGCTTAATATACAATTTATGGCACGTTAATTGTACTCACTGAGTGGAATCAGATAAAAGAATAATGTCTGACATTATAGTAATTTTTCTTACCCTTATTCTCAGTTGATTTTTATTCTAGATTCCCACACTGATTCATGAGCTGTTAGCTGTTGAACTTTGGAAAGAAAGGGTGTTTCCAAAACTCTTAGAGTCAGGCTACAGTCCACACACAACTTTACCTGTTTATTTTGTGGTAGGTATAACTTAATCAACCATCATTAATATGTACACTTAGATACATGTACAGTGTACTTGTTATGCAATAGTTGCAAGTGGTATACCATGAATCCCACAATTTTTCTTAGTATAATATAGGCTCATGTGTACAATGTATATGTTGTGGTTCTTTTTAAACTAAAGAAAATTTTGGACCATACCATATACAAATAAAAATCAAGTGAGTCAAAAGTAGGATATTTCATGGTTATTAGCATGAGGAAGCCTTGCATAACTATTTTATACCATCAATGCCTTTATAACTTTGGTAGCATTGAAGGTCTTCCAAAGATTTCTGACAATTTTAGAATATTGTGGCAATCATTATTAATACTACAATGTATTTGAAAGTTTGTGATCAATTTCTGAATTTACAGAAAGTGTTACGAGAATTACCAATGATTGTCCACAGCTAGATCATTTTTAACATTTTTTGTCATTTTTCAAAATTTTCCGAGGAAAATATGAAGATGTTTTGATTATTCTTGGTTTTCACATGACGTCATAAAATATAAAGTATACATCCTACAAGGCTGTTTCTAAGATGCTATGTGGATACCAGTGTCAGTTATAATCTTTCACAAAAAAAATTTCAGGTTTAAATGATGTTTTGCTTCCGATTTATAAAGGTTTTAAATGTGTCACGCAATTCATCACACTGCTTCAGATAAGGGAGTCCGTGAAAATAAACAAAATTGAACCAGTTGGAAGTTATTTGTACATTAATGCTTAAAAGCCGATTTAATGGAACTTATAGCGAATACAATATATTTTGATTTGATTTTTGGTGTTATTAAGACTGAATTTTTGGCCGCCATGTTGGTGTCCCACTCAGGGACACCAACATGGACGCTCCATTCATTTCTTACTAAAAATGTCTAATATTCGTTTGCCTATAAAACTTGAAGAAAATGCTTTTACTTTTCAAAATTTGGCCAAGATGTGTAGTTTTAAACTCTCTACAATTCCATGATACACATTTCAGAAGCGAAATCTATTGTTTAATGCTTCTGAATTTGATATGACGTAAGTGAAAACCAAGAATAGTCCACTTAAGGTACATCGATCGCTATTAACACGTTGATTTTAAATAAAAATTTCTTGAAAACAAAACAACTGATTGTAGTAAATATATGACGGGTTGAGACAACTAAAGTCAAGGTTTAATAAAAGGAATTTCCGAGGTGCCAATTTTCACACCTAAGGTGTGAAATCCTATTTGAATTGCGGGCTCAAAAATAAAAGATCGTCGTTTTACAGCTTAACTTTTAAAGTCCGATAAAAAATAAATGTGGCAATTTATTCCTATGCAGATTAGGAAAATTCTCACGGGAGCCCGTAATGGAAGCCCATTTCATTTATCGGATATCGGCTTTTACAACAAAACACATGTGGCATGAACTGAAATGGTCGTAATATCGAGTAGAAACATCGTTTTACTACGGGCTCCCGTGAAAAGTTTCTTTCGCGTTGTGAGAATAAGCTACGAAAATTTCAACCAGATATGTTTAATCTACGCATTTATTTTCCAAATACCTTTAAGTGCGGTCTGTGCTAGCGCCTAAAATACGCCAATTTATCGCCGAAATCTTTTGCTTATTGGCCGCCATCTTGGATTATAATCGTAAAACCGCTGCTCGAAGTGTTTGTCTTAACAAACACCGAATATAGGCCGAATATAGGCCGAAAAATGCCGAAAATCCTCGGTATTTCTCGTCTATTGTTATAAAGTCAATATGGCGTCGTAAACAATGATGTAATGCATAGCAACGAGCTGAACTTGATTCATCCAGAATATTTCCTTCGCCGCGAACCGCAACACGAGTACACGCGCAAGCCACGCAAGTTTCGAGTTCTCCTCGTGACAATCTCTGTTGGTTCGCCCACGCCACGCATGCATGAACTCCAGGATTCCAAGATGGCGGATCAAAATGGCGGCCCCAACAACGAAATTTGGCAGCGGTTTTTACCGTTTCTAGTGCAATTGAAAGCTAGAAACTTTGGATTTGACTACAACTTATCATGAACTTCTGATTTCTTTTATTTTTTGCCCTCTTTTTTTTTCCACCCGATAGCGATCTATGTACCTTAATACATGTATATTAATTGAAGGGCTCGGGGCATATCCAACCTATGTTGCTTTTAAGGTGGTTTTTTATTTTTCTCGCTCAGATTTGTCCATTTTTGGCATGTGAACTACAAATTAGTTGCAAAACATTGTTCAGATTTTTTCTGTTGTTTTTTTTTTCCATCGTTTTCAAGAATTAACGTATGTGTTGTGGTTCAAATTTTTCTTTGGTTTGAAAATTTTCAAACCAGTTTGATTTTTGTTTTCCTTTGTCTCAGAATATGATAATGAACCAAGGACAAAGGAAAATAAAAACTAAACTGGTTTGAAAATTTTTAAACCAAAGAAAAATTTGAACCACAACATATGCAAAAAAAAAAATCTGCATGTCTGGCCCACAACTCACAAGGCTGCCCCTTTTCTGATCTGAAGTGATTCCTGACTTTCCTGCCGGCTGGATTGTCCACCAACGTCTATTTTCACCTCGAGCGTGAAATAGAGATTTAGCAAAAAAACATGACTCGTTTTTTTGAGAGGTGCTAGAGACTTAAGGATTTCCGGACTTAATGATGTCCTTCAATCACCAGACGGGCCTTAAACATATTGGCTCATACGCACGCTACAGACGATGTGTTTGCCGTTATTAATAGCAAGCTCGCGATCGATAACGAACCAGGAGCGCATAAATAACGGTATTTTCGTTCATGTCATTGGCGTGGGTTAGGAGTATTGCGGTTGCATATTCTCGCGGCCAATCTGCTGTTATGGCGTCGAAATTACGCTCTGAATGTAAACAACCACTAGAAGACCAGAACTCTGCTTTTTTTCAGGTGAAATTAGTCCAGTTTCTTAGGATTAATGCAAATTCGACAAGGGTTTGTGATATTATTCGTTGTACGATAAAATTAGGCAAATCTGAGCGAGTAAAAAAGTAAAAACGCTCAAAAAGCAACATAGGCTGCCCCGACCCCTTCAATTTCTAGTTTAAATTAGACCAGTAGCAGATGGCTTTGGTCACACAGTTGGCTGTACTTTAGAACCCTTCCTCATAGTTGGCCCTGTGACTCTTGTATAGAGACTGATCACTAAAGGGGGGTACTCTGTACATTTGTGGGTGGTAGTGACATGGTGTGACTCTAAATCCTTATCCTGTGCAACCACATTCTAATCACCAAAAATCCCTACCCTATCCCAAACTCGCTATTTTCTTCATACCACTGATCAGTTTCCTGATAAATGTACCCTATTCCAGATGCAAAATTCTCTGATTTATATAGTATTACCCTATCCAAGACTGAACTGTTTAAAAACCATACCCTTCACAGTGGCACATACCAATATACATGTAGCTTACTGTATATACGAGAGTACCCCCCCTCCCCACCACCTGTGAGTCCAGCATTTGGTGTAAAAAGAGATTCATCAATTAATGTATTTATTTTGTTTTCTAATACCTTAACCTGCCTTCCCTACTGTCTTTCTCAACAGTTGTTTCATGAAGCAACAGTTATCAGTTTGTTGGAAACCATTTTGTATCACAAGGTAAATTTTCTACTAAAAATTAATTATGCACTATTCAATGTCACATGAATTTTGAAGCTCAAAACTTGACCAACAGTATCATTTTTTGCTGCCGCAATTGAACGGGTGACTGTGGAACAAGGCCCTAAGTGACACTTGATGTAGTGATAAATTCTCCTTTTCTTTCCCAAGCAACTACAAGGCAATTTGGAAGGAGAATCTAGTAGTTAATCAAAAGGCACTTGGGGCTTTTTTCCATGCACCCCTTCAATTTTATTATAGTGGACATCCCAGGAACAAAGGATGCTTAAGGTGGCTCGACTGGGTTTTTTGAGGACATAACACCCCAACTTTGAACAGCTGATACTTCACTGTCCGAGCTCGGTCAGGCAAGCTGCTTCACACATAAACTAGAGATGAATTGAACTGTCCAAAAAAGTAGATTTGATAGTCATCAGTGTTACCACAACAACGATCTGATGACGTCATGGTTTTTGCATATTGGTAATTTTCTTAACATCTAGACCTAAACTTTCAAAACGACTGTATGCCTCTTATAGTCTAGATGTATGTCTTCAAGACTGCAAAGTTTGAAAAAATTCTATGAGAGGGTTTTCGAATAAAATTGGGTTGAATATTTTCAATCAAAAATGTAAAAATTCGCATTACTTTCTATTATGTCGTCGATGCCAGCGTTTTCCTGACAAATTGAAACAATATTTTCACCATATATTATTCATGTGTGATAAAAGTACATTCCTTGAAGGTTTCATCCTGTTTGCTTCACTAGATTTCAGTTGATGTGACCAGAAGCAATGTCTTAAATATGCTCATTCTACTCACAGAAGTAACACTTTTGTTAGGGAAGCGTTTATTTAAAAACTAGTCGATGAAATTTTTTTAAAATCTTTTGATTTAAAGTTGTACATGTAATGCACTATCTCTGCAAATTTCAAGTGCATTGAATCATTTTAAGGGCGTGAAATAAAATTAAAAGTATAGGGGACTTTTGCATTCGTCTTCCAAAGTTTTATTGCCGTATTATTTGTTGACAGCTGGTTTATTTCAGGACTTTCTCTTTTGTCTACATTCTACATATTTGTGCGCTTTAAGAGCAACATGTTTGCCATGCCTGCATGCCCCAAAGCGATCGTGAAAATTCTTTTCATAGTACAATAACTACAATGGCAATTAACATAAGGCTGCGGTCATGCACATGTAACACGTTTAAAATTTATTTAAAAGTGCACAAATATGTAGAATGTAGACAAAGGAGAAAGTCCTGAAATAAACCAGCTGTCAACGAATAATACGGCAATGAAACTTTGGAAGACGAATGCAAACGTCCCCTGAGTTTTAATTGTATTTCGCGCCCTTAAAATGATTCAATGCACTTGAAATTTACAGAGGTCGTGCATTATATGTATAACTTTAGATCAAAAGATTTTAAAAAAATTTCATCGACTAGTTTTTAAATAAACGCTTCCCTTATAAAAGTGTTACTTCTGTGAGTAGAATGAGCATATTTAAGACATTGCTTCTGGTCACATCAACTGAAATCTAGTGAAGCAAACAGAATGAAACCTTCAAGGAATGTACTTTAAAGACACATGAATAATATACGCTGAAAATATTGTTTTAATTTGTCAGGAAAACGCTGGTATCGACGAAATAACAGAAAGTAATGCGAATCTTTAAATTTTTGATGGAAAATATTCAACCCAATTTTATTTGAAAACGCTCTCATAGAATTTTTTCAAACTTTGCGGTCTTGAAGACTTACATCTAGACTATAAGAGGAATACAGTCATTTTAAAAGTTTAGGTCTAGATGTTGAGAAAATTACTAATATGCAAAAACCATGACGTCATCAGAACGTTGTTATGGTAACACCGATGTCAATCAAATCTAGTTTTTTGGAAAGTTCATTTCATGTCTAGTATATGTGTGAAGCAGCTTGCCTGACCAAGCTCAGACAGTGAAGTATCAGCCGTTCAAAGTTGGGATGTTGTGTCGCCAAAAAACCCAGTCGAGCCACCTTAACTCAATAGAGGGGGGTACTCCAGATTTAAAGTGACGGGGATGTGTGAATGGGGGCAAAAAAAATACCCAAAAAAAATCCCTTGGGCTTCCAGCAAAACCTGTTACAATAAAATACCCTAAACCAAAATTAAACCCAAAAAAATCTCATGCTGAATTTTCTGATTATGTTTTTCAATTCCATTTTGGACACGAGTCTCTGATTATATTGTTACTCTGTGTTTAGACATATTGTCATTTCACAGAAGTGGTAGTTACAAGTCAATAGACAATGATTAATTGAAACTAAATAGAAGGTAAAAATACTGGGCCAGAGGTATTTTTATGCCAGCTGCATATCAACTGATTTTTATGAAGTCACTTACAAAGGGCTTTTTTCCATGCACCCCTTCAATAAAGGTTTTGGCTTGGCCAAAAACAGCTACAAACAAGTAAATATAATTATAAACATGCCCAGTGCACTGTTCGCATGAACTACAGATTTTGTCTCTTAAAATTAAGTCAATCCATATTTACAAAATAATTTTGGTTTGAAGTGGATTTTACCATTGCTGTATGTAACAAGAACATCAAGGCTATCGATTGGCGAAATGCTCAGAAAATAAACCTTCCTGCAGAGGAATAAAAATGGACTAACATTTTTAACAAACATTCAAATAATGGGTAAGTTTTTAAGAGCTTTTTTTTAATTCTTGGACTGATATCACCGCAACTACATACACTGCCTTTTCACCAATTATAGCTCTACTAACAATAATATTGTTTACATAATTCAAAGATAAATTAAATGAGGGTTGTCCAATACTCAGACAAATTTATGCATAGCATTGTATTGTATTATGATCATAACAATAGTTTAACAATATAATTCTAGTCTAGAACAGCACAATACAGCACAATGTTAATTAACAGTACAATGCTATGCATAAATTTGTCAGAGTATTGGACAAGTATGAATGAAACAAAATGAATTTATTGTTTTTGTGACTTTTGGCCATCAGGAAGCATGTGAAGCAGCTGGTGACAGTATCCTTGATCTTACTGATTATTGCCTCAGAAGAATAACACTGCTTATTGCACAGTAAGTGAGAAGAATAACACTGCTTATTGCACAGTAAGTGAGAAGAATAACATACTCATCATCGATATCTGCTGTAAATCCTGATCAGAGATTTCAAATTTCGCTTGCTGATAAACTGCTCTCAGTTATTAATAAAAAAAATAGAATAGAGGTTATAATTTTTAAAGCAACAACAACTGACTTGATTTTAAAAGACATGCTTCGACAATCCTTTGTCATCTTCAGTTTGAAATTTTAAGTTACAAAGTTGAATTTATACTAAGTAAATGAAAATGCTAATGAGAGAAAACACCTTTGACAAATAAATGAAAGAATGTGTGACAATACGTGATTAAAAAGAAAGTTTTAAATTAACATGATGCAACTGTTGGTTCAAAGAAGGTTGTTCCCATTTGATATGTACAGAGTACCTGTCAAAGGTAAGTGGACAGTCTCGACTCGAAACTCGATCCTCGATCCTCGAAGTTTCTCGAAGTTTTTCGAGTTTCGAGTTTCGAGAATCGAGTTTCGAGTTTCGAGAATCGAGTTTCGAGTTTCGAGACACTCGAAGTTTTTTTCGAGAATCTCGAAAAGGGATTTCGAGAAAAGGATTAATTTCTCGAAGACAGAACAATGACGATTTCACACGGCCGCTTTTGTTTCGCGTGGCCTTTGTTTTGTTATCACACTGCTGTGAGCTGCGGAACCTCCAGCGGAAAAAAAACTTGAAAAAAACTGTCACCGGCCTGCGAGAGAGAGTGGCAATTTCACGGGTCCTGTTTCGCTACCATGAGTACCAGAGGTTTATTTTTTTTTAGTGGAAACCGGCTAGTTTACGAGCCGAGAATGCGAGAAGCGAACCGCATCGGTTGTTGTCAAAAAATTGCGACGCGTAGCAGTCTGTAATGCTTTAAATTTAAACCTAGAATTTTCCCGGCGAATTAGAAAATCATGAATTAAACAAAGTTTATGATAGCAGAATCGGTAGGAATGACGAGGGTTTAACGCTAAATAACACAAGTTAATATTCTTTTCTGCTGCGACTTGATTTTGCATCGCATACCGTAAAAAATATTAAACTCCGGCAGCGGCTTGAATTTGCATACGTCAAAAAAACAACTCCGGTCTTCGACAGGAAAATGTCACGCTTTCAAAACTAAAATTGGAAGTCTTCAATGAGACCAATATTAAAAATTTAAGTTTGTGGCGAATGTAAAAAATTAAAAGTAAATTTGCAAACTCTGACACTGAAATCAAAGAGTACTAAATATATTTGCATACAGTCGTGCGGGGATGCACGGCCTTTGTAACTTGAAACCCGTAAACAGCGCGTAACGCAATAATGTTGATAAGCTTAAATACGTTTCGCGAAGTTTCGCGGCCACGCATATTTATCTTTAGCAAATATATCTCAGCTGGTTTTAAACGTCTAACTCCAGCGCTAACTTTCAAACTTATAGATAATTGAGTCAAACTTGAAAAATTTAAAAGGAAGCTTGCGAAAGAGAAAGCGCTGAAATGAAAACAACGCCGTCGCTCTTCGGTACGCTGTAAAATCGTGTATTAAGTTCCTTGGAACAAAGAGAAGTGCTGCCTTTTGTTTGTCTTCTAAAGAATTAATCGACCGGCAAGCTTTTTGTTTTCTCGTCTCGAAACTCGAAGTTCGCGACTCGAAACTCGAAGTTCGCGACTCGAAACTCGAAGTTCGCGACTCGAAGTTTTTCGAGTTTCGAGTTTCGAGAGTCGAGTATCGAGTTTCGAGTGACTGTCAACTTACCTTTGACAGGTACGTAAAGCTTCCTTTATCTTAAGATAAATATCTTACTATTTTATGCATGTACCATTAAAATTGCCTGAAAGGAAAACTGGATGATGTTTGCATGAGGCTTTTTCATAAATCATGAGCTCTTTTTGTTTTAAAACTGAAAATGATTTTTTTTTCAGGCAAGAAGAGACTAAAGAAGAAGAACAGATGGTAGATACTAACAGTGAATCCTCCAGTGTAGAGGTAGATTTCTGTCAGTAATTTCTTAACAATGCATTTTACAGTTTAATGTGGCTCGTTATAGTTTTATAGCTGCACACACTGATTATTTGTCAGTTAAAGTAATTTTGCATGCAGGTCAAACTGAAATGTAGGTTTTTTTTATATTTTACGACTTCAGACAAGCAAAAAAAGCAAAATTAACCACAGATTTTCTAAACCTTTGCAAATTAAGATTGAGATAATGATGTTACCTTTCACATAATAAATTGCATGTATTGGGAAAATTATCCATCTTAATGACTGTAACAGTATGTGTTTTTCCTTTCTCAAAGTTGTCCTTATTAAAGCATTAGTTTTCAAAAAATTCATTGAAGGAAAATTGCTATGCCAGCTGAGAGCCTTCAACAAAAACTAGTTTAGCTAGTTACCTTTAGTTACTAATTTATGGAAGCTGAAAAGTTTTAGGCTTGGCTCACAAATCAGAGCAACATGTAAAGTTCTGTGTTTTTTGCTTGTTGTTGTTTGTTTTGTCTGACTAAGTGTATGTTTATTCATTTTTTTTTTAAGTTATGTTATCATTGTTTAAATCCATACTGTCAAGAGGTCTGTTTTCATTTCAGAAAAATAATTCTACTGGTAAATAATATTTATCAGGAGGGGGGAAGGGTGTTTATCTCTTTGTGGGTGCGGGTGTACCACCAAAATCCCAATTCAGATTTAAACCCACAAATGGGGCGGGGGTACTCCCATATGAAAGTGAAGGGTCGATTGTTAAAATAATATTTAAGTTAACAAAGGTGTGATCTTTCAGGAGTTGAAGACACAAGACAGGACAATATTCTTTACTGTATGTGTCAAGTCTGTTTCAATTCTCAGATACATCATAGATTCTTTAACTAGGTAAGAGCAACAACACAATACAACTGTACACAACAATTAATACACAAATTAAAAAATGTGTGATTATGCCACCTTATACACATACATTCAGATAATTTGTCAGAATAATGATACTGATATTAAGTTCTGAGTAATTTGGTCACAAGCTGATCTTTTTTGTCCTGCCACTATGTGAGTGAGTGTAATGAGTGTAAATTGAGTGTAATGAGTGAATTGAGTGTAATGTTTTAAGCTTCTAAAAATAAAAAATATCCATACCCCTCCCATGAAGGGTTTTTGCTTTGGACCCCCCCCCCCCCCCCCCAATTACCCTCTAGAAATTCCAATTTAGCTTCAACTTCGGCTTTCGAGACACACACCCCCCCCCCCCCCCCCCCCCCCCCCCCCCCCTCCTCTTGGGATTTCCAATAACTTTCAATGGAGACGGTACAGGCCAGCTGGGATATTTTCTGAAACCACACAATGCAGATGTAAAAATCTTGTGAATTCACTTAAGACTACATTTAGATGCATTTATTTCCTTTAAAGCATTCAATCTAAATCCTTCTGCAGATAACATATTCTTCAAATAAGTTACCGGTAATTTTTAATGAAATGAAGTCCTTTCTTGTAGTTTATCACTGAGCGTAATGACACGACTTCTAAACACACATAGTAAGTATATCTAAATTGATTAATGTGTGAAATATAACACAACATTTTGTTGTCTAATTTAATACCTTTAATAATTATAGGTATTAAACAACAAAATGTTTTACATTAATAGTATTTCACTGCAGTTAACAAATGCAGAATTACAGTTTTGTCTGTTGGGTAATATTAGTGATAAAGGCACAGTGTTCTATTGGTTATTTCATCAGACTTTCTCTGTTGCTGTAAAGTCTGGTGTCTGCCATGTGTTGTTTCCTTACTAGACAGAAACTTTGTGCTACATTGTTTATCTCCATCCAGGTGCATATAAATTATATAATGTATATGGTATACCAGCTAACATAATGCTACTAATAGGGGATACCTATCACAGTGGTCAAACGTGATGCACATGAGCAGGACATGCCAAAATTTTGCAAGCAAAATAACTCAGAAATGTTGAATCTGGAGTTGAATCAGGTCCACTTTAAATGCAAAACTCACTGCTGTTTCTGTAATGTTTTCACATCAACTATCTACTACAAAAGTATCTGTTTTAAAGCCACATTAGTTTTATCTGCTTGTAATTTGGTTTGCCGCTGCAATTCTTGTTATATTGTTTTCTTTCTCACACTGTTGGTGTCATGACTCCATGTTGCAAAGATTCCTTACAAACTTCAAGTCCCTAGCTTCATGAACACTGTCAGTTTTCAATGCAATTCAAACCACAATGCATTTGACTGCTACAGTGGGGTATCCTTACATTAATGGACTTATGTGCAGGGCTTTGCTCTTAAGCAGTGTCTTCAGGGTCAGCCATAGGCGATAGGCGACTAACCTTTGTCTTCAGACGACAAGAAAAGCACAAGTTTTGCACAATCATGTAGCTGCTGGGCACCCTAAATTTTATAGTTGTACTTTCTCTTTGTACTCCCTGTCATCCTTGCTTGCATGTAGCATCACATCCAGGGTACATATTATATGAACACATTACTCCCAGTCACTTTATGCTACAGAAACTGGAAAAGAAACAGATCTCTTTTTTGACTCTAAATGTTTCTTTTTTTCTCTTAGACACTCCTGTAGTACTTGTTCAGTTAGTTGAGAATCCACCATGGATAAAAAGAGAGAAAGGTGAGTGGTCCCCGTGAGGTCTTCTAACAACCAACAGAGATTCAGAGATTATGATGTTATGATATGGCTCACTTGAAAACCATTTTTTATTATTGATGAATGTGACACTGTATTGAAATGAAGATGATGATGAATAAGTGATGATGATGATGAGTGTTACGCTGTTAAAAGAATGTAATCTTAATGGAAAACTAACAGCCCCTTTAATATACCATTACCACTGGAAAGATTCCATTGATAACTTTAAAAACTTTAATTTCTGGCGGCTTCTGTTTCAACTGGCTTTTTATATTCAAAATGTGTAGTTCCAGAAAATATCCATGCCTTTTCAAGGAGGGTTATTGAGAATTTTAAGGGGGAAGGAGGTCTCAAAAGCAAAAGTTTTTAAAGGAAAGAATGAAGCAAGCTTTTAGCCAGCAGGGTGTCCAGGCGTCCTGTGGACGCCCACTTTTTGAAGAAATTCATGAAAATTGCACCTAATCCTTTAAAAATTTATGATGAGAAATACCTTCAGGACGCCCACTTTTCAATTTCTGGCTAAAAGCCTGGAATGAAGCAAAATTGGAATTTCCAGAGAGGGGGGGGGGGGGGGGGGGGGGAAGGTACAAGCCAAGAAACCCTCATAGCTGTGTTTAAAGTGCCTATCACCCCTAGAAAGTTATTTTCAGAATCAACTCTATGTACATTGAATAGTTGAATGGTAAAATATTTCTTGTTTTGAACGTCGTGTTAGTGAGTTATAGAGATTTGAATTTACAAAATGCTAATTAGATGACGTCGACCCGGGAATCATTTATTATACAACTACTTGTTTTCACCTCCAAGTAATATTATTTACAAATCAATTGACTATCCACAGTGTATTTTCAGTATTGATCAAATTAATTATCCTCAAGCTGTAAACTGCGCATTGTAAATTGACGTAGAAATGATGGCAAAGTCCCGGGTTGACGTCATCTAATTAGCATTTAAAAAACAAAGAAAAAACAAAAAATATTCAAAACAAGAAATATTTTACCATTTAACTATTCAATGTACATAGAGTTGATTCTGAAAATAACTTTCTAGGGGTGATAGGCACTTTAAAGGGGTATGAATTAATTTTCTGGAACAATACAATGCAAGAACTGTAGAAAATTGGATTTGTCAATTGTTGAAAAGCAAACATGTACATATGGAAGTTGTCTGCTTCACCTCTTCAAAATTAATGGACTAGAACCAAGAAAAAGAGATTCTTTCATGTCTCTGAACACTTTGAATGCTTATTAAACAGTAACATGTTAATGTTTCCTCTCTGCCACTGTTTGAAAAGGAGTATGATAAGAATTTTAGTAATAAATGTTTGCACTTTTATTACACTTGTCTGAATTTTCTTAGAAATGGTAAAAATATCAAATGAAAATATTAATATTTGTTGTTATCTGTACAATAGGTAAACTAATGAAATTTATTGATAACACATGGAAGGTTATATCAGAGAAAGAAAGACTACAACTTAGCAAAACAGAAGGGCAGGTACGTATAACTAGAAACTATCTGTCATCATAATATGCTACCAGGATGGATTATTATGGGCTACATGGGGGTTAGGGGTCCCACATTAGATTGACAGGTTCCACTTCAGAATTTAATTTTGAAAGGAGCCAGTGAAGGAACCAATATATCATTTTGTAGGCATGCCTCCAATTTGGTTTTAGTCCTATTAAAGACATAATAAAGTTAAATTCATTACTTATTTTTTTACAAGTTAGTTGGTTGTGTTTTATTGCTTTCAACAATAGAAGAACACTATTCTAATCTTGTCGGGTATTGGTCTGGGCACAGAGGATTGTGGGAAGGGTGTCAGTTTGGATGCCATGTGATTTCAGGGTTTGTGTGCCATCTTGGACTGGCTGACCACTTGCCTCAATTTCATGTGGGGGCCTCGAGCCCAGATCGAACGCACTTTACTAATCCATGATTATATTCTACTTGCAAGACAGTATGAAAAATTATTAAACTGCAATGTTATAAAAATATAATGTCTGCCTTCAGTTGATATTTATAACATAAAGGGTTAAACCATGATAGCTACAGCTGAGGTCATATTAATTTTGAAAAAAAAAAATGATAAAATGTACCAAGCCAAGGCACATTTTTAACCCCAGGAAGGTACCATAAACCATCTTTCAAATTCGTTAATCCTCCCTTTTGTGACGATCGAATGATGTGTCATTTTCATTTGACAGGTATGGCTTGCTGTCTATCAGCTACTTATGAATGAGGACTGCCAGAGAAAATATGAATTCAATTCTTATAGCAAGGAGCAAATATTGAAGGTAATTTCAGCTGTGTTTACAGTGCAATGTACAAAAGTGGAATGGCCTTGTCACTTGCAATTTATTTGCATACTCTTCTAGATATCTTTCCAATCAGAATTTGAGAGTTTCAAGAATTCCAGGCCACAGGAGGTGAACTTGAGTTGGTTTCCTGGAAGATATGTTCGAGAGTTTGATAGTGTACTACTCTTTTCAGTAAACCATGACAACCATGAATTTGTCAGTGTTACAATTTACTGGAAAGAGTCACGAGTCACAGTAGTTGATCTACACAACAGTACTATGCAGTACATCTACTATTAAGCCCCCCCCCCCCCCCCCCCCCCCCTCCCTCTCAAAAAGCCCCCCTCCCTAATAAGTCCCCCTTTTTGGAACAAGAAATTTATTAAGTTCCCTCTTTTCTAAGCCGCCACCCCCCTTCCGTTTCCTTCACAACCAAAACAATCAATGACAGACTGTATTATGTGCGCATTTTTACCATAACAATCTGGGCATGTATTCACATACAGTAAGTACTCGTGAGCTTTGTGGGAAATATTACCGGTGCTGGTACTAAAACATTATCGTTATTACGTAATCAGGGATGTATTACACTTCACTGATCAATCAATGTATGGTTTGTGGAAATTTATATCCACATGCAGGAAGTTTGGATGACATCACATTTCACTTAATTATAGTAAGCCTTAAATGCCCTTGAAATAAATAAGCCCCCCTGGGGGGGGGGGGGCTTAATAGAAGATTTGTGGTATACCAATAATACCCCATGGACCGGGGAGACACTAAGCTGTAACCTTATTCCACTGTATGATTCTTTTCCAGTTACGAGGTTTTATGAATGAAGTACTGCTGGACCAGATTCCCAGTTTAGTGGATCTTCAAAGATACCTTGAACAGTTATCTATTATGGAACCACCTGCCATCAAAAAAGACATCATACTAGAACAGGCGAGTAGAAGAATAAAAGAGAAAGGTTATTTTGACCTTAACAGTACAGTGATCCTAGTTTAAGCGACACACTTTGGACCCTTGCTTGTGTTCGCTGAATACAGGGTGTTGGTTTGATACAGTTACAACAACATAACATGTTTCCATAATTGACTTTTTGAGTGAAAGCGTTAGTTTTCGCTCACTTTATTGCTTTAGCAATTCAGTTGTAATATTACTTTAAAATATAATCATTAGGTCCCAGAAATAAGAGAAAAGCTAGTGAAGGAAAACCAGGGAAAATGGGAAAAAATCGCCAAAAATCAGAAGAGAGCTTTCTTCTCACCATCAGCAGAGGATATTAAAAAACAAGCAAAAACGTAAGTAGCATTTACAGTTACTACTGGGAGAAGTTGGTTTTGGAGTTTGTTTTATTGTGTCCTAATATTGCAAAAAGAAATTATGTGATTAAGCAGTTTTCAATTGATTTTTGAAAGTAGTTTTGTTGTTGCTTTGGTGTAATAATTTGCTACTCTTTGTGACAGGCAAAAATTAACCAATCAAAAAGAAATCCAGAGTTGCTTGTGCGTGTTTTATTGAACTTGGCACCGGCGACTTGTATTGTGTTACGTCGAGTTTTGATTGGTTCATTGGGTTGTCGAGCTGCCTCTGTTCTGATTGGCCACAGTAATTAGTTTGGTTTTGGTTTTACGACACGCAAGTAAAAGCCTCTCTATCAACCCAATATTAGTGCATGCTAAAACTAGTAGGTATTTTTGGTCAAAACCATCCCTCGTACCCCTCTTGCTAAAGGCAGAAACTTCATCACATTAGAACAGATTTCAATTGAGTATCGAAGGTAATTACACAATTGCTTTGGTTTTGCGTTGCTACGCTTTGTGATTTGCTAAAAAATCTCGCACCACTTTCTCGACCAATCAGAAGTAAAACCAAAACCAATGCCAATCGTGACTTGCTCGCACGCGTTTTCCCGCGCTTGGCGCCGCCGACATGTAATTGCTTCGAGCTCCGATTGGTTCATTGGATTGTTTACGACTGCTGTGATTGGTCAGAGTAATTACTTTGTTTTGTTCATGTTGCACTGTTTTTGTTTGTTTTTAGGTGGGCAGACACATATAATTTGGATATGCTCGAGGAACTTGTAAGTGAGCCCCCAAAATGCGCCATGTGTGGCCAGCCAGCTACAAAACGATGTTCCAGATGTCAAACTGAGTGGTATTGTAAAAGGTAACAAATAATTATTACTAGTTTCAAAGTACAATCGTACCCTGTTAATACCAACATTTCCCGGCTATAACTGGCTATTTTTTCTACCTGAACATGTAAATTTGTGTTATGCATTAATAAATGAAGCAAAATGCACCGTTTACGCTCCAATGTCTGCAATTTTTGAAAATTTTTTGGGGCAGAATGACACCAGAACTCTCTACATGCTCACGTCTGTGGCCCACGCAAAGGTCACTAAAGTTACCGTGTGGCACTAATTTTTTGCAGCAGTTTAATTTTGCGCATGGGCATTTTTTGTGTGTTTTGCGGGAATTATTTTTTGCGATTGGGAAAGACTGGTTTTTCTTGCTGGGAATTAATTTTTGCGATTGGCAGGAATTCGCGTTCACATGGAATTACAACATTTTCGTTTTTCATTTGAGTACATGCAATCGAAATACAGGTGAAACAACATACAGATGTAAAACGTGCACGTTAATCATTGACACACTCTCTCCTCTGCAGAGGCTCCTATCAGTAAAGAACAGTAAAAAGTTCCCCGCGCACTTTCCTTTTTACCTCTACCCAGCCTCCGCGCGTTTTTTGCCAAGCGTGGAGCGTGACTAGGAGGCCTCTGCGGAGGAGAGAGATTGTCACTCAAAGGCTGTGTTCACACTAGGGTTGTTCACATTTAATTGTTGATTTCAAAACACGTTTCACGCCTGGTTCTATAATTTATGCTGCTTTTTTTGAAGCATATAATAACGCATGAACCGAAAAATTAGAGCTCTGACTTTCTGTTACATGTTTTGTGGTTTAATCTCACTTCTCAAGTTCTTCGGGAACGAAAAGCAATGCAATGTTTGACAAGGAGACGACATTTGCGGTGACGTGTTTCGTCTGGCTTAGATCGAAACTACCTCGTGAAGTAGTTTCAATCATACTCAGAGTAAACGTGTTTCGATCATGATTCGCGCAATGCACCGCCTGATGTGAACACTTTTCACAGTGAATCATGTTTTATTCGTGATCAGACTAAACAAGTTTCACCCTAGTGTGAACACAGCAAAATACAATTACATCTTTCCCTTAGTGTGGCTGATTACTCTGACAAAAACTACGGTACCACTTGATCCCGGGCACTTGATGCATTATCACCCGAGTCATCACTGTTTTTTTTTTCTTTACGAAAGAGACGTTTTGTAGTAAATAGACACCAACAAGAGTTTACATTACGTATAAAAGATGATGTTTTTATATAATTTCGACAGTGGAGTAAATTTCTGCTGAGAAAAATTTTTGCGGGATTTTTTCTTTTCGCCGACGCGGGAACTTTATTTTGCGGATCATGAAAAACTCACAAAACTTAGAACCCGCAAAAATTGTGTGCCACACGGTAGTGGACCGGTTTGACCTGCCGTCTGCTGTACTACAATTTCATTGCCGGTAAACGGTACTATACGCCCATATTAAGTTGGGTAACTTTCGACAAAATGTGTTGGCTTGAATTCTGCCAGAACCGAGAAATTTATACGAAAAGGTGAGTTGTATGCATCGAGCGGGTGTCTGTACAGCATGGTTCGACTGTACCTTTGCAAAATTAGCCTGGAGCCCAACTTTTAATCAATAGTTCATTTGTTTGTATGGGGCTAGTCTCATTTTTTTTTTTAATCTCGTTTTAGGGAGTGTCAAGTGAAGCACTGGAGCAAGCACAAACCGGCTTGTAATCTTGCAGTTGAATCGAAGACATAGCCCTAGCTTAACTGTAGTCTTAGGCCGGAAAATGGTCAAAACTATTGTATTCGGACAGGACCCACCGTTCCACGAAAGACTGGCGGTCTCTTTATGAAGCCCCCGACCACCCCATTCCTCAACCCGAGTTAAAAGATGATGCCTTGTTTGTCGTGTTTGTATAGTTCCCAATACATCAGGAGTAGAAACTGAGAAAAAGATTCAAATTTCCCAGTTCAAATTTGCTGTTTACTAGCATTGTCATGTCAATGTCTCATTTCAAATTTTTTGCCGAATAAATTTTGTTCATTAAGCTCATCAGATAGGTGGTATCTTGCACAGCCCCCCTTACCCCTGCACAAGGTGGTTCCTCTTCGAGTATACTTGAAATGACCACTTCCTTTTTTGGCCTTTTACTAATGTATTATTTTTTAATGGTTGTAACTTGTAACTTGTAAATGTGTAAATAATTGATGCAAGAAAATTAAACAGTCTTAGCGTTTGAAAAAAAAAACCTGAAAAGAACTTTGTCTCTTTATTCCAAATATTATTAGAGGAGTCAATCATCGCTGAAAGTCGCCGACACTTTTATATTCGAATATGTGAAACCTCTACGACGACCGACAGAAGGTAAATTGTAGAAATCCGGGAATAAGGGTGCGTTCCTTTGGTCAAAATCCAAATACGGATTTTGAATCCAAAACTGGAGTTTCTATGAATCCATTCTAAAAAGGGATTCGATCGATTAACCCAAATCCGGATTTTTTGGATTAGTGATACAAGCGTTCCATTGGGAACGGATTCGGAAAAAGTACAGGTGGTCAGCAGTATTCAGCTGATAATCTTGCCATTTTGGATGTAGTAGGGTTAAGCCTAAAGAATACCGTTCAGAAGGACGTCGGACACCTTATTGAAACTTATATAACGGAGTAACTGGTTAGCTTTCAGTTGATGTTATGGGTAGCAGTTTATATAGTTAAATTTAGGCCTGAACAACCCGAGAAGCTAGGTGGTACAGTGGTATAGTGGTACGGTAGGCTATCTAAGCCTAAGCCTAGCTGAGATCACAGGTTCAATCCTGAGTGGGGGATTTTAGATTTTCTTTTTTACACTTAAAAATTTATTGAAAATAAAATTCTAAGTGTCGACATTACGTTATATAAGTCTTAAAAAGGTGTCCGACGTCCTTCTGAACGGTATTCTTTAGGCACAACCATGTAGTAGAGAGTGATACAGGTATGATTTGCTTATTACTCATGCGCAGTAAGCGCATGAGGTAGAAAATGGGTTGCGTTTCGTCTTTTTGTCACATTAGTGCATGCAAATGTATGCACGCATATATTATTACTAACCGGGTCGCAGGTCACATAAAAAAATTGTACAAAAATGGCTGCCGCGCTCGGCATGTGCTTGGTTTTCAAAACCATAGTTTTGTCTGGTTTTGTCTTGTCGGAATAATAACACACATTCAAAATACTCAAAATGGAAAGAGAAAGCTTTAAAGAATACTCAGAAGCCGCTGTAGTGGAGAAAAAGGAGAGCTGTAAGCGACGAAATCTTGCTTCAAGTTTTATCAGTGCGGGGCGATCAAATCCGAAGAAGCGGAGTTTTAAAGAATTTTCAAGAAATTTCATTTTCGGTGAGAATTTATGTTGATACCAATTTGTGATTGACTTTTTCTTTGTGTCATACTTGTTATTCTAGACCGAGAAAAAGTTGCTTTTGTGCACTCTAAACACAGAGTCAACGGACTGTCGCGTAATACAGTTTTTGAGAATTGCTAAAATTGAAAAATAACCCGGTCGTTTACTGATTTTAAGGATCTTTTAAAAGTAGTCTTTTCAAATGTAACAGAAAGCAGTCACGATTTGGGAAACATTAGACGCAAACTTGTTCGAATGTTTTCTTCATGAAGCCAGCCAATAATCATGGTAAGGCACACTAGTAAATATAATTGAATTAAGCTTAAATAGCGCTTTCTGAAATAAAGTTTGCTTTCAAGATTTTTTGATTCGCGAAAACATTATGCGAATCATCTTTACGGATAAGAATGGCATTCTACATACACAAGAAAAGTCGGAAAGTTTAGAAAACACTAGATATAATAAAGCAGGTTGCTTAATTTAGATATTACTTTGTGATGTTTATAATATAATTCGCAGACGCCAGCGCTGCGTGCTGCAATGAGGATAAGTAAATCGCCAAGCCTTCCGGAAGCAGAAAATCACTGAATCCTGATAAGCGTTTAACTCTTTTATTCAAGGGAAAGACATTTTCATTCAAGGAAATACGAGTTTCATTAAAAAGTTTTGACCTTTAGAACAAATATTTTGGTACAAGCAGCGCACGAAATTTGCATATACAGTCAACTCTCTCGTAAGCGGACACCCTCGGGAATTGGAAAAAGTGTCCGTTAGTAGAGCTGTCCTCTTACGAGAATTATTCCCATAAACGGACACCAAAGAAAAATAGGGTGGATGTCCACTTACGAGAGAGTTATGCGGCTGCTGCCTAATTTAGAAGATTGCACTTTTGAAACCACATCCAATGAACATGCTAACACAGTTACTGGATTAGATGAGATACTTGGTCACATTCCTTTGAGGATGGTTGTATTTGTCACCAAGTTTTTAAAGCGCGGAACAAACAAAGGGAAAGCCATCATAATGGATAAACGTGTCAACAGAGGAGCTGGGTGTGGCCTGGATATTTCATGTAAATACCTTTTTCTGGTGATGTTAAAACATCTTTCGTGACCGTGGCTCAAGTCCAGGCTTGATTATCTGGGATACAGTGTTCGGTACAGTTAGTGATTGAAAACAGAATCAAGAAGGAAAGAAGACCATGACAAACGTGGCCATAACCTGACTCTACAAGTGTTACGTCAGACTATTGTTTATGTCAAACGAACGGACAGCTTGCTTTTCCGCGGACTAATGGAGATTTGACAAAACCGATCCCACTGTTCTGTTGTTCTGTCAAGGCTGGTTTTCACTGGCGACGGAGTCGGAGTCAGAGTCGTAGTCGGAGTCGTAAGAGTGCTTCCGACCTAGTGAAAATCGAAAATCGGAGTCGTAAGCGGAGTCATAAGCTCGACGGAATCGGAGTCGGAAGAATCAGAACGGTTCCATTTTCTTCCGATTCCGCTTATGACTCCGTAATCTTCTTCCGATTCCGTCGGTTTGATTTTCACTAGATCGCAACGCTCTGCGCTTCTGATTACGACTCCGACTCCGACTCCATCGTTAGTGAAAACCAGCCTTCAAAGGTCATATTTTTGTTGATTAATTGCAAATTAAAGGCAAATTTCATTTTTTTTAATTGCCAAGAGTCAATTATTATACATGGGGTGTCCGCTTACGAGAGAGCGTAAACAAAAGAAAAATCCGATTTTCATTTTCAAAAGTGTCCGCGTCCGCTTACGAGAGAGTGTCCGCTTAAGGGAATGTGTAAGTACAGAGTTTGACTGGGAGGTAAGAGCAGATCCGTGCAAGAATCAAACAAAATCGCAAATCTTCGGCAAAGCTGAAAAAAATCAAATTCGCTTCTCTTTTGCATATAGATAGTCTATAGTAAGTGGCACCGCGGCAGAACGCACTGCGCATGAGTAGAAAACTGAGCATCCGGTGAATTACGCATTTCCGGTGACATACTGTAATCCCATGTAAATGTTAATTTTTATTTTTCCATTGTTTTTGGGTATGGTAATATATGCTGATGAATTTGAAACAAAGGAAAAACAAAAATTACCTGAAATAAAAAATGAACTACAACATAAACAACATGAAACTCCCGTACCGCGAAGTTTGAAAACAAAAAGTAAGAGTTATAAAACAAAGGTAGAGAAAAAGTTTGTTTCGTTGAAAAGTTTTTTCATCGTTCAAGTTTCAAGCGTTTGCACCAAGGGGTTTGGTGTTTGCACCAACAACGAAATATGAACAAATAATTTTTGCATGGCATTTTTTCACAAAAAACAAGTCTTCACCCCATCTCGAAATGTATTCATGCAAGAACCGATCGTGTACGTACCATAATTTTCTTCGGTTTTGGTCCTTTCATCATTGCGTCTAGAAAATCTAGGTCTGTTGGTTCATGCAGAAGTGTTGTTTTATGCTGTTCGCATCGATGTTGACTGGTAGTTTAACGGACCGGAAGTGCCAACCTCGTTCCCAGGGGCTTCTCGGTTTTCAAAATGGCGGTTTGAGAGGAGAAACCTCTGGGACATAGCGATCTAAAACGACCGCTGATTGGTTAATTGATCCTGATTCTTACATCTATTCTGATTGGTTTACGTTTTTCTAAGAAAAGATGGCGGATCACGGTAGGTTCTTCGAGAAACCAAAACAATGCCATAACGAAGGTCTCCGAGACGTGAAAGTTGAACAGTTTTCCTGAGTAACTGTTAACAAAACTGCAGCTGTTCCTGACGATGCGGCTATGATCCAACAAGCGTAAGATTTAGAGATAATTCGCCGATTTTCAGGCTTTTAGCTTTGCGTTTACGGGTGGCGAATGGTAAGTTCGATATTTTTTTTTGCGAGCCCTACACTTTTAAACTTTCAAAATGCGAGGCGGAGAGAAAGGCTATATGGAAAGGCTTTTCCAAATAAATCGAGACACCGGGACGTGGAGAACCGCTCAAATAACCGAGACTGTGAGATCCATAAGCTTAATTTTTTGAAAGACCATTCGCCACTCACCCCCCGGTACGTGATAATTTATAGAATTTTGGAATGACTGGAATGGGAATGCTGGACGTAATGTAATTTAATAGAGTCTAGAATACTGGCTGAATCTCGGTGTAAAAACATGTCTTGTTTTCTACCTTTTGTTTTATACCTTTTGTTTTCTTTGTTTTTCAGTTCATTTATGGTGTCATAAATAAAGCCGAGCCGACCGCCAATTGTTTGCTATTCAGTTACTTGTTCACTTGTGACAACTTGACTGAAGTTAAGCTTAATTTAGTTTTAAAACATGTCAATATGCATTCCTCAAAATGGCAAGATTTTTTAATAGTATAACCCCCAACATTAATTTTGCACATGCATGTATGTACTATTGTTGTTGTTTTTATAATTTAGGCAATCTTTTGTTCTGGCTTTTGTTTCTGTCTTCAGAACTTATTCATAGTTAATTTTTGGGATTATATGGAAATCTTACCCTCAAAATTCCCAACCACATTTCAGACCCAAGAACTGTTTTTAAGATTTTGTTTCTATGAAATGGCAATGTAGTTTATAGCTGGCAAATCATCCCAGGCATTCTGGATACCAGAAGTTCTCTTACAGCAGGCCTTTTGCCCTGAGGCTCTTTGTTGTGGCAAAAATGTAAGAGTCAAAAGAGGCATGTACCGGTAATATCATATAGTTTATGAGAGATGAGAGGCACCCATGCAGGGTACATCCCAACTTGTTTGGACCAATGATCTTAGGGTGTTTTTTTTTTTGCTTAGCTTTCAAAGTCATTAAAAATTCAATTTTTCTTGGCAAACATTCTGCACAAAACAGCTTTTCGGGCTCTAAAGTTTTCTGCACCTTTGAGAAACACATCAGCAGAATGCTAGTTAACATGTTTTTGCCTCTAGTCAGCGTATGGTTTAAGAGCCGGTCTGTTTGCTTGAAAACAGTGGAGTAGAATGTTTGAATGAGTAAATGATATGATTAATATGGCTTTGAACTGTCAGGATTTCAGAATGGTAATCATTGCAAGTCATTGGGTTGATACAATAAAAAAAAACATTCTAGGATATAATCAGCTGTAAAACATGTTAGAATTCGGGTTAATGAACGTACCAGAGCTCCACAAGTCTTTGAACACAACTTGAACTTTAATAACAACTGAATCTCAAGAGAACTCCGTTACAGATCGATCCCCGACGAGAAGAGCGAAAACTGGTAAGATACAACTGCTTATGTAATACGAAAGCCTTACTAGAAAAACCTGTTTGTCCAGTTCTAAACCTGTAATAGAAGGTTCTAGAAACATCTGCAATATGCTAATTAGGTACTTGAAATCAACAAACAGTCATAGCAAAATGTAAAACGAATAACATGTCTATGTTCGCAATTCCCTCCAGAGTGCTTCTTCCTCAACACTCCTTCTCACTCGCAGATGGAATTAAGACGGCATCTCATCCATTCCAGACATCTTCCGTAGTTTCCTGAACTGTTCACGACTCAAACCTTTGGTAAGCGCATCCGCAACCATTTCTTCTGTGCGACAGTAGCTCAATTCCACATTGCCATTCTCCACCTGTTCCCGAATGTAATGGTACTTGATTCCAATGTGCTTTGCTCGCCCGTGAAACTGAGGGTTCTTGGCCAAGCAAATCGCTGATTGGTTGTCTTCATAGATCTTTGTTGCTTCCTCCGGTTTGCTTCTCAAATCAGTCAGGAGTTGCCGTAACCAAACTGCTTCTTGCGCTGCACTTGCTAAAGCTATATACTCGGCCTCTGCAGTCGAGAGAGCAACACATGCCTGCTTCTTACTTCTCCAGCTAATTCCTGCACCACTCATCTGAAATATGTACCCGGACGTTGATTTGCGATCATCCGAGTCCCCGCCCCAGTCAGCATCCGAAAAACCTACACAGCTGTTTAACTCATTCTTCCTGTAGAGAAGACCTAAGTGCATTGTTCCAATCAAATAGCGCATGATACGCTTGACTGCAATCCAGTGCTCCTTGGCAGGATTTGCGCAAAACTTGGCCACGTTACTCACTGCATACGTAATATCCGGTCGTGTCATAGTCGACAGGTACAGAAGACTTCCAACTGCGGATTGAAACTGCTCTTGATTAGCACTTTCAGAGTCTTCGCCCATCTTGACAAGTTTTGAGCTAATGTCTACTGGGGTATCAACTGGCTTAGCATTCTCCATGTTGAACTTACGCAGGACCTTTTGGGTGTAGGCTGGTTGTCCAATCCAAACTTCTCCATTTTGTTTTTTCTGCAGAACTTTGGTCCCCAGAAAATGGTGTAGTTCTCCCATGTCCTTCACTTCAAACTTCTCACCGAGAGCTTTCTTTACGTCCGCAATGCGCTTGTCGCTTTTCGCAGCCAGCACTAAATCATCAACGTGAACGGCAATCATGAACATCTCTCCTTCTGAAGCAACATAGATGCACGGGTCACTAACCGATTGAATGAAACCAAGCTTCTTTAAGTGCTGATCTAGCACTGAGTTCCAGCATCTTGACGATTGCTTTAAACCATAGATACTACGTTTCAGCTTGCAGACCAAATGCTCTTGACCCTTAACCACAAAACCCTCTGGCTGTTTCATATACACCTCTTCTTTCAATTCGCCATTGAGGAATGCAGTTGTAACATCTACCTGACGTAGCTTCAAACCATTTTCCACAGCCAACGCAATAACTGTTCTGACTGATTCAAATCTGGCGACTGGGGAGAATGTCTCATCGTAATCAATTCCAGATTTCTGAGAAAAACCCTGAGCTACTAGCCGGGCTTTGAAACGTTCTACAGACCCCTCGGCATCTGTTTTGACCTTGAAAACCCACTTGCTTCCAACAGCTTTCCGCCCCTTTGGCAGATCCACCAGCTCCCAAACATCATTCTCTCGGAGGGATTCAATTTCCTTCTCCATTGCCTTCATCCATTTTGCTTGATCTGGGCTATTCAGCGCATCTTTAACGGTCTTTGGCCCAGTTAACTCGTCATTTGCGACACTTGCCCATTCTCCATAGTAATCAGGTGCTTTCTTCTCCCTGTTTGATCTTCGCACCACTGGTTCTGCTCCATCTTCAGATGTGCGCTCTTTATCAGCTACATGTTTCTCATCATCATGAAAGTCCAATTCCACACATTGCTCACTACTTCTTTCTGTTGGGACACTTGGCTCCTTCTCAATCCCACGACTTGATTCATCGAACACGACATCCCGGCTATGAATGACTCTTTCGCGCTTTGGATCATACAGTCGGTAACCCTTCCTCTCAGTGCCGTAGCCTAGAAGTACGCACTTCCTGGATTTTGCATCCAGTTTCCGGCGCTCATCCTTGGCAACATGCGCATAAGCGGCACAGCCAAAAACTCGTAGGTGTCCCACATTTGGTTTCTGTCCCGTCCAGGCTTCAAAAGGTGTCTTCCCCTTGACTGCAGTTGTCGGACTTCGATTTCGCAAATACACAGCCGTTGACAGTGCTTCAGCCCAGAAACGATGTGGTAGCCTCGCATCAGCTAGCATGGATCGCACCGCTTCAACTAGTGTTCTATTCATCCTTTCGGCAACACCATTCTGCTGAGGAGTTTTGGGTACAGTCAGCTCATGTCGAACTCCTTCTTTCTTCAAGCACTTTTCAAAATCCGCTGAGACGTACTCGCCACCATTGTCGGTACGCAGAGTTTTCAACTTTCTGCCTGTTGACCTTTCCACCTGAGCTTTCCACTCCAGGAAACATGGGAAGGCTTCATCTTTGCGTTTCAGGATATATATCCACACGTAACGGGTATTGTCATCAATGAAGGTAAGAAAGTATTCTCCACCGCTCAAGGACTTTGCGTTCATCTTACCGCATACATCACTATGCACCAACCCCAGTGGTTCACTGGATCGCTTGCGTCCGTCAACTGGGAACTTATTTCTGTGTTGTTTTCCTTCCACACATGACTCGCAGAAAGAAGTTTCTCTTGACGCATTGTAATCAAAGTCGTCAACCAGTCTTTCCTTGGCCAACTTTTGCAGGTTTCGTACTCCAAGATGGCCATATCGCCGATGCCAGGTATCTTCCTTTGTTTCTTCGGTCTTGTTTACAGCTGCATTAGCTTGTTCGTTATCAGCCTGACAGCTCAGGTGGTACAAACTTCCCACCCTAGTAGCAACAGCTATCACCTTCATTTCTGAGTCCAATATTTCACACCCAGTCTCAGTGAACTTAACCATCTTTCCAGCTTTTGCCGCCTTTGACACGCTCAACAGGTTGTATGACAGATCAGGCACGTACAGAACTTCGTGTAGTTTACACCTACTAGCTTTACCGCCTACTGATGTCAACTCCAACACGACAGTGCCACGCCCTGTTGCTTCCACTGTATATCCATCACCAAGCATGACCTCCAGTGGCTGCTCCAGACTATGAAACTCATCAAACAGCTTATCATCACAACACATGTGACAGGTTGCTCCTGAATCCATTCATTCAGGCGAGCAGTGGAACTCGCCGACAACACGTGGTTAACCATCAAGCCAACACAATCATCATCTGAACTGCTGCTGTCTCTTCGCCTCACTTCAGCCCTATTTGCTTTCACTTTGGCACCCCTTGTCTGCTTTTCATTTGTGCCCCCGTTTTGTTTTATCCACTCGTTGCAATTCCGCCTGATATGACCAAATTTCCCGCAGTGATGACACTTGGGTCCCTTTCCTTTTGATCTTTGCTTTCCAGTCATTGCTCCTTCTCTGCTTCTATCAGAGCCTACTCGTTCCTTCAGTTTTCTTTCTTCATGTAGCAAACGCTCAGTAACAACTTCCATCTTAGGCACACCCTCATTCGCTTCAAGAGCAGTGACCAACATATTATATGTTTCTGGTAAGCTGGCCAGTAAGTGCACAACACGGTCTTCTTCAGAAATAGGATCCCCAATCACTGACAACCCATCAAAAATCTCGGTCATAGCCTTAACATGTTCCTGTACAGAGTTGCCCTCCTTGAGCCTCAAAGAAAAGAGTTTACGCCGCAGTTGCAACTTGTTAGCCCAAGTTCTTCTCTGAAACTGGCTTTCTATCTTCTTCCATACGTCAGCAGGGTCTTCAGGCTCGCCAAGTAAATACAGCAGGGACGGTTGAACAGACAGCACGATCGTTGCCAACGCTTTGTCCTTTCGAGCAAGAAACTTCGGAAAGTCTTCGTCTTTTACATCAGGACACTGTTCAGTACGACTCACAATTCCCCATAAACCTTCCTTTAACAAAGCCATTCGACACTGAACCTTCCACGTCGGATAATTCGACCCATTCAAAGGAACAACAGTTACGGTTCGCGATTCTGACGCCATCTTGAAAATTTCTCCAGGCCAGGCAGCACAGCAAAATGCAGAAATGGCGGGCTTTCACGTACAGTACACAATCGATCAGTTCTCTGTTTCAGCTCGGCGACTAGCTCAGTGGCAACGTCCTGGGCCCATAACCTGTTAGAATTCGGGTTAATGAACGTACCAGAGCTCCACAAGTCTTTGAACACAACTTGAACTTTAATAACAACTGAATCTCAAGAGAACTCCGTTACAGATCGATCCCCGATACGAAAGCCTTACTAGAAAAACCTGTTTGTCCAGTTCTAAACCTGTAATAGAAGGTTCTAGAAACATCTGCAATATGCTAATTAGGTACTTGAAATCAACAAACAGTCATAGCAAAATGTAAAACGAATAACATGTCTATGTTCGCAATTCCCTCCAGAGTGCTTCTTCCTCAACAAAACATTCTTTCGTGCCACAATGAGAAGTCTTTGAGCTGAGGCTGGGGGAGGAAAAAGTGAAGTGTACAAGAAATGTTCCCTGTGTACCCCCTTTTCATTTTATATTTTCTACATTTCAGTTTTTTACTGAAAAAGGCCTCTACGAAGGAGGGAGATGTTGATGAATTTTGACAATCATGGCTCAGGTCTAGTGGATTTTTTTTGTCTGATGAGGAAATTCTGTCACTTGTCCAACAGAGAAGGAATAGCTCCTGATTTCTTTTTTTATTTGGGAGCCATCCTTGTTTAAGTATGACACATTAAGCTTCTTTGTGATGTTTTATTAACATTTTAGTTTTTAACACCAGACCAGGCCTTTCTCTTGCAGTCCAGTCTGGCTTTGTTAAATGTGTCAGGAGCATAAGATTCCCACTGACATGGCCTTAGGGGTTGTAAGGGCTTACAAGCATCCCCGGGCTAGCATCCCTGCCACATCAGACAGGGAAGCTTTGATTTAAAACAATCAGGTAATCAAATGACCAACCTTTCTACCTGTAAACAATGGCTAGATTTAGGAAGCCCAGCCCAGCTTCTAAAGTTGACCAAAGCTATATATTATTTTAACTTTAGAAGGGTTTCCTCATCAATTAATCCTCAGGGTTACAATTTGCCAGAGGGGATTTTCTATGCCAGTCACAGTTAGTTGACATGAACCAATTGAATATGTATACTTCATGTGCAATATCCAGGTAGGGATTGACAGGAAGTGTGTATAAAGTCAGCAGATTTGGAATTTAAGATTTTGGGAGTTAAATGATAATTTTTAAATTGGGGGATGAGTAGCGTTGGCTCATGACTTGTTTATTTGCTGCTTTCAGAATACTATCACATTCCCTGGTCACCATTTAGGGCGGATGTAGCTTCATTTGAAATGGAGTAAATGACTTTTATCTTCAATTTTGCTGTTTTATTTGATTTATTTGGTAACAAAATACACTAATCACACTGCTGTCATTTCCAACATAAATTGTACATGTTTTCCTCAGAAACAATAAACTGTGACAAACACCTCTAACAAATATGGTAAAATACTTTGACTTGTCTTCACTTTTGTTTTCTTTTTTTTTTAAGAAAATGTTAACTTGGTGGGAGAAATATTCCCGGAAATGAGTAAATAAAAAGCACTTGATTTAACATATTTTGCAATTGTCAGTGTTTTGACTGGATCAGCAAACCATCTGATCTCTGAATAAAAGATCAAGTAAAAGTGTTTTATTGAGGGGAAGACGGTAAATTACTTTAAAATGCCAACAAAACGGTGATACCCGCGCAAGAGCAACGGTAAAAGCATCGACGGTTAAATCGAAAAAAATATTACCACAAAAACTTCGTGCTATTCTGTTGCTTGCGGGCGTGATCGTGGGAAAAGAAGCCGAAAATACTATAATATAAGAAACCAAAAGTCTTAGCTGAGACGGTAAATTTACTCCTTTCCTTTGAAAAATCGGGCTCATCCTCGGTGTAAGAACCTGTCAAATTCACGAGTGACGTAAAACAAAGAAAACAAAAGGCATAAAACAATAGAGTCAACTGGGAATGCAATACTACAAAGGTAAAAAACAAAGGAAAAAGTCACAGGTTCTTACACCGAGGTAAACCCAAAAATCGTGCTTCTTTGAAAAAAAAAACATGTTTCGGAAGCTGCGGCGTTTCGAATTTTTACCTTCATTGCCTGTGTATCATTTTTCTTGAAACAGCAAGGTAAAGAAAAACTTTACAGGTCGATAAATGGTTCCACTTCGCTCCACAGACATCCCTCCTTCGCCGCCATTTTGTTTGTTTTCCTCTTGGTTTGCAATCTCGTACCCAGATCTTCAAACTCTTTTCCTTGTCCGCCATTTTGAATACATCACCAGAAATAGTGGAGATTTTGATCACGTGATCTGCTGTGTGCCAGGGTCTTCTCCGGAAGCGCCGCCATATTGAAAACCGAGAAGACCCTGGGAACGAGGTTGCGGAAGTGCTTGAAGTTTACGCATGCGCAAACGTTCTGCCGCGGTGTTATAGTAAGTACATGAATGCCATGTAGTTTTTTCCTTGAAATATCTATTTGTTTCCGAGAAAAACGAAGAAAGTCAGTATCATCTCAGGGCACAATTTGGCAATCCCAAACACATGCAAACAGGGTTGAAATAAGTCATGATTCACTCGACCCGCGTATCAAAACTACTGCGCTAGAAAAAACTGTCATAGTTCCAATTTGTTGCATAACTTGTCATAGACTAAACACCATGATTTCATAAAAATTGGATTAATCTAAGTATTCAAGGGAAGCCAAAAGCTTATGGCTCTCCCGTGCTCCGTAAAACGGTAGGCGAAAAACAACAATGATTTTGAGCGGGTGCCTTTGTTCAGAATTTCGTAATATTAAGAATGACAATACTAGAATTGACGATCTTTCAAAATATGTAAAGTTTAGTTTGGGGAAATGAATTTGGGATTTTTAAGAATTTGTTGAAAATCGTGAACGAAAGACATAAAATCACGCCATCTTGTGTATGCGTGACCAACAACAAAAACACTTAGAACGTTTTTCCTTGAGAAATCTTGGCAATTAAACTCTGACGCCAAAAAACAATGGACATATACAAACCTTAACTTGGATATGACATTCTTGAATGTCCAAAATGTTTAGTTTTGCCGTCTGTTTAATTTCATTCGTGAAGTTTATCATGAACAGTGAAGATCAGTGAAGCCCGTAGCCACGATCAAAAACGCTTTACTCGCTGAATTCTTTGTAGCTCACTTTGCACTTTCGTACTCTTTATATTGTTGATACATTTTTTCTGGTGGAAACTGTAAAAGGGCTCACAATAAAGCGAACTAGTTCAAGCATGTGTTCACAGTTTTCCATCCTTGCATAACCGTGAACCATTTTGAGACCATATGCAAATTACGTCTCAAACGAGCAAGCGTTCGTGACAGTCACGGTTGGTAACACAGGGTGGTATTCTTAGTGGCCAAAATTCCATATATATATATTTTTTTTTTTTGAAGTTTGACGAGTGTTGTTCGGAAGTCTTCAATTAATACAGTTCAAAGCAGGAAAGAGATCTCGTGGGTTTTAAAATACAGTATTGACAGAAAACCAATATTTATTACATGGGTGGGGCTGGGTTGGGGTGGATCTTGTCGGCCTGGATTTCACATGTTAAGCTACACAAATAATCTTTAAAACGAGAACGCAGGTACAAAGATTAAGAAATTTTGATCCATTTATTTGTCATTGTTTTTATTTTTAGAGTTTTATAAAGTCTTCTACTTTCGCTTCTGGTATCTGATTGGACTGCTATAGTAAATCAACAACAAAGACAGGCCAGCCCTAGTTTCATTTCTAAAGTGTGACAATCGACAATGCTTTAGTTGTGAGAGGAACATCCCTCCTTCATTGTCCTGCTTTTAATAAGAAATATTTCGGTTAATCTTCTCTTTAGCCGATACATACATGACTCGCGCTTTCCGCTCATTCCTTGCTCTGGTATTACCTTTTTCTGTTTTTTAAAGGGGAGGTCGGGCCAATAAGAAATCAATTCCTGCGAAAAATTGCAGACGAAAAAAAAAACACAATAAAATGAAGTTAAAAACACATTGAAAACTAGCGGAAAAGAATCAATGCAAAGCACGTTTCATGCACAGCATTAAGAAATATAATTGATTAACTAATCAATTAATTAATTAATGCCATTATAATGAAATAATAAACTGATGTGATATTTTTTTGGTGTATGTAGGAGAGCTATAAGGCATTTAACTCTGAAACACCCTTATGGACTACTGGTCCAAGAAAGAAGATTAGGAAACCAAGGAACAAAGAATCTTCCGCGTTCTGAATTCTTAGGGTTTTTTACAACAACAACAAACAACAACAGTTTCATTTGAAACCTTCCAATTACAACAGTACCTCCCATCTATCATACATACATAATTTCATTCCACTTTAAGCGAGTGCTACGTCGCTTGTACAATATATGATAGTCCAATACACCATCTGGTGTCGTATTCAGGGCCCATGTTCCCCATTGGGAGAGATGGGACAGAAAACGTTAGGGAAAGTTCTGCTTTCTCTAGTTCAGTACTGCAGTCGCACAGTGTTCAGAGCCCTGAAGCATACCGCACTGTACATAGCGCTAGCATTAAGCGTTTCTAAAAAACAAATACATGAAACATATGGCAAAAAGACCCAATGAATACCTTATCCACCCATGTACCAACCGTGACTGTCACGAACGCTTATGCTCAGCCTGATATGCAAATTTGAGACGTAATTTGCATATAGTCTCAAAACGGTTCACGGTTATGCAAGGATGGAAAACTGGGAACACATGCTTGAACTAGTTCGCTTTATTGTCAGCCATTTTACAGTTTCCGCCAGAAATCTGGTAAAAAAAAAATTGTATCAACAGTATAAAGAGTACGAAAGTGCAAAGTGAGCTACGAAGAATTCAACAAAAAGTTTTTAAAAGCGTTTTTGATCGTGGCTACGGGCTTCACTGTTCCTGATAAACTTCATTAAACTTTACATATTTTGAAAGATCGTCATCTCTAGTATTGTCATTCATAATATTACGAAATTCTGAACAAAGGCACATGCTCAAAATTATCGCTGTTTTTCGCCTACCGTTTTACGGAGAACGGGAGAGCCATAAGCTTTTGACTTCATTTGAATACTTAGATTAATCTAATTTTTATGAAATCATGGTATTTAGACTGTGACAAGTTGTACAACAAATTGGAGCTGTGACAGCTTTTTCTTGCGCAGTAGTTTTGATACGCGAGTCAAGTGAATCATGACTTATTTTAAGCTTGTTTGGTGTCGCCAAATCGAACCCCGGGCTGAAAACTAATGTTTTCGTTTTCCCAGAAACAAATACGTTTTTCAAGGAAAAAACTACACAGCAATTGTATACTTACTAAAGGCTACCTGTATGCAAAAGAAGAGCGAATTTTAGTTTTTTAACTTTGCCTTGTAATGTTTGATTTTTGCACGGATTTGCTCGTAAAACGGGGATTTGAAAAGGCGTCCGTAAGTAGAGCTGTCCGCTTACGAGAGTGTCCGTTAGCGGAGAGTTGACTGTATGAAAGAAGTGTATTTGCGACAACACTTTGAAAAAACTGTGAAGCCTGGAAAAAACTAATACATGGCAAAATCAAAGCAGTTATTTAAAGAACTAGCTTTATAGAAAAATTTCATTTCGATTTGGACTTGAAATCAAACGGGGAGGGAGGGGTCATGATGTGTCATGCAACATTATTTTTTTATTAAAATGTTTCGCCAATTTATAGCACTCATCACCGATTACATGTATTTTTGTCATTACCTGTAAATTTAGGGCTTCCACAAATTTATTGGAAATCCGGGCAGGAGAAGGGGTCGGTCAAACAATCTTGCCATCCGTCGGTGGGGAGGGGGGGGGGGGGGGGGTGGATTCTTTCAACGTGTGTTAGAGTCTCATGCGCATGGGTATAGGCTATGTTTAGCCTCTTGTTTTCTTTAAAAAATGAGGGAAATGATTTGTAGCATGTATTTAACTTTGTAGACTTGCCACAAGTCGACCTTCGCGTTTTAGTCGAGGTTTATTCGATAAATTTGCGCGCGCCGAATTAATTCAAGTCGCGAAGAACCTAACTTATCGAAAATTTGTATTGGAAGGGACTTTGAGAAAGTCTATTATCTTTGCTGTATTTCAATTGCGGCATTTGCGACTGATTACAATCAACAATGTATTTTCTGCGCTGTCGCGAACAATTTGAAAGGTCTACCAGTTTATTTAGCTCCCAGTGTTCCCAGTCTTGATTGGCCAAATCTAAAAAAATCTAAAAAAAAATCTAAAAAAAGTCCTTCACTGAAAATCTGTTGAGAACGCACAGGGTCACACACGCCCACACGCGTGCGTCTCGCCCTGAGCGGATTTCTCCCACGCGCGCTCGCGCTAAAACAAATGCAAGGCAAGGACAAGGGACATACAAAATGGCCGATAACTTCTAGTATGCAAAGCTTTTAAAATTTCAATTTAGACTTACAAGTGTAAATTGGCCAACTTTAAATTTCATGGCCTATGAAAAATAATCTGCAGCAAAATATGTGAAGTATTTAATGTAAATCCAGTAAAATAACTAGCTTACCTTCAAGTCAATCCGATTAGTAAGATACCTAGAGGTTATTCAGCGAAAAGTTGTGTAATACGGCTGAGTATTTTTACGAGTCACTGTTTTTATTTTTTCGAGCGTTTAGGGGAGAAAAAAAAGAAACTGACGAGTTGCAAATTGTTTATTATACAATAGTCATCTCTTAAACCTAAGTTTTTTTTAAAGTGTTTTTTCTAGCACGCGCTCAGAAGAGTGTAACTGAATAACGTGTCAAATTTGCACTCGGTTTGATACGTATCTGCATTATAGAATGCTAAGTCAATAATTAAGTAAGATATGAGATATCATACCCAGAGGTAGGGGACTTCCATATAAAAATTACCGGGATGCTCGTCGGAAATTTTCGAAAGACAACCTAAAAGGTACCAGAATCTCGTTTAATTGGTGTGGCTCAAATGGATTTTCACCCCTATAAAGAGGTACCAGTTCTAAAACAACACATGAACAACAATAAAACAACAATAAAACCAGTTGACTGACAGCTCCCGGGAGAGGAATGGTACTCAACAAAGTTTTGTACAGGGATGCGCCGCCCCAAGGTGCAAAGCCTTACCCTTTCATATACCGTTTTTGACAGAAAGGGTACCCCTTTCAATTCATAGGCGGCGGAGCAGGGGGGGCTGGGGGGGCACAGCCCCCCACGTTTTGGTGCCTAAAATATCGCTACCCCAGTAACCCAGTACGTCAGGTTACAAATATAAGAACCGTGTGCGAAGCTTTCAACAAAAATGCTGTCACCAAAACGCTACTAGGGGAGGTCCACAAGCTGTTAAGGCTGTATTTGACATTACCTGTGGCATCGGCGACTTCAGAACGTACATTTTCTGCCCTCCGACGACTTAAGAACTATCTAAGATGCTCCATGAAGCAGGATCGTCTGAACAACTGCCTGCTAATGCATTGTCACAAATCGACTACGGACACACTGGACACTGTCAAGATTGATAACTTTCTCTCGTTTAATGAACATATTAACTATGTGGCTGCAAAGACATCAAAGAAACTGGGAATTTTTTCACGAGTGAGACCACTTCTTACAACAGAATCTGCCAACCGCCTTTACAAAGCAATGGTTCTACCTATTCTAGAATACTGTGACGTAACTTGGCATGGCTGCAGCAAGGAAAACGAACGAAAGATTGAACGATTACAAAGACGAGCTGACAGAATAATCCTCAAAAACTCGCGGGACCTATCAAGCGGATGCCATTATTAGTCGTCTGGGATGGAAGACATTATCAGAGCGACAAGAGGAACACGTAAAACAATTAGTTATCAAATGCATTCAGGGGTGTGTCCCAGATATATTCACTAATTATTTTAATACGAAACGCTGTGACATCCATTCGCACAACACTAGGCACAGTAATGATCTTTTTATAGAAAAAATTAAGTTAGAGATTACAAAACGTGCGTTATTTTATAAGGGTGCGGCACTTTTTAATTCTTAAATTCTGATCCGTAGCAAGTGTTTTTATAGACTAAGATTTATAAATTTTTATCCGTAATTGTATTTATGAATTTTCTGTAAATTTCTTATTTTAGTTTTATTTTACAGGGTCCACACTGATAACAGTTGTATAACTGAAGTGGCTACCCTGTTTAAATACTTGGTGTTATTTATTTATTGTAAAGAGGTTTGCTTCTGCCAACGAACTACGAAAAGGACATTTTGGAAAATTTGAGTAGGGATATGTTCTTGGCTTGGTAAACGATAAGCCCCACCCCCACTCCCCCCCCCCCCCCCCCCCCCCCCCTCGTGTTTTCCCTAACCTTTCCTATACTTCGTGAAATCCCTACCCTTTCATATACTTTAACTCGTGAAATCCCTACCCTTTCATATAGATCCGGTCATATATTTTTTTTCAGCTCAAGACCTTAAAAGTTACCGCGATAATTCTACCGGTGGTCATTTTAGGTTTTTGCATTCAAAGCGGTACCAATCCAGAAATTTTGACCCCTAAAAAGTGATGGACAGCGGACACTTTAAAAGCAAAATTATGGTTAAAAACATCTTTCAAAGCGGACACTAAGGCGTCGTTCACACTTGGTGCACAGTGCCTGACGGGCACCAATGTGAACACGGCTTTTTGTAAGTGCCCGTGCCAATAATTGGGCACCGTGCTCGGGCACGGGTACAAGGTCGATACGGTACAGAGGCGGCGCAGCGTTTTTAAACGTGGTGGGGCTTATCGTTTACCAAGCCAAGAACATACCCCTACTCAAATTTTCCAAAATGTCCTTTTCGTAGTTCATTGGCAGAAGCAAACCTCTTTGCAATCTTGACAGTGTCCAGTGTGTCCGTAGTCGATTTGTGACAATGCATAAGCAGGCAGTTGTTCAGACGATCCTGCTTCATGGAGCATCTTAGATAGTTCTTAAGTCGTCGGAGGGCAGAAAATGTACGTTCTGAAGTCGCCGATGCCACAGGTAATGTCAAATACCACTTTAACAATTTGTGGACCTCTCCTAGTAGCGTTTTGGTGACAGCATTTTTGTTGAAAGCTTCGCACACGGTTCTTATATTTGTAACCTGACGTACTGGGGTACTGGGGTAGCGCAGGAGGCTCCTGGGTAGCGATATTTTAGGCACCAAGACGTGGGGGGCCTGTGCCCCCCAAATTTTCGTTTGGGGGGCTACAGCCCCTCCCCCCCCCCCCCCCCCCCCCCCCAGCCCCCCTGCTCCGCTGCCTATGATACCTTGTACTCAGGCACTGAATCGGGCACCGGCACAAGTCTGCACACGATTCTGGCGAGTGCTCAAGAACTTTACCCACAAACTCCTGCTCCTAGCAGTTATTTTACCCACAAATCCCTGCTCTACAGTTTCAAAATGGCGGAAGGTCAGAGGTGGGCACCGAATGTGAACACGCATTCAAAATTGGTATCGGTGCCCGGGCACAGTGCTCGGGAACCAAGTGTGAACGACGCCTAAAACTGCAAATTGGTGCAAAATGGACAGCTGGAAGAGAATACAGCAGGATATAGGCCGCCGGAAACCATTCTCGTCCCCAGAGCCCTCGTTTCGTTTGGTCAGCGGAAAACTACACGAGATGCATTTAAAAATAAACTGTGGAGCTCTGGGGACGAGAATGGCCGGAAACTATTTCACATTGACAAGCGCATGCGCAGCAGTAATACATGTAATTTTTTTATGTGTTCAGTACGCTGAGTACGTTTTAGATACCACACAGTTCTTAACGTACGTTTTAGGCGAGCGCGTGCGAAGCGTAAGGCGGGTACGGAACACGCTTGTTATGCAATCAAAGGAAGTGTTCTGGCAAATGCGTTCTGTGGATAGAACAAAACACATTATGACGCACGGGTTGTACAGGAAGTTGCACAAATGTTACCTGGAGATTGGATTTTATTTTCAAACACTTTGCTTGACTCTTATCGTCCTTTTCTTAGCCTCCTAGCCGTCGGGAGCGCGAGCGATGAGAGGCGGCTATATTTGTAGGCTACAATGTCTTTTCCGGGCCCTGAGATGATCTGAGATCAGTTAAGAACGATCCTGAGTCGGGCTACATCAGCTCTCCGGCCATATAAAATGCCGCTTATCGGGAGGGGGGTACTTGACCAATATTTGGGTATAGGGGTGCCACTGATGAGGGTCTGAGAGCCTGACCCTGTTTAGGACAAAAAAAAAACGAAAATACCTACCCTGTGTAGGACAACAGTCTCTACTTTAAGACCCTGCCTAGGACACGGCTTGTTCGTGGTTATTGATCTAAGCTTTAAAAAAATGGTAGACGGATCCTTTTAAAAAAAAACGACTTCGCCTTCGCATGAATATACCAATCACAAGTGCTAAGTTAATTGGAACCATACCCTGTTTAGGACAGATTCAGACCCTGTTTAGGACAGACTCACCAGTTAAATTATATACCCTGTTCAGGACAAAAATACCAAAAACCATACCCTGTCCAGCGGCTAGGCCTGTTGTGTGTGTGTCCCGATTGTGCTCGGCAACTTTTGAGCAACTTTTGGCGTTTGGAGCAACTTTTTGCAGTTCTAGCAACCTCGAGCAAATTTCGCCTTTCTGGGCAACTTTTGAGCAAATTATAGGTAAACAGTACATATAAAGCACGAAAAAGTGAACAATTTGACAGAAAATTTGAATTTATGCGAATTTATTGATGTTTTAAAACGAGGCTGTTTTGAACAAATAACCTGTAACTTGATAAGACGTCAAACGAACCATAAATTTTGTTCCGTAGTTTCCTTAAAATGCGCCTATATTTGCGAGGAACTCGAAAAGCTTAAAGTTTCAAGCTATTTTTCTTAACCGATATTAGCAATTATTGAGAAGGACGAAAAATAAAGCTTATTAACGTTTGTATGAAATAGTTATAAAATTAAGGTAGCAACTTTCGAAATTTCGGTAGCAACTTTTTGGATTTTTGGCAATTTTTTAGCCCCTTTTTGGCATTCTAGGGAGCAACTTTTCAGCATTTTACGAGCACAATTGGGACAGGCCTACCAGCGGCACGTTCCCGTATAGGCCCGTATACGGCCTCTCCCTTATATCAGAGCACACCACACACACTCCTTAACGGTACGGCTACGAAATACACGAAATTAACTAAAATAACGATTCTTTTTCGCAAAAAAGTGAATAAATGAATAGGATCGAGAACGAAAATGCTGCCCTGGTGTACGTATGCGTAGGATCTAGCGAAGATCTAAAATGCGAATGCAAATATTTTTTGCTTGCCACTGCCAAAAAAAAGATCCTTACGAAGTTCAATAAGCCGCCCAGTATAAGCGGCATTTTATGATACTGCATAAGATGGACACCTCTCTATGGTCCTCTATCCCAAGGGTGTCCGCCTTATAGCTTAGAAAGTGTTCACTGTATCGTAACGCGTTTCTCGCTCGACGGACGACAAAGCTGGGAAAGTGGGACTGCTCATCGTCCACGTAACGCGCTGCGCAAAAATCACGCGAAGACTCGGGGCGTAGAATTAAGTTCTTGGTTTGCTTTGTAACAAAACAAAACGAATACAAAACCGGCCCGTGCGAGGCGCATGTAAAAATGGCGGGAATGTCGCTTGGATCGAATAAATTTGGCGTAAAAAAAAAACACAAAACAAAAAAAACAAGACAAAAAGATCCTTTGATAGACAAGGTGCCGACCAATGGAACAACAAATCGCACAGCTCGCGCACGCGCAGTAGCCTCGCGTCTTGTTCACCGCCTCGTGTTTGTCTTGTCTCTTACAAGCGTCTCTTCCCTTGTGCTCAATATTCTGAGAGAAGCAGTTGGCTTGAGAAAAAGACCTTGGCCGATCGAGCTTTACAGCGGCGCAAATTCCTTAAGATTACGCATCTGAGCTATTCCATTGCTGAAAAGTGCAAATCCGGCGATATGGAAGGTAATTCGGGAATTTCGTTGTATTGCGGTACTTTTATTTCCAAATCTCAGTCAAACTCTTATGAGCGACTCCATGAATTGTTCTCCCCTTGTAGTCTTATATTTCTTACTAGTCTCATACGAGGCCCTATGAAGCCTATAGGACATATGGAAGTGTGAACCACCAAAGTCAGCTCAGAAAATTTTTCGGTTCCACCGACAATTTAAGCTCAGATATGCTCTAGATTTGTCATTTAAACCTCTGTACGTAGACTGAACGACAGAAAATGTCTGCTTCGAGTTATTTCGAAGCCGTTCGCTCGAGCTTTCTTTATTCGAACGTACTCTAAGAGAAATCAGGGAGGAATATAAATTATGCCTCAGGGACTCACCATCGCTAGCACCATGTTAGAATTTTGATTTTTTCGTCCAAAATATCGCTGTAAAGAGCTTAAATTTCCCTGCAAACGATGCATTTGCTGTCGTTTTGACCTCGAAGCTTCGTAGACATGATGTTGTTCTTGTTTTCACGAAGGAACGAAGTCTAAGAAGCGGCCCGCAGAGGTACACAAATCCAAGTCTCCGAAGAAAGCTAAGACTGGAAAGGAAGGAAAGAGAGGGAAAAAGTCGTCGAAAGGAGACGGACCGCAAGTGAAGAGAGCCTCGTCGGCTTACATTCACTTCACGACGGATTTCCGAAAGACGTTGAAAGAGAAATGCGAGAAGAGTGGCGACTCTCTGCCCAAAGCAAACGAAGTTGCGAAGATGGCGGGCGAGCAGTGGAAGAAACTCACAGACGAGGAGAAAAAGCCGTACAATGCAAAAGCCGCGGTAGATAAAGAACGCTACCTGAAAGAGGTAAGCAAGGATATTCGGCAAAGCAACGCTCAAATGTGGAGTTAAATTACTAATTTTTCGGAACTCCAAGATGGCCGCCACCCTTCTCTGTCCGTGCCAAGCGCCAAACTCAACTGTTGTGTCACGTGATTTTTTTTTTCATACCCTAAGACAAATAACTTTGACTGTTTCCTAATATATATTTTAGATCTTCAAAGAGCAAGAAATGTTTTTTTTTTATTTATCAATTTTAACTTTTTTTTCAATTTCAAATGCTTCTAATAACTAATACTTTTGCTAACAAGAGAAAGAGATTCACAGTCACAGTATCTGATTTTTGCATATCTATAAAAGTTCTTTTTTAAGCATGGAATAAACCAACCAAACAGAGATAATGACCAATTTTTGCTAGCATTGTTATTTATAAATCAGAACTTGCAATGAATGGTGGTTCCTATAATAGTGTTCAATTTCAAAATTGAAAAAAAGGGTCTTTATTTCACTTTGTAAAATACTGTAAACAAACAGCACATTAGAAAGTTTGGCTCAAAAGTTTCATTTGAATGGATTTCATCCACTGGCACAAAAGTTAGAACATCTTGTTCAGCATAATAAACAGCGCACAGGAAAATAAAGCACTGCTCTGTAGCTTTCATTCCACAAGAGTAAAAAAGTTAGTTTTTTATTAGCAAAGAGAAGGCTTTCCATGTTTTTACTAGTTTCAAGTACATGTACCTGCTGTTATTTGTAGGGTACAGGTCTTAAAAAGTCCTGGAATTTTTGTATGGTTATTTTCTTGGACTGGGAAGTACTGGAAATTGAGTGTTCATTGATATGATTTTTCTCTACCCATTGTCAGACTTGCCCCCTTGATAAATACCCCTTTTCAGAGCTGAACCGTTTGCCGATACCCATTTTCAGACACAACACCTACAGGGCTGTCATTTAGATTTGAGACAGACACATAAAGGTCCCATCAAGTGTACTCACCCGTAAACAGATGCTATGGGTAATCGCCCTTAATGACACCCCTGACCTATGTTGATACACATTTTCAGGCCAAAATGGCAAAGACAATGCCCATTGTGCTCTAGCAGTGCCCAGGTGCCATAGGCGACTTACTTTTGTCTTTGAGTGACAATAAAAACTGAGTTTTTGCACATCATGCTCATGTAGCTTAACTGTTGTGCACCCTAAATTTTATAGTTGGACTCTCTTTGGTCTCCCCATGGTAAATCTTAGAGAACAGCCTTAGTATATGTTGTGGTTCAAATTTTTCTTTGTTTTAACATTTTTAAAACCAGTTTTTTTCCTTTGTCTTAGAATATAATGAATGTAAGACAAAGGAAAAGGAAATTAATTTAAACTGGTGCGAAGAAACATTTGAAACACAACATATATATCGCTTATTCAGTCTCTCAAATGACTTTTTTTCTTTCTCTGTGCAGAGTGGGAAAACAGCCAAGAAGGAATCTGATAAGCCAAAGCGTGCTCCCACTGCCTACTTCATTTTCCTTGCTGAATTCCGAGAGCAAATGAAAGGAAAGCAAACAGATAGTGACCAGAAGATTCCAGCACTTGCGGGTGAAAAATGGCGAAACATGAGTGATAAGGATAAGGAGAAATACAAGCAGTTAGAGGCCGCAGCTAAGAAGAAGCATAATGTTGCAATGGAAGAGTGGAAAAAGAAGGTTAGTAATTCTAAATTTCATTTTCTAATATATTGAAAAACAAATGATACCATGCAAAAGTACTGCCGAAGAGGTTTCCTTTGAATGGTCACACCATAGGATTTCGTCCACAGACTCAAAAGTTAGAACTGCATTACATGTCTCCATAATTGACTCTGGGAGTGAAAGGATTAAAGGGGCATTGTCACACAGATTTTGCCGTGTTTTGGTCAAAATACACTAAATATATGACAAAGTACCTTTGCTCAAACATAAAATTGCTTTTAGAACACCAAGAAGATAATATCAAGTGATTTCTTCAAGGAAGAACAAACCATATTGATAATAAGTTTTTCTGCGATTTTTCCACCACTCTTGGGAGGAACTTGAGAAAATTGGCCAATTTTTTCAAGTTGCAATCCATTTCCATCCTGGCCATCCACAGCCAAAGACAACGAATACTAGTTTCTGTGCACTGATAGAATATTTGTTAACAAAACTGGACCATTATTTGTACGTTTCCATTGAAACAAATGTGTTTTTTGGCTTTTCAAGGTGATACTAAAAATAGGTGACAGTGTCCCTTTGAGATATTAAAACACTACACTCTACAGAGCTTGAAAAGAATTTCATAGATCAGAGCTGACAGCCTAGGGCAGCCTAGTCTTTATTGCAACACTTGCTCATCTAATTCAGTATTTGACAAGCAGTTTGTACATATATACATAGGTACAGTACACTGCATTAAGCAAAGTTGTGTTGTGCTTAAATTAGTAACTTAAGCTCTATTCCATTTTGTTGCAAAAAAAAACAACACATAAAGCTCAATAAAGATCTCAAGGTGAAAGAAGCTAAGCCCTCTATTGTCAACAACCAATGCCAAGTTTATAAGTTTAAATGTAACCTGTGTGGTGTAGGATGTGTGGGCTATACACATGGGCACCTGCACGAGCGCATGGACGGGTACAAAAGAAAGTCATCCTCCATTTACAAACACTACCAGAAATAACACAATGGTCCAATACCACGGCGTCTTTTACAACAGCTTCATGTGCTTGCTAAATGTACCAGCAAATTTGATTGCCTCATGAAAGATATGCTATTCATAAGCAAACTCAAACCAGAACTGACCATACAAACGGACTCAATTCGCGCTAAAGTGTTAGTTTGGCCATCGATGTAAATTTTAGCTCTAGCCAACTTAAATATTCTCTCTGTAAAATTTTCTTTACTCTTGATAATGGCGTCATGACGACACCGAAACGTGGAGTATTTTTTTTTCTTTAATTTTTGCATTACCTTTGCTTAAGCAAATCTCTGTTCTCGCATTTCAGGGTATTACAGTTGTGCAAGTAAATAGCCTAATTCATTGGTCCAATCCCAATTTTCCTCATACTGGCCATAAAATTCAAAGTGAATTTTCTAGAGCATGTCTCCTTTCTGTCTTCAGTGATACGACCCTTGAGTGTAAATATGTATATGGATTCTGTTTAGGTTTATTCTTTACAGAGCTAATTTATGAGTTCCTTTGAGAACAAATCCTCTATGTAATATCTTGAGAAAGTTTGGATTTAATTTTTATGTCTGTAGAGGTTTTTGCTTTGAAAATTTAATGAAGCAATTTGTAAAATTTGAAGACAGTTTGTACAATCCAAATTATAGCTTCACCCTTAAACACATCAGGGTGCAAAATAACCTGCACAACAGGCACTTTTTGGGGTGGATGAGTAGGTTTTGGGGGCTCGTGCTCGCACATCCCAAAACCTGCTCAAACACCCCCCAAAAGCGCCTGTCACGCTGGCTACGTGTAAAATTAAGAACACTGCTAGGATTTTTTTTCATGATGTATCTTTAATGGCACTTAGGGTACAGACTAGTTAGAATCGCCTTCTTCAACAGAATAAACAGCACCACAAGATACATTGTAGCACTCCTGAAATACAGTAGCTTTCATTATCAATCCACAAACTCCAAAGCTAGAACCACCAGCTAGATTCTAGAATACCCAGCCACTTATTTGCATCTCATTGAATACAAATTAATCCTTTTGTTTTCATATGCCTCGTTCTAGAAAATGTTCAGGTATAGGACCATTGGGTGAAGTATGCAAATATCAGAAAATCTGTCAAATTCTCACACCATCCAAGCATGTACACACAAACCAAATCGAAATCCATGGTTAGGGTCAAGGCTTTTTTTCAATGTTGCATTTTTGAGTTTATTTAAAGAGTACATTACTGAACTGAAAAATGAAACTTAATTTGCAATAATAAATTCATTACAAATGTAACTCACTCTTGGCGGGAGCACTTGAGTGGTTTTGACTGTAATGATCAGCCGTGCATATGTAAGCCCTAATTGGTTTTGCCTAAATAAGTGGCAGAAAGGCTCCAAACTTGCCTATTTTTTGCATGTGCTGTGCACATATTTTATGCATTGATCCCGTCTTATTTTTTCTTTTCTGGCTTAAGGCTAGTTTCCTAAGAATTTCATCAACAAAATGGCCATTGCCATCTGATTTAGACATTGTTCCACACACTTACTAGATGAGATACGCATCAGACAAAATTGCCTTGCTGTCTGATGTACTTAGAAGCATCTAATTCTCTGTCATATCAATGACTGTCTTCTGTCATTAACAATATTTTTCCCTTTTCATTATTGTTATTTCATTATTGTTAATTTTAGCTTAACATGCTCTACATTTGTAACAAGGACTTTGCACACTCTGGCCATACCATTACAATAGCCATTACAAAAATTACTATTAATGTTAAATCCTACAAAATTTAGCCTTCCAGTAACATTCCAAAAACAGGTAAACATTTACCACACAAGATCGTCTGCACCTGAAGAAAAAATAATTGATGTGCAATTAGAAAGAGCATTGCCATATTTTTGCCAAAATCCCAAAACATCCCTTTTGCATCAAGCCCTTCAATTGTATAGTATAACACCAATAACACAGAAGCAAACTACTTACTAACTCAAACCAAAGTCAGTTACAACTGCTTCGCTTTACTACACGTTTCCTTGATGGTTCCAGTTATTTAAATTTAACTGTTTCCTTCAGCTGTACAGCCATATAATTTATTCCTCTGTTCCCTAACAGAATGCCGGCAAGGAAGTCGCTCCGCCACCAAAAGCCAAACCACAGCCGAAAAAGGCACCACCAAAAAAAGTAGAGTCAGAGGAAGAGGACGACGAAGATGATGACGATGATGAAGACGAGGAAGAGGAGGAGGAAGTTGATGATGCCGACGATGATGGTAAGCTGGCATCAGGTCATTTAACCTTTAACTCCCAAAAGTGGCCAACTTCAAAACAAGGAGAGAAAAATCTTGCTCAGCAAGCCCAATGGTTTCAGCTATGAGGTTTAGGCTGCCCAACACTTATGCTTTGTGCAGAAATATGTTATTTGCCGGCTAGGAGGTCAATATAGTGAAAAGCTGTGACCGAGACCAAGGTCACAGTTTTTCACTGTATGGACCGACCCTAAGCCGGTAAATAACTTATTAGTTTTTTTCCCCTGTCTCTCAAATCACTTTATAATACTCACGAAAACGTTAAAGTGACCATGGGCAGAGATAGGAAATTCCGGACCACACTAAGAACCAATCAGATTGCAGGATTCGTTACCGTGCCCTCTTGGAAAAAAATAAAAATTAGTATTTTTTATGACTGAAGACAATGTAGCTACCCAGCAATGCTAGAACACATAAACAGATTTTTGACCTTATGTGTCATGCAACACATGGATTTTGTTCTACAAAATGGCTTCTTGAGTTGGAAGTTGAGCTAAAGAATGCAAGTACTGTGCAACAACAAAATAATTAAATCTAGTTCTTGTGTTGTTTCACTCTGCCAGCAAAATTTTTTTTTAGAGATTTTGGAGCCCGAAATAAGTGTTTACATTTAACCTTAAGAAAAAATGTAATTCCAAACAACAGGACAAAGTAGTTACCCTAAAATGGCTGCCTAAAAATGTGTAAAATATGCCTGCCATTACTCAAACAAAAAATCACTTGAGGTGACAAATTCAATTCAACGGCTTTTTCTCATGACTTCATTATATCATCAAGATGCAAGCAGGCATCTTTGCTGAAATGCAACGGCAAGCAAACAAGAGATGAAATGCATTGTTTTCCATGTGTGGAGTTGTCACCTCTTCAGTAAGTGCATTATGTTTTGATGATAATGTGACGTCAGAAACCTTCGACCCTATCCGTCGTTTGTTTGAGTAACAGCGGACATTCGTTTGAGAAAATGACTGCTAAAAAAACTGCCTTCTCAGGGCTTGACTTTCAGGAAAAAACCTAGGCGCCAGCTGGCCACTAAGTTTTCAGACTTGGTGGCCAGCACAATTATTCTTGTCGCCAAAAATTTTCGACAACCCTTTGGGCCGTATATTTTTATACAATACAAGCAGAACATAACTATAGTACTTTTCCACACAGGCTGAACTACATTGTAAAAAATTAATAGGCCCTGCTTTGTTCACTGACAATCAACATTGAAATTCATGAAATTACATGTAGCTTCGTGAAAGATTTTGATCAATCCTGGTAACTGAAGAAGTTCCACAACAGGCCTTCTTTTTCGATACTATCAGTTGTTAGCTTTGCCACGTTCTGCTAGAATTCCTACTAAAAGGGAATGGAAAAATACAATTTTTGTATCTATAAAAAAAAAACTAAAAGATGCAACCTTTGTTTCATTTCTTTTTTCATTAACCAGTGTCGAAACATATTTTTTTGCGTTTACACATTGCACTTTGTACATAGTCTTTTCAAGTTAAGTGATGCATATCACGTACAAGCGACTGCAAGGGTTTTGAAGATAATTGACCTTAGTTTCTTATGAGCTGTGCGTGTGAAACTGTGAATTTCAATTTGCATGCTATGGGAATTTTATATCTGGCCCTTGGATAATTTTTAAATGACATGTCACTGATGTTTTGCAAAAGTAGTTTCTTTAAGACCCTATTTATAAATCTGCTGCAGTCCAACACATTTTGATACGTCTGACTGGGCCTGGTTGAAAAATAATAGTGTGTATTAAAATCGACCTTTGCACTTTACTGACGCTTGACAGCCAGCGATGCGAAGTCACAAACAAACTTGCGAATATTTAAAAGCACCGGGGCTATATTCATTTAAAGTAGATTTAATGAAATTGAACCAAAAAAATTAACTTTATATCAATCATCTACATGTATGTCCTACTCTATAAGTTACTGATATCGTAACACTGAGAAGATGAATAAACTTGATCGAGTCTGATCCTAGAGCCACGGCCATGCACGCTCACAGGCTAGGTGAAATCCGATATCGACAATAATTTGTTTTACGGTTATGGTTGTTTTCAGTTTATGAATAGCATTAGCGACAACTATTTTATTTGTTTTGCATATTCTTTAGAAACTACAGTTGTTAAAATGAAAATGAAGACTGCAAAAATTACAAAGCTGTGATTTTATTGTCGAGAAAACATGGCACACAGTCATTATTGGAGTATCGCTTCACTATAAATTGAATCAAATTTCCAATCTTGTTCATCTTTTTGGAAAGCTACAAATTTAATAAATTATAATATGCGATTATTCTTGAATCCAAAAACCTATTATATACACTTTCAAACAGTAAAATGTGTAGTTTTAGAAACAAATGTCGCTTTAGGAAAGATCGCGTGACGAGCCCAAAGAGAGTCTGTATCAATCGGGTTTCAACTTAGGCCCTGTTTACACGGGTCCGGACAAATTTTTGCACGGACGAATTTTGTTCCTAGACCACGTGTTTATATGGATCCGTGCAAATTCTGTTACAGATTGCAGTGCTGTTTACACGGAAACTTGCACACTTAGCCTTTCAAAAATTCGTCCAGTTCCGCCGGTCCCATGTAAACGCAAGGTGGAACCGTGCAAGTTTTTGTCCGTGCAAAAATTTGTCCGGACCCGTGTAAACGGGGCCTTAGAAGAATACTTTTGATCGCTTCATACATGAAAATGAGAAAGTACAATGTATATTCTTCTGTTAGACTAAGAAAGTAAAAAAAATCTAAATGAAAATATCTTAGTGGCCAAACTGATGACCAAAAGTGAAAAGTAAGTCGCCAGCGGATCAAATCTAGTCGCATTGGCAACCCCACAGGTCGCAACATCGAGCCCTGCTTCTAGGCAGGTATTTCCATCTCAGATTTGGCATGAGTAATAATAAGTTATAAAAACGCAAAAATAAAATATACGCTTGATTTGATTGCAGTAGCACTTTAAATGTTTTTCTTCTATGTCTATGATTGGATTTTAAAATTTACGTGTCATTTCAGAGCTATATGTAAGTTAATGTCCATTTATGGCTCTTTAATGCTAGTTTGGAACATGGAGCCAGTCTGTTTAGACAGAAAACACCAAGATCAACAGATCCTTTCATTTGAATGGTCACACTTAAGGGATTCATCGGAGCACAGACTTAAACTTGAACAGCGTGATAAACGGCACCAATGCACTATTTTCTGTTGGAATTTATTTCCTTTTTATGGCAATGTCACATAGCAATTAAATTGTTAGTAACTTCTGTTATTTTCAGGAGGAGATGATGATGATGACGATGAAGATGATGATGATGATGATGACGATGATGAGTGAAAAAGCTAATGTTAACCCCTTACATCTGTCTCAAAGAGAGCCATTCTAGTTTATTTTCATTCGTGAGCCATTTTGTGTTTCTCTCTAAACTCCAAGAGTATATACCAAACTTCATAGCATGTTTATCATATCTGGTACTTCTTGATGTACCGTTTCACAAGGGACTGAACATTGTATTGTCCTTGTTTTTTAGATCTTCTATTAAGGCAGTCAATTGTTTAGTCTTTTGTTACCTTTCTTGTGTGTGCTTTTCCTGCCTGCAAAGTATCCAATTTATAAATGCTGTCCTTCTTGAATCAGGTTCTTCCAAGTCAACCAGTGATCCAAAAAATAATTAAGTTTTATTCATCTTCGCAGGCATTTTGGAGCATTACAGGCAGAGATTTGATTGTGATTGTGTGAAGTCATGTTGGTCTTAAAGGCCTCCCAGTTATCTTCTAGACACGCGTGTGCTATTATTAAACTTACACTACCCTTCTTAGTAGCTATTTATTATGATTTAGTTAGGACTACATAAATTAATAAACCATATTACTGTGTTTACAATGTGCCAACAAAATTAATGTTGAGAACTATAGAGCAAACAGGTTTCCTAGATAACAGTCTCCTTCCATTATTAGTACATGTACAGTTTGTGAAAAAAAAATATCCATTACTTTTTAATCGACCTCTTGAAAAACTTTTTAAGTCCTTTCTTTAGAATCTTGTTCTTTACAGTGTCGGTAATAAACTGTGAATGTTTTTTTTTTTTTGGAGTGTTGGTTGCAACAAAAATTAATGACGTGAAATCTTATACAGGCAAGAACAACTGAAACTTAAATCTGATTGGTCACAAAGCAATCAATATCGAAGGAATGTTTTCAGCATTCACATTTTTACCCGCAAAATAAAGTTCTAGTTATCAAGTTATTTAATTAGTGGCTGTTCTTTATTTATGCCTGATTGCAATAATTACTCTACCAGTAATCTACACTACATTGCTGCAAGTAGTCAATGAGAGAGAATAAGACATGGAATACAATGGTGGCTTCTCAGCTTTTTGGCGAAGATCAAGTGTAGTAGTTAAGGACCGTAGGTACTGAATATTTAAAGGGGCAATGTCACAGAAATCTTGTTGTGTTTCCATCAAAACTGCACTAAATATTCCAAACCATAATCAGTTTTTAGCAATTTTTCCAAGACACATGGACAGAACTTGAAAACATTTGGCCAAATCTTTTCAAGTTGCAATCCATCTCCATCCCGGCCATCCAAAGTCAAAGACAACCAATGCAAGTTTCTGTGCCCTCATAGAGTATTTGTAACAAAACTGGACCATTAATGTTAGAGTTCTATTGATATAAATACGTTTTTATTGGCTTTTCAAAGTGATACTAATAAAAGGTGATTCAAAGGTGACTTCATGAAAAGTTTCTTGTAATATATCAAACATGAGACACAGTGTTTAATCAGATTTCCAAACACCGCGAAGTGGGTTGAAAAACGAGGCGTAGCCTAGTTTTTTTTAACCCACTTCAAGGTGTTTGGATACCTGATGAAATACTGTGTCGAATGTTTGATATTACTTCTCAAACAAAATGATTTTAGAAGGAGAAATTAAGGATGCAAAATTGAGGAGTGTTTGAACTGATTTCCAAACACTCATTAAACATTAATTTCCTTTGTATTTTCGTCATGAATTAATGAGTTTGAGAAGTATCTGAGGTAACCATTAAGTTTTATGGAGATGTAGAAAAAAGTACTGGGAGGGACAAAACTGATTTACATGTGAAGGAGATTGTATCTGAGGTAACCATTAAGTTGCAATCTAGGAAAATAGAAGAAGGTAAACTGATAATCTGAAGGGGATTGTTCTTTTTGCTGATCTTTGATCGATTTTGCTGGCCCTTTGTGTAAATTTTGCTTGATAGGTTTTTTAGTTTGTATATCCCTGTATATGTAAATCTTTTAAAATAAAGCTGTTGTTTTCCATGCTTGTTTGCTTTCATTGTCTCAACATGAATATTGGTCTTTTCCATAGTCCTCCAGCCTTACATTTTCTTCTCTTTTTTTGGGGGGGGGGAGGGAAGGGGGCAGATTTTGCATACTTGACATAAAGTGATTTCACAAAACCTGTGAAGCGATATCAGTCATTGTTAAATGGAATTCGTGTCTGATAGTCTGTATCGATACAAATTGAAGGATTTCCCCACTCTTACCATGTGAGTAAAAAAATCTTATTAGAATGGTTTCACATAACCCGTGAAATAGAAATTAAACAAACACTTAGACACTAATTCCCTGTTTCGCAGGTTATGTGAAATTAAACACATCCTCCCCAGAGTCTTCACCGCTTCTCAAAATGATCCAAAATGGCGGAGCGTGCGTAGAAACGGAAAGTGGAGACGATAAATTAAACAATGAAGTTTGAATTAGTGATTAATACAGATGGAAACGGTAATTGTTGGTCAATGCAAAGAAAGAAAGGTTAATTTTCGTAAAAAAATAACTGAATATGCTGTAAGCCTCAATTGATCGAAGCACAGGCTTACCATTCTCTGTTTGTGTGGTATTATGTGCATCTGTATCATAACACCAGTGCTAGCCTCGCTAAAGGCGAAATTTAAGGCTCAGCTTAAAACTGCTGAAAATATAATCAAAGACTCGAAATTACTGCCATGTTGTTTAACTTTGTTTTCTGTGTTTACTGTGGTGATTTGTGTCTCGCGAAAGCGGTATTTTGAAAATAGCGGCCGCGAAACTTGCACTCGCTCAAAAGTAGAGACTTGTTCTCTTTCTCCGCTTTTGAGCGAGTCCAATCGTTATTTTAAAATACCATTTTAGCGAGCCACAGTTTTTATTTTATTTTTATCAGTTTTAAGAGCCTTAAATTCCGCCTTTTGTGAGGCTAGTTTTATAACACAGACTGCACACCACACAAGCGGAGGATGGTAATCCTGTGATCGAAGATTTCAAAGGAGAGGTATGGCTTCCTCCCGGCTCCGCTCACCGCTTTTGATCTAACTCATTACCCCATAAAAGAAGCCTGTTCACAGGCTAAACGTATCGGGATCGTCGACCAAGACGAAATAACATGGCCGTTGTAGGGAGGTGGTCGTTTATATTAGAGGTTCGACTGTATTTTAATTATCTGTACATTTATTAAAAAAATGCTGAATGGTTGGGTATTCACCGCGTCCACGTCCGAGGCGTTTTTCGTTTTAGTGGAATTTCGTTTAATTAATATAAAGTGGAAACATGGGCAAGGATGTATAAAATAATCAGCTTATGTAACTATCTTTTTATCTTTCTTAAAATAATGAGCTTCTTTTCGTTGAAAACTGACCAAAACGCTTCGTGTCTGAGCAAAATTGTGTTGGCAAATGGCGCCGACAATTCTGCAGTTCATAGCAGTTTTCAAACGCTTAGAACTTTTTTAGTAAACTTTCAAAACGTTTAGTGAGTTGACAGTGTATTGGTAATATATTAAACTTTAAACAGTGAAAACTGACAACCTTAACTTTGAAGTACTTTGCTTAGCTTTTGCAAATTTCTCTCGTTTGACCGCGGTGGTTGTCTAGAGGTGGTTATTACTTCCGCTGTATCAAAACTGGGGGAAGCCTCAGTCTGATCAGCTGCATGCGTGATACGTACATATATGTATATTGTACAGAGAATTTTCGGGAAACCTTCAACTAATCAGATTAATCTACCGGTGGAAAGTTGTTCGGCTCATGATCTCACTACCAGGTTTTTTAAAAAAAACATTTTAAAGCCAAACATCACAAAAAATGGTCAAAATATACACGAAAAAAGCAAGTGACAGCATACAGCGTTTTTTCTATAATGCCAAAGCTGAAGAGCCCAGCTAGCCGAGGGTGGAACCTGCTACTAATTGGGAACACCTTATCTAAATATGATAAATATAATACTTTTCAGTGGCTTAAACACTGTCCCGGCTGAAATATCGTGTTTTCATAATTATGGCCAAAGATTGCTTTAAGCTTGCTTTATTCTCTTAAAATAGGGAGAAAAATCGCCAAAAAAGACAAAATAACGACAAAAACCCTCAAAATTTCACCAGAGTGGAAACTTTGATTTCTTGACCGCATGTCACGAAATTAAAATTGATGAACTGTAATCCACTTCCATCCTTGCAATCATGAACTTTTTCTCGACAAACTACTGCTTCTGTTTGCTCTATAGAATTAGAATCTTTAATACAATTTAGTTGTATATTTGGTGACATTTGGCGATATAACATCGTTAAATTTCGTTATTTTGGCTGGACAATGTCCCTTTAAGGTTTAGTAGCTGAAGCAGTCTGCAGTTTGGGACGGACCATTTAATTTTTGTGGGGGTGGGGGGGGGGGGGGGGTGGGCAATTACCAAAAACAAATTCCTGCAGAAGAAATTTAAGAGAAAAAAAATCGTGCACAAGAAAGTACGTGAAAAAAATTATTGCAAATAGTGATGTTGAAAAGAAAAATTCATACTTAGTTTCAAATAAGTAGTCAAAGAGTCAATGCATAGCAAAACTGAAGAATACATCATGTGAAATCACACAGACGGATATGTTAAACATAGGAACAGTAACTTATGCTCTCATCTGCTCAGTCAAGTTTTAAACGCTCAGCTGCTAAACATGAAATTTTTAGTGACAGTTGATTTTCAGCCATCGCGAATGAAGTAGACGGGTCATAAACATATGTTAATAAAAAATACGCATACGTTTTACAAACATCAACCTCCAGGGGCTTACCTAGACAATTTTTAGCAGTACGCACAAATTAGTCACTCGAGAGAAATTTTTGTTGACGTTACCCTCTACTGAACACTATTTCCTGCATTCCTGAAACTGAAAAGCGTTTGTGCAGTCAAGATATTAACTCTGGAGTTCTTTCTGACCTTAATTCTCAACCAGAAACCCAAAATTTTCATTCAATCTATATTCAGGCATCATTATTACATTGGAACACGTATTATTAGAAAACGTTTCGTTTATTTCTTCACTTTAATTTATAGACATCACATTTCGTAAATATTTTTCGTAAGGCAATATATGTACTACCTCCGGCTGTATTAATTCTCCGTATGACCAGCGCATTCTTCCGTGAGCACGATAGAAAAACATCACAGTGACGCGTAGAAAGATTACACGACTGGCCCTTTGCTTTTCTTCTAGAATGTAAAATAAAAAAGTTTGGGAAATTCTGGTACGCACTTCGATACCTCACGTACAGGCAGATACGCCCCTCACCCTTCTCCTCCACCCGGGAAGTAACTTTTAAAACCTAACGATCATACCAAATTTTAGCAGAACTTTTATTTCCGCTCTTACATGGCATGTCGCTCGCAAGTTTCGTTTCGTGTTTCTCCCTGGAATGGTTTAGCAAGCGAAACGAAAATAGCTGAGAAATGTCCGAAAATTTAACGGATATCTCAAATCCTAGCACCCCATCAAGGCCATCTTTTGTACGCTCGCAATTTTTGACATTTTCCTTCGCGTTTCTCCTTACTTTCGGAACGTATGGGATCCGCAAGCAAGCAAAAATCACATATTTTGGTCTAAACAGCGCGGTTAGGGTTTCAAGAAATGGATTGTTCATTTCTTTTCGGTTCTGTTTCACCTGCGACGGCAATCATGGACAAAAGTCGTTGAGACACCCACAATAAACAAACCTTTTTACCCAAGGCGCAAATACTCCCCTCTCCACACGTGAAACGTAGTCCCCCCTCCCCCCTTTTTCAATGTTGAAAACAAACAAACGTCAACGAAGCTTTTTGCAACATTGTTTAGGGGGGCAGGGGGGACTATTGAAAGAAAAGGTGTTTTCATTCAAATACGAAATATTATTCTCGGGTTGAAAGTGCTCTTTCTGCTAAAATGTCTCAACACTTTTGTCCATGATTGGGGTTACGTTTTTCCAAAGAATCAAAATATTTTTCCTGCGAAATTGATCCCACGGCTAGTTGTCTGTTTTAGCCCTGCCGTAATGATCAACATCCAATTTCTCCTTGTAATATCTGTAAAATTAAGCATACAGGATGGGAGATATCAAGGAAGTAGGAGACGTCTGCTCACGCAGTGGGCCAGTATCCAAATCTCTTGAAGGCAACTTAACACTGTACAAGAACTGTAGAAAATAATAAAGACTCAGTTCAACCAATTAGTTTTCAAAGTTTTCAAAGCATTTTAAACAGCTTAATCATTCATAACGATTATTTTCACAGAGACCCATATCAATAAAAACGATTCCGAACAGCCAGATCGGTTTTCTATAAGACCAGTTTTCTTTTTCTTTCAGTTTCCCACCTTCAACACAAGGAAACTTCTTCGGCAGTACATTTGCATGGTACCATTTGGATGTTTGGCACTCTTGGGAGTAGAGTTAAACCGGGTTGTGAGAAAAATGAACACCTCTTTGTTTTCATTTTGTTCAAATTCATGAACTTCGCGGACTAAAATAGCCGACTTGTTATGTTATTGTCAAGGTTCTGCCAAATAAACTAAAGCAATATACCGGATTTGATATGATATTGGACTGTATAGGTCTTTATAATCTTAGAATGTTTACTTGCAAGCCGTTTCCAAATCGTTACTATATTATATAAAAATATAATAATATATAATTATATATCTTGAAATCAATCTCGTAGTTTTGTACATATGTCTACAAAATCGTGTGAACGGCGACCATTGAAATGAAACTGAATAGTTCTTCCTGTAGCGTGGGCCGACTTAAACCTTTTTTGCAATGCAAAACTAGCTTGACATTTTTTTCGATTTTGAACTTAATCATAATATTGACAGAGGTGAAGGGTGAAAAATATTTTGGAACGTGACTTTCTTCTGTTCAATCTGTCACCTGATCGTTACCACTGACAGCGAATTTTCCGAAAATAGCAACAAAGGATTAAACGTAATTGGATAGGAATAATGAAGGGCTTTCCACGGAGACGCGAACAAATTTTCGAGAGAAAAAAAAGGCAAGCAAGATTGTAACAATTTAGTCATTCGAAAAACATTTCGAATAATTTTTACGCGCGCTGACGCCACGCGTGGTAAACAAGGGTATATTAAACTGGGTTCCGCTTTAACACGAAAGCCATTCGAAGGTATATAATATAAGCTATGGTAAATAGTGCATCAAGAAAATTAATAGCTCACAGCGAATATCTGGAGGGTTATTTTGTATTCTATCCGCAACCTTTTTAAGTCAACACAATGATGATTGTGTTCTATTTACATCGTTTGAGAAACACATGGCAGAAATCAGGTGACATGCATGCATATAATCTTGCTTTGAATAATTCAACAAAGACATTTCTAAACAAACATCGCTTCATAAGTCCGCCTGGAAGATGAAGGCTATATACGCGTAGAAGCTTTCCATCGTTCTATCAAAAGGAGGATGTATATAATATCGCCATAATATTCTATATTGTTGGTTATTCTGAGAAAGGTGCAAATAAAGAAAGCAACAATAACACAATCATTGAGGCCGTTTGAATGCTTTCAATGTTATAGACTCCAATTTATTTTCGCTGTGAACAGCAAACCTGTACAGACTTTACAAAATTCTATACAGTTAAAAATACAGGTTCATAGCTCTTATCTTACAAAAGTTTCCCAGCCAACGAAAATTAATAAAGCCGAGCATTTCCTTTTTACACTAACAACACAACGCGAGATGAGATGAATATTCGATAGAACGTGAAATTTATATATCTTTGTAAAACCTGAAAATTTATATATGCACACACAAACAATTTGCTCTAAAAGTTCCTCTGTTTTTAAATCCTAGCATGAAATACAAGATGAAACTGGGAAACTAACAACATCTTTTGTGCAATTTAGGAGATTCATACTACTTCTCTTTCTGGATTCTTGATTTCTTGAATTCAGCGCCTCTTTCGACGGCCCTCTCGATGTGTTTTCTTGAGAAACCATCGAGTCATCTAGATCGCAGATCGATCCGTTCTCGCCAATTCTGAACGCCACGGATTTCGGGTCGATCCAAAGTGTTAGCTCTTCGGGAAGCGTTAGATCCCTATTAGGAAGACCACTTGCTTGGGCCGCTTCAGCAATAACTGGATCGAGAGAATGGTTGATTCTAATGCAGCGAAATCCACTTCCTAACAAAGGATTCTGAGGGTGCCAATGATGCTTGTATCTCGCGCACAAAATCTCCTTCATTTTCTTGTGAAATGCTTCCAGTTGTTTCTCTGACAGCTTGGCGTTTCCTCTTAACATCTTCGTAACGAATCTACACGCCATATCAACTTCAGCCTTCATGTTGTTTTGCGATTCTATCTTCCGAACGTGAATGTTTATCCTTGAAATACAGTTTATAATATTCAGTTTCTCTTCGTGCGGTATTGTTTCAAATTAGACCGTTTCTCCCGGTAACGTTCTTTTCTGTCGACTGCCTCGCCCAAATAACACTACCAGCTACCTTCAAGGGCAATTCCTTCCCCTTCCAAATCTCGAAAACGAGAATCTCTATTGCTTTCTTTCGTCCAAGTTTTTCTCGCATCGAAGCGGAAATAATAGGCTTGCGTCTGGTAAAAACCCCACACAGTGACGTCACGTCAGCGACCAATCACGAGTGCGATTATTACAAAGGGTTTGCCTCAGGTTGCTAGGCGAAAAGCTGAAACGTGAAAAGCCTTTTGTTTTGTGACAGGGGTTGTCTGTTTGTTGTCAAGTTTACGCGCTCGAACGCGAAACAGAACTCGGCATTCTTTTAGTGAATACGTTCGTTTCGCGGCAATAATATCGTAGATTGTATTATTTTACCGTTGACCATCACCATTGTGTGTTTTATAAAGAATTATGCTTTATGAAATGGGACGTGATCGAGCGAGTTTATGAAAAGCCTTTGAAATGAAGCGTGACGTTGTTCAATAACACAGCACAGATGAGGTTTTTAGACAATCAAAAGCGAACGCCACATTGTTTTATTGTTCTTTGTATTGACGCCTACAATTGCAATGCTTAGAACTTTCTGCTCTCACTTCTAATGAGCCACTAATAACGAAATCGGTGTTTAAAATAACTTCTGATTTTAAATACGATCTTTTTGGGCTGTGAAACTTTGGACCGTGAAAGGAAATACCGCATTTGTTGAATAATTTATCGTTCGTACGCCGTGCTTGAGTGCACCTCCCAGATCATGAAATGGCCCATGAATTTGGAACTCTACCGTTCGGTGGAAAACACCAAATTCAAATCGCCAACGATGTAAAGCACATATTAAGGTTTTTGTTTTCGCTTTACAAAACATCTTTTTGTTCTTTATATGGTATAAAGAACAAATCAATGACAAACTTTCGGAAGAGTGATACATATATTGAAATTGAAATTGAAAATGCTTCATAGAGCAGTTTCGGTTTTCAGTCACATGTCACGCTTGGCTGAGCCCAATTAAAAATATTGCGGAGATTGAGTTCGTAAAGGAAGGACCACATGGGAGTGTTGAATATTTAAATTACTAAAGGGAATGTGATAAATGGAAATTACTCATCAGGACGGACTTTTCTTTCATCCAGTTTCACAACAAAGAAATCGTTTATGACAACTTGGTGCATCACTTTGCAATTTTGAAACCGTGTAAACCTTTTTACAGGTATTAAACTTGCGTGGCAGGCGCCCTCTTCCGACGCCTGCTACTCGGGCTATTTCATAGGTTGCTTTTTTTCCGCCAATGATATTTTATAAACATCAATGATACGAGATGTGAAGTTACGATTTTCCGTACACGTACAACTTTGGTATAGACCTGCCCAGTGGGTGATCATTCATATTGGTTTTCACAGCTGGAGAGAAAAGCCAATTTATACAGCATGTACATCTTGGAGTGGGCTATTTATCACCTAACAAAATTTAATAAAAGCGAGAAAAATTGTCCTTAAAGCTCCAAAGATCCAGAAAACGTCTGTGGAAAATTAAAACGCAAAAATAGCAACGAAGCAGCGAACAATATAGTTCATTACTGTTTAGCGGCGGTATTAAGTCACTGATATCGGTTCTCAGTTCAGTTTATATCAGTGAGAATTTCACTAAGCGCAGCAGATGATCAGTAGCAATTGTCTTTCATTGGGGTCTTTGATTCTCAATCAAACATTTACAGAAGGAAATTTAATACAACTAGAAATAAAAGCAGGAATTGGTAGTTTATTTCACAAGAATAGTCGAGGTTTATAGATCATCGATTCTCTCGTAGGAAATAATTTAAATATACACCTGAATACTGTATGAATCGTGCATAACATAAACACAAAAGTCTTTGTTTCTGTCAAACCCAAAAAGCAGGCGTCACGTACAGGTTTATTTTGATTAATACCTTTTAAGGCAGTCTTTTCTTGTTTTGTTTTTAACATAAGTTCAAACGCAACCCAAGTTTTTCAGTTTTTTCACAATTCATTCCTTGAAGCCGGTCAAGCCTTGCAAGGCACCAAACTAAAACAAATTGCCTCGGTTAATTTTCCTCGGCTGACTGCTGAGCCAACAAGCTTTTTAAAAGCCCCCGTAAAAGCCCTCGTTTGACAGCTAACGAGGGAATAAAACTCACAAACATACACGAAAGATTTCCTGGATTCCTACTCAAAACGATAGCCGCTTAAACTGGTAAAATCTGGAGACAAGACTAGTGTTAAGGTACACCTAGTCTGAAAAAGCCGGGATTTGTAAAAAATTTCCCTCTCATTGACCTCATTAATTCAGAAGGGCTGGGATATCGTCCTGATGTTGGAGTTTTTTTAGCTGAGAAAGCTCTTTCTTGTGGAAGTAATGACAGGTTCATTTAAGTGAGACTGTAAAAGAGAGACAGTTTTTGAAAGAAAGACAATATATTTTAACTAATATATAGTACCCAGTACGACTCTTCTGGTCAAAACAATTAGTTCCAAACATGACATGGGATTTTTTTGGTCTAACTGAATCTTTCACTTCAATAAAAATAACTAGCCATTATTCTAAGAGCAACAATCCTGACATTGATTTGTGAGTGAAAAGTGTCATGGTTACGCCCCCAGGCCTAAATTAAAAGATAAATTATATATTTTAAATGAAATCAATCAAAGAACATTTGATTAAGCAGCTCTAATCGACATACTACACTGACTACGTCAATTCAAATATAACAGATAAACATCGAAAGTACGACTTTGGTAGGCCGTGCAACACGTACGGAAGTGCCAAGGTAAAACGAGAAATGTAAACTTCCGTTTTTGTCTAGCGGCAGGTTGCATGTGGTTTGGTTTTGAGCCAAAATACCCTATTGTAAATTATTTTGTACAGTTTGGACTTCCTAAGTGCTAGTTGCTAATTGGATACAGTGACTCTTCTTCATAGGGCTTGTCTTGCGTTAAAACAAGGTCAGTGGAATTGTCTTTTATTTTTAACACACTGTCTCAATTTACACTCCAATGGGTCCAATGTACCCATCCTTATCAAACGGCACCAACAATCTGTCTGATATTCGATCTAGAAGTAATTCTTCAAGATTTTTAAATTTGGGCGTTCGTCCAACTTAAACTTGCTCACGCCCATTGCGGTCACAAATTGCGGGCAAAACATCCTACGCGGAAATCCACTACCAACTCACGCCACTATAAAGAAACAGTTTATTTTCCGTTTTCTCCATTTAACGTCGTTTACATCGAATTGATTTATCCCGCCTATTGTATTGCACCCCAGTCGTAAAGGCGCCCACAAAATAAGTTAATCTTACTGCGGAAGATTTTCTCAATATATACGTGCCTTCTGCCAATACGACCATCGTAGGGAAGTGTCACAACTTGAAAAGGTTTGATTGAACATTTCCTAAAAAGGAATTAATCTGGTAGAATTGTCTAGACATACAAGTTATCTGCAAATATAAACTGCTTCCCGGTCAGTGCTCCGAGTAAAAAAAAATATTAATAATAATTTGCGCGCGTACGTGTAGTAAGTCCCATAATATTGTTGTTATCATTATTAAGCCCTCAGCTCACTTGCAAACGTGCGTTGTTTCATCTTGTCATAAAAACTGAATCGTTGGAGCGCTTGACGATTCACCACCCCATTTTTTCAGCTTTAATAAACCTTTCATTGACCTTCCTGGTTCATATACACGTTCATGATAGACTCACGAAAACAAGTTCGGCGAGCGAGACTGGAGCGAGCGAACGAGCCCCAATCGGCTCGTACGCAGTACTTTCACTCCACCACGGTCAAACGTCCCAGGCGTTTTTCGTTTTTTTTTAGTGGGATTTTATTTATTATTAAATGGAAATATGGACAAGGATGAATAAAAATAATTAGTTGACGTTACTATCTTTTAATTTTCCTTAAAATGATGAGCTTTTATCCGTTGAAAACTGACCAAAACTCTTTGCGCCTGATCAAAATTATGTTGGCAAATGGCGCCGACAATTCTGCAGTTCACAGTTTTTAAACGCTTGAGGCCAGTTTAGCCGCGCGGGAAACATATGTTGCGGAAACAAATTAAACACTTCCTCTGTGATTGTCCTTATTCGAATTCATTTTGGAAATGTGTTGAATCATACTATTTTGTGTTAAGAAAACAACTTGTTCACCTAACTTTAGAGGAAATTTGGATTGGCGTTCTAACTTCCAAGTGCCCCTTGCTTAATTATCTTATACTTATAGGGAAAATATATTTGTGGAGTTGCAGAAGGAATGAAGTACTTCCGAACATAGATAGTTTTATAGTTAGGGTAAATATTAAATATGAAACAGAAAAATATATATGTACCAAGAATAAAAGTCTACAAAAATTAACGGACAAGTGGAGTTTGTAATCTAATTTGTAATCTAATTAATCTAAAAGGATTTTGTAAGTAATTTATTTACATAAAGCACTGTTAAATACATAGACATAGTATTAGAATAAGCTGATGTAGGGATTGTATGATTGTATGTATGTATAGGTGTGTAGTCTGTGTGGGTATGTATATGTTGTGATAATTATTGTCATTGTTGTACTTTGGAAAAAAAATTAGTTGACGTTACTATCTTTTAATTTTTCTTAAAATGATGAGCTTTTATCCGTTGAAAACTGACCAAAACTCTTTGCGCCTGATCAAAATTATGTTGGCAAATGGCGCCGACAATTCTGCAGTTCACAGTTTTTAAACGCTTGAGGCCAGTTTAGCCGCGCGGGAAACATATGTTGCGGAAACAAATTTTGCTGCTCGGAAACAACAAAATGTTTTTGCCTCAGGTCAAAAACATTTTTGCTTCCCGGACACAAATTTTGCTTCCGAAACATATGTTTCCCAGTTTAGCCACCATGAAAGCAATGTTGACTAGTTTCCAGTACTGCTCACTAAAAATGTTTCCTAGCAACGGCGAGCGGACCGGCGAGCGTACAACAATGCGCATGCGTGACCCTTTGTTTCCGAAATAATGTTTCCTCGTTTAGCCACTGGGCCATGGGGCAGCAAAGCATTTTGTTTGCTTCCCGCTAATTTAGCCACCCCGGGAAACATTACAGGAAACAATGTTTCCGCAACAATGTTTCCTAGTTTAGCCAGGCCTTTAGAACGTTTTTAGTAAACTTTCAAAACGTTTGATAAATTGACAGTGTATTGGCAATATATTAAACTTTAAACAAATGATAACCTTAACTTTTAAGTACTTTGCTTAACTTTTGCAAATTTCTCTCGTTTGACCGCGGTTAATACTTTCACTCGACTTGGTCGATCGCCGATCGCCGATCGCCTGTATGGTGTGACATAGTTAATAGAGGGGACTAACTATGGGTGTGATCATCTCGCCCGCTCGACTGCATGTAGCTTGAAAATTTTGCAAAAGTTTTATCTTGCGGGAAAGCGATTTTTTGTGTTTTGTGGAAACAATTTTTGGCGGTTCGAGATGACTTAACATCACAAACTCAAAACTTGAAATATGTTTTTGGAAGCGATACATCCAGACAACATTCTCTAATTGACGATTTTGTCAATTCTCCTTTACATGTTTGCTTAAAAAAGTATTGACTGTTGTGTAATCATAGATATGGATATTCTGTTGCATCATGCCCCACTGAGGATTAAAGATAAAAGCGATAACAGAATAACATCATCGAAATTTAATTAAAGCCTGAGACAGTTACTGGAGAAATTCGGCATATGATACTCCGGCTCTTTCATCATCAAGGAAGTCTATTGCGCAGTTTGACAGAGTTCAAGCACAGAAGCGTCAAACTTCTCTGATTAACCCTTTAACTTCCAAGAGTGACAAAGATAAAAATTTATAAAAAATCCCAAATTTCATTTTGTAAAATACTGAAAAACAAATGGTTCCATGCAAAAGTACTGCTGAAGAGGTTTCATTTGAATGGTCACACTATAGGATTTCATCCACAGACTCAAAAGTTAGAACTACACTGCATGTCTCCATAGTTGACTCTGGGAGTGAAAGGGGTTATCCATCATTGCACTAAAATTGAACGCGTATTCGTATATGAAAAATCGTACGTACTATATGCAGCTAAACCTACGTAGAGATAAGGATTGACGAAATTTCTCATTTTCGATAATCATGTTGATCAGAATCAAGTCATCGCGTCTAAAGTTCAAGAGCTCAGAAAATACATAAAGCATCACTTCAGCGTCCCAGTAAGGAAAAACAACAAACATAGTCCATGCTCAGTTTGAGATACATGTTTAACTGAGTAAATAATCTGATACAGTCGAATCCAGAGAGATATGTACTTTTAGTTCTTGTCGAGCCTTCTGCCGGTCTGATCTAAAATCCCAATTTGTAACTATGGTAACGTAACTGTGTTTGCAAGGACCACCGTAACAAAATAGAAGCACCAGATCCTGTAGTAAAGGATCTAATCAATCAGCTGTAAAAATGAAACAGCATCATTACAAAAGCAAGGCTCATTAAACGGTACGGAAATTGTATTTGAATCCAAAGAAGAAGAAGAAGAAGAAGAAGAAGAAGAAGAAGAAGAAGAAGAAGAAGAAGAAAGGCTGTGCCTTTCGAAATATTGGATTCAAATCCATTTTCCGTACCGTTTAATCAGCCTTGCTTTTGTATCATACTAACCATGGTAACTATTCAACGCAAAGCAGTTTTAAAAAGTACGTTGCTGTCGTACCGTTTTAGTGGGGGATTATGTTGTATGAACGAGGTGGTTATGAATTTTGATTCTATGAACAAAATACTAAATTGTGATCTTAGAAATATAATAATTAAGATCTTAACAATCAACAAAACCAGGAGCCCAGATAAACATGTTCCTGTGGCGCTGATTCAGGGTCAACCTCGTTTCCAGGGCATCTCCCTTTTTTTAAATTTGAGAGAGAAATGTCCTGGGAACGAGGTTGATTCATGCCCAGCGTGTACACGTACAAGGTGGTTTATCGCGTTCGAAGAACGCAATCCTGATTTCGTGCTGGTTGTCCTGTGGTTTATGTGCAGTAAAATTTGAGATTTTTTGGTAGACGGTCTTCCAAATGGCCGCCCCTATTGGTTTTTTTCAGGGGCTCATTTCCGCCGGAAATTCCTTCGAACGCGTCTCCATAATCTGTGATTACGTACTGCTAGTATAACTTATGAATCTGTGGGTGAAAGTTTAACTAACAGTGACTCAATAGTTTTTAGAAAGAAATTTATCGTCTGTCCCCTGTTTCAATATTTGGCGCTCTTTTTGACGATCTTGCGACAACTCAAACTTATACCAAGAATAATGGTTTGAAGAACGTGTGACGAGCGGGGCTCATGTAATGCCGCATGCAGTCTAATGACAGTATGGTTAATGATGGCGAAAATGACGAACTTCAATATAGACAGACAATGTGAAAATGATCCCTGGGTTTTTCTTTTTCTTGCTGACATGAAGTTCAGTTTGGTCGTTTTCTTTGTGCTTGTTACAGTTTACAGTTAAGTTTTTATCTCCTGTTATTTTTATCTTTTATCGCCTATACTTAACTTCTGAAAAGTGGCGAAATTAAAAATATACAAATTGAATTTCGTGCTCTATTTGACTGAATGTCTGGAGGGTAAGGCAAAAAAAGCACTATTTTTTAAGTATTGTTATTTTTTCAACATAAATTGAGTTAATTACCCAGATTTATTACGCATATAGGACACGGTAGCATGTTTTAATACAACCTCCTTCCATCAAAACGATTTTGTAATGATCGATCGTAAAACTGGGGCTATTTAACAACTATTCACCGAAGTGGAGAAATGAAAAAGGAAAAACACACAAAAAAAATTAAAAGTCCTAAAAAATGTCATAAAGGAAAAACACAACAAACAAGCATGATAAACAATAAAGAAAACCAAGGATCTCAGCTCAGGGTATATTCTAAAATCGGGATAATTATTGAATGTAGTATTATTACTAACTAGACTAAACAACAGGGTGCTATGACATGGTGAATTTATAAACTGTGACTAGTCATTTTTCCAAACACCCTGCATATGTTTAATTCAAAATTATTCATAATCATTGTGAATATCCACCACTACCCACCTACACTGAGGTGAATAGTTGTTTTAGTATATACTGAAACAGTGAGATAATATAACGAAAATGATGCTTTTTAACTCATTTATTCCTGTCAACGATTACAATTTTCGCGCGCAAATTGCTGGGAGGTGAATAGCACTTGCTATTCCGAGTTTCAGTAGCCAGTCAGAGCGCGCCAACAATGCTATCCACTGTTTCAGTATATACTAATAAGCGATGTCGCTGCTCGGTCGATTACCGGCAAACACAATAAACGCAATGAACCAATCATAACTGGAAGCAAAAATGTGCAACCGACGAAAAGCGCGGGAAAACAAATACTTTTCCAAGTCACGAGTGTTGCTATTTTGCTCCTGATTGGTTAATTAGTTAGAGCATGCTGCGTGCGTTTATTGAAGCCAAGAAAATCAAACCGAACTCATGCATGTAGTCATAAACTGATTATTTCAAGCGCAGCGAAAATGATAAATAAATATTCTCAAGGAAGCCTCTTCTTCCATGCCAAGAGAAAATGATTTAAGAGAATAGATCCCCCATGCATGGGCCTCTTCCAGCTTTTAATAATTAGTGTTGAATTGAAGAGCATCTTGACAAATTGCTCATTATTCAATCTATCAAATGTGAAGGAAATGTCAGAAATAAACATGTTTCATTTTTCGTGTCAATTCAAAGCTTTTTCCTTTATAGAAAAGTCCTCAAAAAAATAGCTTTTTCAGCCGACTTTGTCCTCTTTCGTGGCGTGTATGAAATTAAGCTGAAAATGAAACAAAAATTCAATGACTAACAAAGAGGTTTCCTTAGCCGATTATCTCACCTTAAATCCTCTTTTGTAATGTAAATAGCTTAAATTGATCTAAACCCTCACATGATTTCTGAAAAAGGAAGTTAAGAATTTGAGTTGATGATTTTTCCAATCCGTTCAAGAATTTCTACGCTGCCCTTTTTATCCGTTCAATCGATTTATTCTTAAACTGAATAAATATTATATCACCTAAGTAACTATTGACTGAATTGTAGTCCAGTTTTTAAAGTAGCCATTTTCATAAAAAAAAAAACTTTTCAAAGCTAGACCCGCTGTTTTGCCGTTTACTTTAAAGGTGATTTTTTTGCCCAACCTTTTATTACGCGCAAAGTCTTCATTATACCAAACACATCACTTTTGAACATTTGATTTTACGAGGAAAACAATCAATCCATTTTCTTTGTTAGTTTTTGCTCACTGCACCTGTGAATATTAGTTGACTATTGTTTTATTAATGGTTTCCACCTTTTCATAAATCACCGACAAATAAAAACACGGCGATCATTATGTTTACAAGATATATTCCTTCGTCCTCTTTAAAACCAAAGCGTTTAATTTATCACACTCTGATTCAAAATACCATCTCCATACATCCATACAATCATATAATTTATCAGCTGTCTCTTTCAATTCTCCAAAAATTCAAATTTGATACTCTAAACAAGGTGTCATTGAAATTATGCCATGCTTGGAATACAATGCAAAACGGGTTCTTTTCAGTTTTGAATTTCATTTCTCCGTCAGTTTCTGTGAGCCACCTGCCTTTCCCCGGAACAAAAACAAAAACGTATGCAGGGATGCAAGTTATTTTTCAATGGCTTTGAAGCGCAGAAAAATTGAAAGAATTTTGACCTTTCTGCTCAAGGCAGCAAAACCCGGGTATTTTTTAACCTGAAGTTCTTCTGAAGTCAGAAAGCGTTTCGTAAAACTCGCATCTTTTGAATGCCTTCACCGAAATGTCTCCCTCGGTTCACTGAATGGTGAACGCATGAAAAACCAAACACATTGTGGTTACAACCATGACAGGGCGTAGCTAGTGAAACGAATAAACTTAAGCAAACGCTGTAACACGTACTCTTCACAAAAACCAAACTCCTAGAATGAAGTTACGAAGCCCCGTAAAGACGCCGATGGAAACTGTACCCGGTTCCAAAGATTTGACGCAGATTTTAAGGTAAATAATCACAAAATGCCTCTGTTTTAAAAATCATTTTCTATTTTGTTTTCAATACGTTTAACACTTTCACGATCGGCTGTTGTTAGATTTTCAGTACTCGATAAGGCATTCTATAAATTCTTACCAATTCGTTCACGGCTTTTTAAAAACCCGTCCTGATCAGATCGTGGAACACTTGTTTTGAAACAAAGAATGGAAAGTTCACTGAAGGCGGCGGGCTTTGATTGATTGATTTGTAAAATCCCCAATTATTTAAATTACATTTAGGAAGCAGTTTTCCGCTTATATTCTAATTGCACAGATTATTTCGAAAACATCGTGTCACTGATTCACAGTTTTAGAACTTATTTTTTAATTGTAACTTCGCGAATATCCCGGCGACTTGGGTTTTCCCAAACGCTTTCAAAAAACATTACAAGCTGCGTTATTCAACTAAACACGCCAGCAATATATTTAAACCAGGACTTCTAGTTTAAATATATAAATACAATCGTAGAATTAGATGACCATTTGTTGTCAAAACCATGACATATTACATTTAAATTTGAGTGACAAATAAATAAAGTCACAGAAAAGAAAATTTCAAAATGAATTGAATGCTGTTGCCTTAAGCTTTCCGTTCCAAAATCCGAAGATCAAGATCTATTAACTAGCAATAACGTGTTGCATTTCTAGTATTATGTCGTCCTGCTTTGTTTCTTTGTTTTATGCCCAAACGGTGTTCACTTTTTCCCGACGACATATGCGATTTCGGTCCAATCGCATATTATGAACGTATAAAACTACAATGTAATATAAGGCGTAAGTTCGGCGGCCATGTTGCGGTTCAGGATCCCAAAAGATGGAAATTTCATTGGTCTGAGCACTAACTTGGTCGCCGTGCGTACACCTTAAAGATTGGAAACTTCGTGCGCTCTGATTGGCTAAATAGTATAAAAGGCAGATGTATTTTATTGTACGTTCAGTGCGGCCGCGGCGTTTCTTATCCTCAAGACAAGACTTCAATCTTTAGAGGAAAAATGGTTTTAAATGTAGAATTCTGTGGTTAATTTAAAATGAGGCCGTGAGTGATATAGAATACCATAAGAAGCAAGGGCTGACAACTGCGTAGAAAAAATAACGCAACAAGTGGCATGAGACCAAACCGAAAGTTTAAATGCAACTGTGGATAGCTATTTCGCCGTTATTGCGGCTCATCAGCACAGTGTAGCAACAAGTAGTTCCAGTGACTAACCTGACTGAGTTAGCACTGTACTAATGTGCACTTGGTAAAAACTCCGGATATGACCTCAAGATCATATGTCTGTCCACGTGCACAGCTTATGCCATACACAATGAACAAAACATTTGAAAATATCATGCCACTGTTGCGTTGAACTAGGCGGCGATAGCAAAACTATCTGCCAGAGGGAACATGGCCAAACCATGCGAAAAAAATGACGCAGCATAACGGATCTGCCAAGATCTACGGTCCAAAGATAAAAATGAAAACGAGAAAGCAAGGGACCGTACGTGAACGAAAATGCTGCTAGTATACGCAGGATCTGTAAGAGATCTTATAGTATTTTGTTTATTTTTGGCTGATCAGATCTCTTACGGATCCTGCGTATACTAGCAGCATTTTCGTTCACGGTCCCTTGCTTTCTCGTTTTCAGTGATATAGACCCTGAAAAAAATATCAAATAGTGAGAAACATATTTTTCATAACTTGCCATCATTTCCGTTTTAGCTTTAATTCTATATCACAACGTGTTTTATGACAATCTCATACACAATTAATAGCCTTCTTAATTATTCGTTAAATTTAGCTAGGTAGGTAGAGCAAACTCTGAGTCTCGCAGTCAAAACGGTTACAATAGGCCACTTCGAAAAATACCATAATACTTTTTAAAGTGCAGGTTTGGGTGGTGCTTGATGTAAGCCTGATTTTCCCAATTTCTTTTGTTTTCAGCACGAACTGCACGTGCTATGCTTCAACATACACAATGCTACGTCCTAGGGTTCCTACATGTACTCTAAATTCCATTGTGCCATTCTAACAAAGGAGACTTGGATCGTTACACCCCGGTGAGGCTGAGCCTGCACATAAAAGATTATTATGGTATTTTTCGAAATGGGCTATAGGTATCATAGAGGGGTTTTCAATTGAGTGTCGAAAGTAATTTCGCAGTTGCTTTGGTTTTACATTGCTACGCTTTGGACTGACTAAAACACTTCGCGCCACTTTCTTAACCAATCAGAAGTAAAACCAAAACCAATCGTGACTTACTTGCATGCCATTGGATTGTCTCACTCTGCTTCAATTGGCCAGGGTAATTACTTTGGTCTGAAAACCGCCCTATACAACACAAAATTACTTTACCCTTTTCCAGCGCACCACTCAACACCAAAGACCAAAAGAGAACGATTCGTCGCCAAGAGAGAGAAGGAAGCCCGAAATGCTATCACTGTGACAGAGATGAGAACATCACGGTAGAACACTTCCTTCTCTCGTGTTCTAAGTACGAGGAGATTCGCTCCGAGCTCCTTTGTCAATTGCGCGGTGAACTGGAAGCTATTGGCGAGCGAGGATTCCAGGTAAGTGCTAAATAGATGTTAAAATGTCCAGCTCGCAGTTTTTCTAAATTTACGGTTCTAACAGATCATTTATCAAAAATGCATCTGTAAAAAGCACTTTTAAAATTATCAACCTTTTTTAATCAGGTGCTCCGTCTCCCATAGTTTTTGGAGGGCAAATTGTCGCTTCTTTCAACTGGGGCCAAAATTTATAGTACTTTATACGATGCTTAATTCTCATTGCCTTTTTAATTCGAAAATCATAATTGCAGGTTTGGCAGAGGTTTTCAGCTAGCAGCCCGGCCTGTCAGTCGCAAATAATCCTTGGAGCGCAAAGTTTTGGAGCCTTAGAAGACGAAGCAATTAATCACTTCCGGGTGCAGTACGCCGCTAGGGCCTGGAGCGAACGAATTGTGATCTGAGGGACTTGTCATGTGACCTCGTTTTCACATTTCTTATCCCGGATGAAGTCTAGTCCGTGTTGTTTCAGTGTAATTTGCAAAAAAAAAAAATGCTTGATCGCGGGTTAGTTAGTTAGTTAATTAATTATAACTCTCATAAACAAAAATCAAACTAATTTAAGTGGTCATTGCATAACAAGTATACTCCACGAGGACCCACCTTGTGGGTAAAGGTTAGGGGTTCTATACGCAAGATACTATCTCTCTGATGGGCCTTATGGACAAAAGGAAGGACACCAAGAAGGCACGTTTCGGTTTCATTGATAGTATAGAGGATGTTACACTAATTATTTATGTTAATCAATCACAGAGCTCAACATAGGCCACTAAGATCTCGTTAAAAGGGCCCAGACACCACACTAGCGTAGTCTGGCTGCAGAAATAAACATTCGATAATGAAATACAAAAAGTTTGGTTACATAAAAATAATTTTTATTACAAAGGAACAAATTAAGGTAGAAAATACAAATAATTGTCTGAATATAACGTATATTTTGTAAACAGCTTTAATAAAACCTTCATTCACTATTTTCCTTCTTTTTCTTTTCTTCAGTTCTGGTCGTTTTTATTGATCATCTTTTATAAGCCTGCGGACAGGCTTCCAGTCGGACGGCGGAGTTATGCTTCGCGCCGGAAAATAGCGCCCCTCTGAACCAGGAGCCTGTTCGCAGGCTAATCTTTTATCAAGGGGCTTTTCTGGAAACTGTAACGAATTTCATTCTTAAAAAAGAACCGTCACATTCATTCCTAAGAATGGATAGTCAGACGGGAAAAACACGCGTAATTTTCACAGGGATTCTCGCGTTCCTAAGAGAATAAGGGACTGCTCATATTCTCAGTTTGTCACTATGTACGGCAGGTGATTTTCGCGTTTACTCGCGTTCCTGAGAGAATAAGGCCCGGTTCAGACGCCGAACTTTTCATGAGCCGAACTTAATTCGAATTTGGACCGACCCAAATTAACAAAAGTACGCCTGTTGATTCAGACGCCGAACTTAATTAGCCGAACTTAATTCAGTTTGAAGAGAAACAAATCGAAAGGTCAGCGATTTTCAGGCAAAGATGTCAGAACACGCACCAGTCGTTGTAATAAAATAATTTATGCATTAGGTTCGGCTCATGAAAAGTTCGGCGTCTGAATCAAAGCCGTTCCAAAGCCGAAATTCCCGGCTGAGCCAGGCGGAAAGAACGGCTGAGCCGTTCCAAATTCAAATAGCCGTTCTTAACTGATTCAGACGCCGAACTTTTCATGTACTTAATTCAAGGTATTAGGTTCGGCTCATGAAAAGTTCGGCGTCTGAACAGGGCCTAAGGGACTACTAATCAACATTCTCAGTTGTCACTATGTACTAAGTTTGGTGAATTCCGCAGAGCTCAGTGTCTTCATGACTTCCCGATGGGAGAAGGTTTCGTTGTCTTTCTTGATAGTAACGCGCGAAGCTCTCCTTGACAAACATGGCAAACGCGACTGAGAGTGCGTGTCTGAGGTGTACTATCCTTCTTCAACTGAGGAACGAGTTCTAAGCGGCTATAAGAAAGAAAGGAAAGGAAAAGAACGAGTTTTAAGAATACGTAAATTGGCCTTCATTATGAAAAAGGTTTATATATTGATTCTGTCTGATTATCTTACCCCAAATAGCATTATATATATTTAAAAAAAAAAACAGCTTACCTGTGACAATAAGCACATCGATTTTTCTCTAAGTTCACTGATTTGGAATGACGACCAAACCTAGAGTTTTCAAAGTAGCAAATGTTTTAGTAAGAGATCTGTTTTAGAATCGGTATTTCTGCTGGGCAAATCAATATTTTCTTTACTGTTGTAAAGAATATAAGCTCAGTAAAATGTGTCCATCTCGTGTGTCATCTTTTTATCTTTTGCAATGTAATAGAGCCTTCTGATTGGTTGGTTAAGTGGTCCAATTTTTTGCTTATGGACCGCTCACGGCCGGTATCGCATAGGAGCGTAAATTAACGTGAATTTTAACACAGTGATTTGTGTCCGATTCGTGAAAATTAAAAACCGGCCCGATTTAGAAAATATGTTGCAGACTTGCAGTGCAATAGATTTTAATAAATCGGGTCATTTTTTTAGTAAAACAAGGAGCAAAGGACCGCGAACGAAAATGCTGCTGGAGTACGTAGGATCTATAGAAGATCTGATCAGCCAAAAATAGTAATACAAATGACATGGCTTTAATGGAAATATCTCGTTCACGTTTCAAGCAATCCAAAACCTCTATGCTTAAAACATAAACCTATGTTATGGGGTGTTTTGTAAATTTTTGGGTGATTTTTGGGTATGTTTGGAAGGAAATAGTTTTTCTCAAAGGATTGGTAAAATTTAGAGAAATAAGAAATGTTGAAGATTTAGTGAAGTTTTAAAATTAGAATTTGTAGTTTATAATTAATAGACGGATACCAAGTTAGTCCACTAGCAACCTGGGGTGCTCTTGCGTGGGTATCGACTGTCTGTTGGTTTTCCAAAAATCATTTTCTTACCCCTAACCCTTCTTAAAACCTCATCAAATTTCATTAAAATTTCATTAAAACTCCCGCCTTGAGGAAAACATGCTGACAGGGAACAGCTCTTGAGAAAGAACTGGTTTCTCTTAGGAATAAAAAGCCACGCCAACAAAACGGTTTTTTTTACCTTTCAGAGGTTCCTTTTAATCACCGCCGTGACTTTTATATGAGAGTCCCCCCCCCCCCCCCCCCCCGGTATTTTCTCACGTGACACCTGATGTAATGCAGTCTTTGGACGGCCTTTGGCAGCCATATTTCTTTTCCTACAATCTAGAACCGTTGTTCAAATGGAGCGAAGATTTGCATCAGTTTTTCACGTGACAAAATACTCCACCGTTCTTGGAGTTTCCACGAGCAGCTTACCTTGGTTTCGAGGTCGTTCCTCGGTGGTATCGTTTTTAAGACATCAACCGGAAGTTGAATGTGCTCTTTCTTGGCAGGTTTTTAGTCCTCACCACCGATAGGAAAGCTCTTTGTTTCTAGCCATTATGGAAGAGATGACACAAAAATGCGCCTAAAGGAAAACATTCGACGCCCAGTTACAGTCCGTGGCTTTCGTTTTTTTAATTGACTCGTTAGGTATATAGGTATGCCGTGCATTCGGCTGATACTAAAAAGTTTATTGAACGAGCTTGTTCTGTCCGTTTAGTCAACTCCCGCCTTGCAGACACCTGTTTTAACGGACTCTCCGTTATTAGTACTGATATATGTCAAAGGTATGTGGTAAGAAGCGAGTTTTCAAATGACAGAATTGTCAGAACTCAATTGATAAGTGGTGCGTATGTTGTGAATAATCGTTCTACGCAAAAGAGCGCACGAGAATATTATTATTCAACTTACGAGTTCAAGTTCAATGCTTGTCTACATGTACAAATACTGTCAAGTAGCTTGAGTTATCTTAACATTGCATCCTTCCAAAAACTCAGCATCTTTTTGTCGCAGGGGCAATTAGTCGGGGCGAGGGAGAGTAGAGAATTGCTACTGGAAAAAAAATCAACTTTTCTCCCGCAGATTTTTTTTTCGCCCTTTTCTAATCTCCCTTTCCCCTACTAACTGCCCCTGGGTCTCCGCTCTTATAATAAAAAAAAACTGTTTGCTCACACGTACGTGGCTTCTGCGAAAGCCATTAGAATATTGCACCTGCCTCAGTTATCAGTCAACAATTATTTCGCTGCTAGCGAGGAAATAAACACAACGATTAAGATTATGACAGAATTAAGACATTTCTCAAAAAAGCCTTCTTCTATTTTCTCTTTGTGCTTTTGGAAACAAATGTATATCTATGAGCGGCTAGCAACGGTAAATACAGCTCCGTTATATATCTTCATGTTGCTGTTTTCAATCGCGCAAGCTGAGGAAAATGCGAGCGTTTATTTTTCGCTACAAGAGAATCGCGCCATCCAAGGTGTTCCGTTTACTTCAAGCTTTAACACGGAAGACGTCATGTCATGTGCTCGCTCTTGTGCTAAGGAGTTCGATTGTAACACGGCAAATTACATAGCAGCAGAATACAAGTGCGATCTGTCGAGAGAGCGAATGGATGTTTCTAACGAAGTAGCCATGGTTAACTTGAGAGGATGTTACCTGATCAAAAAGGTATGAAATATTTACTTAAACGCGTCTTGTTACATTACTGATACTTATTTTCGCGATTCCAAAAAATGTCGCGAAATTAAGAGCGGCTTTCCCTAATTTTCGCCTTCGACCATGCAAGATAAAAAAATCGAAAATTTTCAAACTTTGTCATAACAAAGGTCTTACTAAACCATTTGTAAAAATATAAGTTTCAGTTTGTTAAGTTAAATATTTTTCCGTTACGGCGACTTTTCCACTGAGATGACCCAGGAGCGAGGAAAACCGACTTGGAAGTGTCACTTAAACATCTCGTCTTCAACATAGGACGCGTAGAAATAAAAATGAAAGCCATATACTAAAAGGATAGTATTTCTTCCACACGTAAGCATTGTCAAATATCAATTTTATGAAAACCAGAACCAAATCTGTCAAAAATTCTGGTTTTCATAAAATTGATATTTGACAACGCTTTCGTGTAGAAGAAATACTCTCATTTTAGTATATGGCTTTCATTTTTATTTCTACGCGTCATATTTTGAAGACGAGAGGTTTAAACAAGTGACACTTCCAAGTCGGTTTTCCTCGCTCCTGGGTCATCTCAGTGGAAAAGTCGCCGTAACGGAAAAATATTTAACTAAACAAACTGAAACTTATATTTTTACAAATGGTTTAGTCAGACCTTTGTTATGACAAAGTTTGAAAATTTTCGATTTTTTTATCTTGCATAGTCGTAGGAACAAAATTAACGACGCGAAATTTAATACCCTGTTACAAAAGCACGAGGCCAACAATCATTTCAGTCAACAATCATTGCAAAATGCACGAGGGATGGAAATATGCCCTGCTTTGTAAATTTATGAATTGTCAGGCATTACAACACACACACACACACACACACACCTTTTCAGTGTTGTGCTTTGTCATAAACGAAAATGTAAACCTGGTTGACGTTTTGTTATGGTTCTCATTTTGCAAAAAATGACTATGTGTGCAATTAAAATCTGTAGCGCCGATTCTGAGATGACCAGTTTGTTTATACGGATCAGCATCTTTCTCCTCCACAGTCTCTTCTTCTTCTTCTTCTTCTTCTTCTTCTTCTTCGGTACTTCACGAGTGACGCAAGAAAGCTGAGAACGAGTGCGCGCCGGCCGGCAAGGCCGCAGCATTTGAAACATTTTCGTGAAATTTAGTTCCTTTCAACACGACTTTAGTGCCAAATCGCAAAATTTAAGTCTCGTGAAATATTCTTTTTTCTATTTTTACGAAATTGAAGTCCCGCGAAAGTAAGAACCAATAATGTATTATTAGGAGCTGACCTATAATATAAACAAAACTGCATGCAGTATATGCATGTCCCTGGCGAGCAGAAGTTTCCGTCCACTTTTGAGAGAGGTAGCTGTTTCGAGGAGGTTTTAATTAAAGGATTTGTGCAAATATTAATCAAAATACAGGACAGGAAAATCATGAGTTCATAAATTCAGCATCAGTTGTTATTCAGAATAGTTGAGAGAGCTGTGTAGAACATGTAATGAAAATAAAAATAGTATAGGAAATGTTTATGCGCTCAAACTGTTTGAAAATCAGTGTCACAGACGTTTTGCCGAGACTTCTGTCCTTTTATCAGTGTGAATGTACACGGTATTTCACTTTTCTGAATTCGCCTGTCACTTTTCTGAATTGAATTCAACGGTACTCAATTCATGTGTGTCGAATAACTTTTTTTCTTAAAACAATTTTGGCAACAACCCAGCGACATTATTATCCAATGCCGTTATATATATTGAAAGTGTAGTGAAGTCACTACTGAGTCAAGCCAATCTACGATATGTTTTGTTCGCTGGAGTTGATAAGCAATTCACGCTTGCTTGTTTGATATTTGTGTTACAATTGCTTCTGAAAAAGTATTCGGTTTCATTCTCATATTTTTTCCACCGATATGATAATTTAGCGTTCACAATTAAATAAGCTATAATAGCCCCAGACAATAAAAAACAAAATATGACATGTTTAACCAGCTGCTAATTTTCATTCGAAAGTATGCTGTTAAGACCTGTTAATTAAAACGAAACGAAAAGGAAAATAAATAGGAATAAGACAGAATGAGCTCCGAGCCTGCCAATTAAACTCCCCCTCCTCAAAAAAAAAAAAATAAAATAAAAATAATTTATTTTGTAATACACTGAAAACCAAACGGCGCCATATTGAAAAGTATTGCTGAATGGTACATCACATGACAACCTCGTTCCCTGGGAACAAGGTTGATCACATGACTTAAAATTTGGCTCAACCTCTCCATGATCCAATTGGCGATGCGATAATACCCCCAATACCAAGCTATAGATATACTGAAACAGTGGATAGCATTGTTGGCGCGCTCTGATTGGCTACTGAAACTCGGAATAGCAAGTGCTATTCACCTCCCAGCAATTTGCGCGCGAAAATTGTAATCGTTGACAGGAATAAATGAGTTAAAAAGCATCATTTTCGTTATATGATCTCACTGTTTCAGTATATACTAAAACAACCATTCACCTCAGTGTAGGTGGGTAGTGGTGGATATTTACCTCGCCGCGAATACACCTCCACTTCGGTGAATAGTTAGTTAATATACTTTTCGTCGCTTTTCGTTGACAATAAAAATAATCATAGCTGCCAACTTCTTAGCCCTCAAATATCATTTTTACACGCAAACTGTATATTTTTTTCACTGTTTGATGATTTGAACATGCATAAGTGACGTCATATACGCGTTTCATGCGTCGCTCGCTTCATTAGAGGAAACGGGAAAAAATAAATACAAGATTTGGACATCCCGAAAGGATAAAATTAAAAAACGCTGCAAAGTTTTGCTCGAAAATTAAATTTGCGTTTAAAACAAAGTAAGAATCACGAAGCTCGAAGTTTGTGATGTTCACCTCACCTTTGTGCATAGTTAATCGAGGGACTGGTTATAAAACCTTGCAGACTTCAATGGCGATAACAAAGGAGCTGTACTTGACCGTGCACATCTTTTGTTTTTTGATCACACGCTATGACTGAATACTGCTTAATAGCACCATTTCTATTGGTCAGTTGCTCGAACAAAAGTTCAACATCTGTTGTGTTGTGCACGGTCACGGCCGAGAAATGGTAACAAAAACATCCAACAAAGACAGTTTCTCAGGTGTCCATTTTCTGGCCATGATGACCACTGCACTTTATTAACTGTGGTTTGTGACGAGATCGATTTGCTTCAGTTCAACTTGCCACTCATCCGCAATTGAAAAATTATGTTGCCTAAACCATATCACATTTTAAACTTCTAGTCACGATAATGACTAACTTCTTCTCCTTTCAGGTCAAAACTGATCCACAAGATACAAAAGATCCCACGCGTAAGTTCCGTTGTAATAAACATAAATATAAATAAAACGGTACGAGATATAATTTTTTACCACAATTGCCGGTAATCTCGCAATCTGATTGGTCGATGCGGGTGGTAAATGAGAGTACATACAACGGTGCTGACGCTAACATCACGCAATGCAAGTTATAGACAACGCTTGCTCGCGCAATGCATCACGTTTTGTAACGAAACTTCGATTTTTCCTTGTATTTTTTTCTAAATATTGTGGTAAAAAACAGATTTCCACCGGTTTTCCGTAGTGTGGACTCTTATTTACCACGATTTACGTCATCACATGGTCAAAATTTGTTGCTGACTCACTCGGCTGCGCCTCGTGAGTCCACAACATTTTGACCATGTGATGACGTAAATCGTGGTAAATAAGAGTCCACACCACGGAAAACCGGTGGAAATTTGCTAAATTTATCCCGGGGGGTACCCAACAAAGTGTTGTACGGGGATGCTCCGCCCCAAGGTCCAATCCCTTACCCTTTCATATACCGTTTTTGACAGAAAAGGTACCCCTTTCATTGAACATTGTACCCCTTTCATATACCTTTCATTGAAAATGGCATCCTTTTCATATAGCCTTAACGTGCGTCTGTTTGATGTATTTTCAAAGGCGCTTTTTATAATACTTAAATGGCAGTTTTCCCTACCCTTTTTTATACTTCATCCGGTGATTTCCCTACCCTTTCCTATACTTCGTGAAATCCCTACCCTTTCATATACTTCAACTCATGAAATCCCTATACCCTTTCATATACCGCCAGCCTAAAAAAGGTACCCCTTTCGGGCGGAGCATCCCCGTATAGCCCATTATAGGGAGTACCCCACCCCCCCCCCCCCCCGGGTTATTTATACTTGAGGATCTTCACATTATTCTTCACATGTAGATATGTGTAAAGACAAAGTGGTTTCTTTCCGAGGTTTACCGACACCCCGCGTGTCTAGAAAAACCTCTGGCAAGCAGGTACTGACCAGGCTATGACATTCGGGACAATTATAAGAATTCGCATTATATATGTTTAGCCTTAGTTTCGGCTCAGTAAAAGGGCTACGTAGTTTGGGATCCTGATAAACCTTTTCCAGACTCAAAATTTTTAACTAAGTCCGTGGAGATAATTCTTATAACTGTAACGAGGGTTTTAATTTGTGTTGTTAGTTAAACAAGGTTGATTTAATTCATTTATTCGTAAATAAAAGCTAGTGAGTGTTATTTACTTGGATCCTTCTAGCTTCCGTTACTTGGTTTGATTTCACGCCCCAGTGGTGCACTTTGGCAGGACGAGCCTCCATTGGAAATGAAAGATTCACGGCTAAAGAATGTAAAGAAAAGTGCAAAGAGGGATGCCTTGGAGTGGAGTGGTGGGAAAATCTTAACGGCAACTGTTTTGAATGTACAGATCCATCAAAAAAGACTTCGTATACAGACACTAATGATTTGGCTTATCCCCCCCATGTGTTCCTCAAGAACAACAATTAACTGTTTGCAACAACAACAACAACAACGTATTATTTAAAAAATTTAACAGAAAAACGAAGAATTCCTGTAATTCGCAGTAAACATACTTGGTATTCGAGGTGGTGGTAAGAAGAGTACACTACGTTATAAAATAAATTACCTTTTGTTTACAAACTGTCTTAATAGAAGCTATAAAATACTCTCATTATTTCAGTTTATTTATTATGATAGCTATTATTTGAGAACACAGCACTAGAACAGCGTCATCACGAGAAAGAGTACCTCGAGGCACCTCTTCGTAATCTTACGAACATTTTTTTTTTTCGGTATTGTTTCTGTTGAAAAAACGTACATTGATTATTGCAAAAATTTACAGACGTTTGATGACTGACTGCGAGTAAACTTCAACTTACGAAGAACTAGTCCTAATTTTCTCAGGCCCATAGTTGTTTACTTGGAGAGCCTGTTTGTAAGTATCAAAGAACTAGAAAATGAAAAATATTACGGAATCAATTTGTCGTTTTTAGCGTAATTTAGCGTTATATCGAGGGTTCGTTATATCGAAAACCTCGTTATAACGAATTTGCATTAAAACCAGAATGTTCGTTATATCGAGGTATAGTTAATAATTGTTTTGTAACGGTGTTGCGTATTTCCGGATCTGAACAAATAACATTTGCACTTTAATGCCTGTATGAAGCTACAGTACAGTGTAAATATAACTACAGCACTGGAAAACTGTACAGGTTATACCATTGCCCTATGGCACACAATGTTGGTCTGTTCCGCATTCATCTTTTGTCGCGCGTTGACATTTATTCGTTATATCGGGGTGAGATTTGACGTTTGGGCTGTGTTCGTTATAACGAGGATTTCGTTATATCGAGGTTCTGTTCCATACATTTTACTTGCAATTTTGCCGGGCTGAACAATATCGTTCGTTATACCGAGGATTTCGGGGTCATGGCTCGTGTACGACGACTGTATTGTGATGTATTGTGTTAGGTAGTGTTAGGTTGTATTGTATTGTATTAGGTTTTATGACGTCAGTCAGTTCGTCGTACATGAGCCATGACCCGGACTTCGTTATATAGAGGTTCGTTAAATCGAGGTTCAACTGTACACAGAATTCAACATAAGCCACAAAGATCTCGTTTGAAGGGCCCAGATACCACACTAGCGTAGTGTAGCTACAGCAATGAACATTCGATAATGAAATACAAAAAATGTGGTTACGTAAACAAATTTCTTTTATTAGAATAGAACAAATTAAGGTAGGAAATACAAATAATTGTCTGAATATAACGTATATTTTGTAAACAGCTTTAATAAAACCTTCATTCACTTTTTTCCTTCTTTTTCTTTTCTTCAGCTCTGGTCGTTTTTATTGATCATCTTTTATCAAGGGGCTTTTCTGGAAACTGTAACGAATTTCACTCTTAAAAAAAACAAAGTCACATTCATTCCTAAGAATGGATAGTCAGACGGGGAAAACACGTGAGTACCCGCGAAAATCGCCTTCTCCGCGCGTTGCCGCTTTGCCTCTCCTTTTAACAGGTAATTTTCGGGATTCTCGCGTTCTTGAGAGAATAAGGGACTGCTCATATTCTCAGTTTGTCACTATGAACGGCAGGTGATTTTCGCGTTTGCTCGCGTTCCTGAGTTAACATTCTCAGTTGTCACTATGTACTAAGGTTGGTGAATTCGGAGCTGAGTGCCTTCATGACTTCCTGATGGGAGAAGGTTTCGTTGTCTTTCTTGATACGCGCGAAGTTCTCCTTGACGAACATGGCAAAGCGACTGGGAGTACGTGTCTGAGGTGTACCATCCTTCTTCAACTGAGGAACGAGTTCTAAGCGGCTATAAGAAAGGAAGGAAAGGAAAAGAACGAGTTTTAAGAATACGTAAATCGGCACTTATGTCCAGGATTGCAAATAATTAGATGCATGACAAATTTTGATATCCAACACGAAGTGTCCCATTGGTAAGCATTAGTGTTAGTGTTGTTTTTAGGTTAGGGTAAACTTTACTTAAAGAGCAGAACTTAGGGGACACTTCGTGACGTTTATTTTCTGAATTTTTGAAAACAAGTGATGTCGAAGTTGAGTAGAAGAGCAAGAGGACACTTTGTGACGCTTATTAAATTTGTCATGCATCTAATTATCTGCAATCCTGGACATAACTTAAATCGGCCTCCAATATGAAAAAGGTTTATAATTTATATTGATTCCGCCTGATTATCTTTTCCCAAATAGCATTATATATTTAAAAAACAGCTTACCTGTGACAATAAGCACATCGACTTTTCTCTAAGTTCACTGATTTGGAATGACGACCAAACCTAGTCAACAAGGAAAGAAACTCAAAGGCTATCTTAAGATTCATTCTAATTTTTGGCGGATAACATTTTCGCCATATTCGATGAGTCATGTAGAAAACGCAGTCATCATAAATGATTAAAAGAAGCGGGCATATTGGAAGGAAGCAATCAATATGTACCATCATCAAATGATAACTTTCCTAGTTCTCACAACTTATGTTCTATATAGTAGATGTTTATGTTTATTTAAACTAGTGAATACGCGAAGTGTAATGAATGGGTAATAAGTGTTATGAGTCTGGCTGAACGCAAAGAAAATGTGATTTGTGATAATTTTGATTGGCATAAATTAATATTTTGCCGGCACGGTACAGAGAACCGGGTACTAGTGTAGTGCGCAGGGGCTCACGGTTCGTGAGTTTGAAAAGTGTCCGTTGATAGATTTGTGTCATTCTACGGTCAGCCTCGTCGCCTCTTGTACTGTTCAAACAAGTTAGCTTTTGTCTTAGTTGTTTATTGTAATACCTTAAGACTTGTTTTCGGCAGTTTTTAGCCGCATATTTTAGTCGTTTATTTCTTAGTTAAAAACAACTTAAAACCCTAAAGGTAGCACCACTGCATAGGTCAGGGGTAAACGGTCCCTATTTTTTCCAACAGTTGGTTTTTTGGGGTTTGCGTGTCCGGCTGGGGTGCGCTTAGAATTATTGTTATATTATAGTCCTTTGTCAATAATAAAATGTATCGTGGGCCTGGCTGACCAACTTAGAGTTACTGTAATATTATAGTATATTATAGTAATATTGTAATATTATAGTCCTTTGTCAATAATAAAATGTACCGTGGGCCTGGCTGACCAACGCCCCACGCCTCTTAGCCTTGTGTGTTTGTTCGGGTGTCTAGTGGAGGCAAAATAACGCTTATGTTTCACATGATCTTATTCCTCTGATCGGTCTTGTTCCACTCTTTGAATGGCAACAAAAACCAGTCAAACGTGAAATGCAAATTAGTTTGGCACTATTTGTGCCAAGGTCTATGAATCAGAAATCTCTGTTAATTAGGACTAAGGTAGAATGCAAACAGTAGAGACAAAAACCAGGAAGAAAATTGAAACAAAAAGCGCCCGAAAAAAAGGCTAACTAGAGGCGTGGGCATTTTTTCTCTGCATGGCCCACTCACGAAATTCGCCACTCCAGAAACTTCGGGGAGACTGACACTGGAGCTTTCGACACTAGGCTTTCTGGGATCGTTTGGGTAACCAGCGTTAGTTATGATAGGTCGATGGTTTCCAAAGGCAACCATTAACCAATCATAGGTTACCCAAATGATCCCAGAAATCTTAGTGCCACAAGCTGGTACTCAGTCTTCCCTCAGTGTCTGGAGTGGCGAATACTACCAGCGATGACTGCTAGAGTCAATCATGGAGACATGCAGTGCAGTTCTAACTTTTGAGTCTGTTGATGAAATCCTATGGTGTGACCATTCAAATAAAACCTATTCAGCAGTACTTTTGCATGGTATCATTTGTTCTAACTTTTGAGTCTGTGGACGAAATCCTATAGTGTGACCATTCAAATGAAACAACTTCAGCAGTACTTTTGCATGGTACCATTTGTTCTAACTTTTAAGTCTGTGGACGAAATCCTATGGTGTGACCATTCAAATGAAACCACTTCAGCAGTACTTTTGCATGGTACCATTTGTTCTAACTTTTGAGTCTGTGGACGAAATCCTATGGTGTGACCATTCAAATGAAACAACTTCAGCAGTACTTTTGCATGGTACCATTTGTTCTAACTTTTGAGTCTGTGGACGAAATCCTATGGTGTGACCATTCAAATGAAACAATTTCAGCAGTACTTTTGCATGGTACCATTTGTTCTAACTTTTGAGTCTGTGGACGAAATCCTATGGTGTGACCATTCAAATGAAACCTCTTCAGCAGTACCTTTGCATGGTACCATTTGTTCTAACTTTTGAGTCTGTGGACGAAATCCTATGGTGTGACCATTCAAATGAAACCTCTTCAGCAGTACTTTTGCATGGTGCCATTTGTTCTAACTTTTAAGTCTGTGGATAAAATCCTATGGTGTGACCATTCAAATGAAACCTCTTCAGCAGTACTTTTGCATGGCACCATTTGTTCTAACTTTTAAGTCTGTGGATGAAATCCTATGGTGTGACCATTCAAATGAAACCTCTTCGACAGTACTTGTGCATGGTACCATTTGTTTTTCAATATTTTACAAAATAAAATTTGGGACTTTTCTTAAGTTTTGTTTTTTGGCACTCTTGGGAGTTAAAGGGTGTATATTGGGCACAGTGGATCAGCATTAGATTTGAATACTCACGTGTTTTCGCATTTGGTACATCTATACGTGTACTTTGTGTTAATTGTGTAACTATGACACCGAGATATCGGTGGCAGGTCTTGGTGAACAAAATTAGCTCTTCTCGTCCTACAAGAAAAATAAATAACAAGAAGCAAAAACCGTTTTATTCTAAATTGTTAAAAGTAAATGAGACGGCGAGATGTGCAGGAATAATTATCGTCGTTTTTCTTTCGCCTATTTTACCCGTTCGTGCGGTTATCTCGCCTTTTCATCTACAAACTTATCTAACCTGATCCCCAGGCGAGCACAAAGTACGCGAAAGGGTATGGGAACGGGTAAAAGGTTTTATTGCTGATTTGCAGAATGAATTTCGTTCATACGACCACCAACGAGCCATAAAAGTGTTCTCGTGTTAACGAGTCAAATTAAAATACGAGCCCTTTTACATCTACTTGCCGCAAAACACCATAAATTGAACCATAACCCCCAGAAAGGAAGATTCTAACAGTTTAACAATTTGTTACCAGCTTGTCATTTATATTTCATTTTGCATATCTAGTTGTCGTTTTCAAGGGGTAAATTTTAAAAAGAAAACAATGGTTTTGGTCTTTAAGTGACCGGATTGATTCTCATTTTAAAAAAATGGCCGAGGTTTTGGTCAGTGCCAAAAAAGTGGCTGTAACAACGAGCGGTCGTATTATCCGGGAGTGCCGGGTAGTATCTCTGGGTTCCACGGTAATTCAAATTATTCTGCTCGCTTCTAGGATCCAAAGAGAAAAGGGCGACTGCTCGCATTGTAGCTGGAGAACTGCGGAACGCAAAAAGCGAACCGTCATACAGTAATTTCTTGAATTAGCGCCAAAAATTGAATAAACGGGAAGGAAAGGCCTGGGTATCAGGCTGTATATTAACAATTAACCCGATCTATTTGAGTGGAGAAAGGGAAAGACGACTGGCAAAGAAAACATATCGCAAGCGCTGTTCAAATGAGGTAAAATTCCACCGCGGTCAAACGTCCGAGGCGTTTTTCGTTTTATTTAGTGGGATTTTATTTAACATTAAATGGAAATATGGGCAAGGATGGATAAAAAAAATTTAGTTGACGTTACTATCTTTTAATTTTTCTCAAAATGATGAGCTTTTTCCCGTTGAAAACTGACCAAAACTCTTTGCGCCTGATCAAAATTATGTTGGCAAATGTCGCCGACAATTCGGCAGTTCACAGTTTTTAAACGCTTATAACTTTTTTAGTAAACTTTCAAAACGTTTGGTAAATTGACAGTGTGTTGGCAATATATTAAACTTTAAACAGTGAAAATGACAACCTTAACTTTTAAGTACTTTGCTTCTAACTTTCTCTCGTTTGACCGCGGTTAAAGGTGAAATAAGGTGAGGGACGAGGTCGCGGTCGGTACACCCCAGTCCCCTCTCCTTTGGCAAACGAACACGCTTTATGCCTCATTATCAAGCAAGGCTTTTTTATTCGCATTCAAATAAAACTTATTTTTGTAAGAAATGTTGTGCACCAAGGCTCGCTTAGATAACCAGGCATAAAGCAACTGGGAAATGGTCTATTTGTGTCGCGAATAAAATAATCAAGAAACTCACCATTTTTTCCAGACAGGACCGTGACCAGCTTTGACATCACTAATTATCCAGGAAGCAGCGTGACACATCTCGTGTATTAGAGTGTCACGCAAACGGTCTAATGGAAATCAAATATAAGGATGTTACACCAGGAAATCTTTTATATGCAACTTGCAATGCAGCTGAAAATAACAGGACTCAAGGACTCAAAGCAGAGTGTCCTTAGAAGCCGACTGCCGCCGCCAAAGTTCTCTACCACCACCTGTTTCTCAGCAAATCCTGGGGCCAGTTGCATAAAACTTAACGCCAGACGTAACAGCTAACGTCGTACGTTAAGCCCAGCCAAAGTTACTATTTTAACGTCAGGCATTAGCAGTTACGTTCGACGTTAAGTTCTATGCAACTGGCCCCTGAGGTTTAAGGACGTTCGCGCTAATTGTTTATGTGCATCCTTACTGCGCACGCAATTCATGCCATGCCACGTTATGTACGTGGACTGGTAGCCATCACGTCAACTTTGCTTAGATTTATAAGAGCTATGTCATGGGAATTTTTGACGTTTTTGAGGTCAAAACTGCCCCAAATTAAAACTAAGCATCTTTTTAAAACACAAAATACTTATAGAACACTAAGAGGAAGATATCAAGGGACTTTTAGAAGAGAGAATAAAACCAATTTTTTGTTTGACAGATAGGTTTCTTTATCAATTTTCTACACTTACTGAAAAAAGTGAACAAAATCTGGGTTGTGGAAAGTTGATTTTTTTTCTATTTTTCTACCCCGATTCGTTTGCTGACACCAATTTAAATTTTGTATGTGCATTGAGCAGTCTCAAACCCTTTCATTTTTCCTTTTCTGATGCCGAAAAATAATATGCGTAAACCCGGTAATCGTGTGATTTTGGGAAACAAAAGCTGACAACAAAAGCGCGCATCGTTCATTGTTTACTTTGCCCGCCCACTTCGTGTTAATGCCGGACTATGAGTATAGCGGTGCGTGCCCGGCAACCAATCAATTAAGCCACTTTTGAGTGTCTATGAATAATAACGAACAATATATCAGATCTAGAAATTTTCTGCGTTGGAAGTAAATGTCCCGAGAACAATAGGCATTCTGCGCGTGGCACGCGCCAACAAAATTGATTCCGTTCATATTGTAGCTGTATAGGGGATTGCAAATGCCCTCCTTAAATGTTAAGTTTGCTTGAAAGGTCACACTAGTTGAAATAATTAACTGAACAGACCCACTTATATAAAATTTGACTAAGAAAGCTTGTCTCCAGTGATTCATCTTCTGTATTTATAAACTAACAGCCACCAAGGGCATGTGAGTTTATACGAGCGCCGATTTGTCAAAATCCGGGTAATTTTCCACGCGTCTCAGTATTTCCAAGACGAAGTCGCTTTCTTCCCGATGTGTTAAATACATTTTGACAAGAGTGATTCATAATCTGGCTATGGCAAAAAGTTTGTTTGCGTTGTAGAAGTGAGATTTTCGTGCGAAAGTCGTTACGTCCCGTCCATACGCTGATGAAAAGGGAGATTTTCCAAAACGATTTCAAAAGTGCAAGAGTGAAAAGAGAGGTTTTTGAAAACAGATACTGAAAAATAAAATAACGATGACTAGTTTTCACATGAAAACGCATGAATGTGGCGTGCTGAGAACGATACGAAAATAGTACTTCGTGGAGAGGCATAAGAATTAACGTGAACGGCATCGGCGTTTAAATTTCAAAGTGATACTACAAATGACTGACATACTTTCATGAGATGCTGGAAATTGCAATTCTGGCGAGGCATTTGTACCACTACAAGACTCAGGGGACACGGGCGAAACTCTACCATAAGAAACCGAAGCCTTTTTATATTAAAAAATAATAATTTAAATAGACAAATTCAGCTAACGCATTGTTGTACCCAATTCAAACCTTTTGGGATTAGAACTCTTTGTTCGTCATATTTCCATATCAATGAAGCATTGACATGGAAATTATATGGAGATATTGTGAACAAAGAATCTTATTCCCAGAAGGTTTGAATTGGGTACAACAATGCGTTAGCCGAATTTGTCTATCCCCGCGAAAGGCAAAGTTTCACCAACTCACCCGAGGAGTCAATAACTTTGTCTGCCAGCTCAATCCTGGACATACGAAGACCATTCTTCCTGGAAAACGAAATGTTAAAAACGGTTTTCATCCATTAAGAAATGTCACCATCAATCCAGACAGACTTTCCAAAAAGTGATGACTTCAATAGAAAGAAAGCTGAAGGGTACACCAAGCACTTTTTTAAAATGACCGTTTTCTCCAAGGATAACAGTGAGTTTGGTTTCCTCGTCACCCTCGATGTTCCCCGAAGCAACGTCATACCTTCCAAAAAAGACAGCAAAAAACAGCGACAACGCTGACCTTGTCGCGAAGGCAAAAAGAACGTCGGCATAAACAGAAAACAGTTTAATTAGCAAAAGCAACAGTTTTGCACGTGCAGTAAAAAGTTTAGGGTCCGTTTCTTTAGTCGATTCCAATCCGAATTACGAATCAATTTTTCTTCTCCTTTGGTGGCGAATCCAAATCCGAATTTTTTAATCCATTGAATCCACAACAACGAAAGATAGGAAAGATTCAGCTAAATCCGGATTTTTGGATTTGAAATTCGAGCATTCCATTGGGTACTGGTGGTCAGCAGCATTCAGCTGATAATCTTGCTGTGAAGAGCGAGAATTTTTACCTTTATTGCAACATAACTGCGTTCTATTTTCTGCGCTGTCGAGAACATTTTGAAAACTTTATAACCTTTTTTAGCTTAAGATCGCTCAAGTATTCTCAGTTTTGATTTTCAAGTTAGAGTAGGATCCACAGTCTGTGTGAAAATCAGAAATGTCTAACTTTTTCGTTTTCTGACTGTGCGCGACTTTTCTAGTTGTTTCTAGTCATTTTTGGATTGTGTTCCTTTGGAAACCAAAATCCGAAAAATCCTTTACTCCAATTCTGTTTTAGGATTCCACTAAAGGAACGCACCATTTATTAGCAAAAGCAACTGCTCTAACTGAACGTACGATAAAAAGTAAAAGCAACAGTTTCGCACGTGCATTAATATTATTTTATTCAAGAAGAACATAAAGCCTACCTGCTGTAGTAGCAGAAACCCGCCGTACTACGCATTTTCTTGTTCCATGTGATCTGGAAATCTGACGGGAGCTGCGCAGAAAAGATAAAGTAAAACAGTTGAACTAGAAACTTAACGAAAATTTGGTTGATGAGGTTGGCTACCGTAAAGAGATTCTAGCCCTAGAGTGCTAGCTCTTCGTGTTTCACTAACCCCTTTATATAAAACTTAACGGTCTTTTGTTTGTCAGGTGGAGTGCCGTTTTATATACATGTACTTCCAAGGAGTTTACTAAATATACGGCGACAATGATGCTTAACACGTCCTTCCATTTAGCCGCAAGTTCTACTTAGTGCTTTGAAATCTGGTTTCCCTTGCGCCAGTGTAAAAGAGAGTGGTTGAAGGACTTGACTAGCGAAACATTGGAAGAAGATCAGTCATTTGTAATGGTCATCTTTTTTACGGCTAGTACAGCTAAGGGCTGGTTCCCACTAACGACGTCATGGGAAGCGGAGTAGGAAGCGCATTTTCATGGAGTCTTACGTTCTAGTGTAAATAAAAAATGGAGTCGCAATCAGAATCTCGACGGAATCGGAATCGAAAGGATTAGAACGTTTCCTTGTTCTTACGATTCCGCTTCTGCTTTCGTCGCTCACTATCCAGTAGTCGTCAAGTAAGTAAGTAAAGTCTTTAATTATAGGGTTGCACTAAATAGCAAAGCTAATAAACTTGTGGCCGTCTATAAAACTACTCTAATTTACAAAACTATAAAAATTACGAATTTAGATATATAATTTATATATAAAGTCGTATTGATTTCAACTAGATCGTAGCTTTCTTGCGATTCCATCTCTTCCCTCACTAGTGAGAACCGCCAGCCTTTATTTATTGATTAATAATGATTAATTTTGATACCTGGTTATCAAATACCGTTCGGTTGTACAATTCAAATAGATCTTTAGCAAGTTGTTCTCTGTTCATCTTAAAACCTTTCTCAGTGGAGTAAGGGGTGAGAAGATCTTCCAGGACGCTTTTTGGACGGGTGAGCAGTTTGCCTGAGGAGAGCCCTATGATTTACAAAAATATATATTAATAACGTGGAAGCAAAAGGCTTAAGGATACTCCAGCCAGAATTGATACCTGTTTGGAAAAAGAAAAGGGAACAACAAAAACAGGAGCGGCATTTCAAGACAGATTTATACGGTTTCAACATTCGCTCGATATTGTTCAACTTTTTTAAAACAATTTCAAGACCGTCAGAACAACGTAGAAACGTTGAAGAAACATTACATCAACGTAGAAACGTTTAAGTAATGTTGAATCGACATCTATACTAATTAACATTTGTAACACACTTTCAACAAGCTTTTGTCGAAAATGTCAAGACTTACTCAAATGGTCTTAAAATTTGCTCTAACAAATATTGAGCGAATTTTGAAGAAAATATCTGAACCATGTAAACGAGCGTTAGGATAGTTGCACTAGGCGAAACCAAGAGCTTATTGCCGAATCTCCCGTGGTTTTACCAGAAAGTTTCCACAACATGGATCGCCGCAACAAGAAGGACAAGTTTCGCTCTCTCGAAAACTGTGTTTGTTCCCGAGTTTGAAGCAGGTCAAGATTTTCACTAGGCTCAGTCTCCAGCCGTGGGTGTCTCGATGCGCCCGCGATCATGGAGAGAATCGCGGGCGCATCGAGACACCCACGGCTGGAGACTGAGCCTAGATTTTCACCAGAATCGACGAAGTTCAAACTCAACCTCGTTCCCAGGGGCTTCTCGGTTTTCAAAATGGCGGTTTGAGAGGAGAAACCCCTGGGACATAGCGATCTAAAACGACCGCTGATTGGTTTATTGATCCTGATTCTTACATCTATTCTGATTGGTTTACGTTTTTCTAAGAAAAGATGGTGGATAACGGAATCACGGTAGGTTCTTCGAGAAACCAAAACAATGCTATATCGAAGGTCTCCGAGACGTGAAAGTTGAACAGTTTTCCTGAGTAACTATTAACAAAACTGCAGCTGTTCCTGACGATGCGGCTATTTTCCAACAAGCGTAAGATTTAGAGATAATTCGCCGATTTTCAGGCTTTGCGTTTACGGGTGGCGAATGGTAAGCTTAAATAATTTCGAGATATTTTTTTCTGCGAGCTCTACACTTTTAAACTTTCAAAATACGAAGCGGAGAGAAAAGCTATATGGAAAGGCTTTACCAAATAAATCGAGACACCGAGACGTGGAGAACCGCTCAAATAACCGAGACTGCGAAACCCATAATCTTAATTTTTTAAAAGACCATTCGCCACTCACCCCCCGGTACGTGATAATTTATATAATTTTGGAATGACTGGAATGGGGAATGCTGAGCGTAATGTAATTTAATAGCGTCTAGAGTACTGGCTGAACCTCGGTGTAAAAACATGTCTTGTTTTGTACCTATTTCTACTTATTGTTGTCTTGCGCTCTATTGTTTTATACAGTTTGTTTTCTTTGTTTTTCAGTTCATTTATGGTTTCATAAATAAAGCAGAGCCGACCGCCAATTGTTTTCAATTCAGTTACTTATTCACTTGTGACAGCTTGACTGAAGTTAAGCTCAATTTAGTTTTTAAAACTTGTCAATAAAAAACAAAACAGATATGCATTCCTCAAAATGCCAAGATTTTAGTATAACCCCCAACATTAATGGGCCATTCCATTTTATATCCGTACCCCCCCCCATTGAGGTATGCACTCAACATCCCCCCTAAGGAAAAAAAGATCAAAGGGTCGACACAACACCCCCCTTAGAAATAGCAGATCTTTCTGTTACCCCCTTGGGAAATTTTTGAAGATCAAAGGATGTCGATGCAAGTACCCCCCCGAGGAGACCCTTATACCTCAATTGGGGGGGGGGGGGGGGGGGGGGGGGGGTTGCGGATATTAATTTTGCACATGCATGTATGTACTATTGTTTTTATTTAGGCAATCTTTTGTTCTGGCTTTTGTTTCAGTCTTCAGAACTTATTCATAATTTGTGGATTATATGGAAATCTTACTCTCAAAATTCCCAACCACATTTTCAGGCCCAAGAACTGTTTTTAAGATTTTGCTTCTATGAAATGGCAATGTAGTTTATAGCTGGCAAATCATCCCAGGCACTCTGGATACCAGACGTTCTCTTACAGCAGGCCTTTTGCTCTGAGGCTCTTCCTTGTGGCAAAAATATGAGTCAAAAGAGGCATGTAATATCATATAGTTTATGAGAGAGATGAGAGGCATCCATGCAGGGTACATCCCAACTTATTTGGACCGATGATCTTAGGGTGTTTTTTTTTTGCTTAGCTTTCAAAATCATTAAAAATTCAATTTTTCTTGACAAACATTCTGCACATAACAGCTTTTCAGGCTCCAAAGTTTTCTGCACTTTTGAGAAACACATGTCAGCAGAATGCTAGTTAACATGTTTTTGCCTCTAGTCAGCTTAAGGTTTAAGAGCCGGTCTGTTTGCCTGAAAACAGTGGAGTAGAATATGCCAAGCATGAAATTAATTTTATTCCTTGTTTGAATGAGTGAATGATATGATTAATATGGCTTTGAACTATCAGGATTTCAGAATGGTAATCATTGCAAGCCATTGGGTTGATACAATAAAAAAAACATTCTCGGATATAATCAGCTGTGAAACATTCATTCATTCCACAATAAGAAGCTAGTCTTTGAGCTGAGGCTGGGGAGAGGAAAAAGTGAAGTGCACAAGAAATGTTCCCCATGTGCCCCCTTTTCATTTTATATTTTCTACATTTCAGTTTTTTACTGAAAAAAGCCTCTATGAAGGAGGGAGATGTTGATGAATTTTGACAATCATAGCTCAGGTCTAGTGGATTTTTCTGTCTGATCAGGAAATTCTGTCACTTGTACAACAGAGAAGGAATAGCTCCTGATTTCTTTTTTATTTGGGGGCCATCCTTGTTATAAGTAACACAACCATGGAGAACAGGGTGCTTTCTGGTCAGGCCTTTCTCTTGCAGTCCAGTCTGGCTTTGTTAAATGTGTCAGGAGCATAAGATTCCCACTGACATGGCCTTAGGGGTTGTAAGGGCTTACAAGCATCCCTGCCACATCAGACAGGGAAGCTTTGATTTAAAACAATCAGGTAATCAAGTGACCAAACCTTTCTACCTGTAAACAATGGCAAGATTTAGGAAGCCCAGTCCAGCTTCTGAAGTTGAGCAAAGCTATATATTATTTTAACTTTAGAAGGGTTTCCTCATCAATTCATTCCTAGGGTTACAATTTGCCAGAGGGGATTTTCTATGCCAGTCACAGTTGACATGAACCAATATGTATACTTCGTGTGCAATATCCAGGTAGGGATTGACAGGGAAGTGTGTACAAAGTCGGCAGATTTGGAATTAAAGATTTTGGCCGTTAAACGATAATTTTTAAATTGGGGGACGAGTAGCTTTGGCCCATGACTTGTTTATTTGCTGGTTTCAGAATACTGTCACATCCCCTGGTCACCATTTAGGGCAGATGTAGCTGCATTTGGAAATGGAGTAAATGAACTTTAATCTTCAATTTTACAGTTTTATTTGATTTATTGGGTAATAAAATAAACTAATCACACTGCTGTCATTTCCAACATAAATTGTACATGTTTTCCTCAGAAACAATTGGGACAAACACCTCTAACAAATATGGGAAAAATACTTTGACTTGTCTTCACTTGTCTTCTCTCTTTTTTTTTTTTTAGAAAATGTTAACTTGGTGGGAGGTAAATTCCCGGAAATGAGTAAATAAAAAGCACTTAATTTAACTTATTTTGCTGTTGTCAGTGTTTTGACTGGATCAGCAAACCATCTCTGATTAAAAGATCAAGTAAAAGTGTTTTATTGAGGGGAAGACGGTAAATTACTTTAAAATGCCAACAAAACGGTGATACCCGCGCAAGAGCAACGGCGAAAGCATCGACGGTTAAATCGAAAAAATATAACCACAAAAACGTCATGCTATTTTGTTGCTTGCGGGCGTGATCGTGGGAAAAGAAGCCGAAAATACTATAATATAAGAAACCAAAAGTCTTTTAGCTGAGACGGTAAATTTACTCCTTTCCTTTGAAAAATCGTGCTTCCTTGAAAAAAAAAAGTTTCGTAATCTGCGGCGTTTCGAATTTTTACCTTCATTGCCTGTGTATCATTTTTCTTGAAACAGCAAAGCAAAGAAAAACTTGACAGGTCGATAAATGGTTCCACAGAAATCCCTCCTTGGCCGCCATTTTGTTTGTTTTCCTTTTGGTTTGCAATCTCGTACCCAGATCTTCTCACTCTTTTCCTTGGCCGCCATTTTGAATACATCTTCACAAATAGTGCAGATTTTGATCACGTGATCTGCTGTGTGCCAGGGTCTTCTCCCGAAGCGCCGCCATATTGAAAACCGAGAAGACCCTGGGAATGAGGTTGGTTCAAACTCGCATTCGTTTCGCCGTCAAATCTCTGGCGCTGTCGATCGTCACCCCTTGTGTGCTCTTTCTTAAAAGTTCGTGTCTGGTAAAATTTTATTCGCGAGAATTGAAGACAGTTTTAGTTTCTCTGTCGAAAAAACGATGAGCACTTTTCGTGATTATGATTTCAGTGCGGACGAAAGGCAAAAACACATGATAAGCATGGGTTTTCAAAAGTGAAATGCCGCGATAAAAGTTAACGGGGATAGGAGAAGAAGAAACTATAAACTGATAAAAGAATTACGGGAAGCATACAAAACTTCAGTTTTACCAGTATGGCCCACTTTGGTTTTATGCGTCTTCCAAGAGAAATCCGTAGGGGTCTTGAAAGGAGTGTAACTTGCGACTGCAGACAGGAACATAAATCAGTTGTCACAAGTTGTTAGTTTATCAACAAAATTGGGTGTAAATTCGGGGTTATAGTTTCAAAAGTACAACTATAGAGTCAACTATACTGAGTGCTGCGTCGATGGGGAAGTGAAAGACTAAAATTTAGTTTCATCCTTCGAATTGATAAGCTGCTGTAAATTGGCCAACGTAGAGAATCGCTTTGATGAAGGGATTGGTTCTTTATTCCAAAGGGCTAGCGCTCGAAACGTCAGCTTTTGAATTTCAATTTTTGAAGTTGGCCAATATTTAGCTTATCAAATCATTTCATAAAACCGAATTTTAGTGTGTGTTTTGTTAAGAGTCTCGTAATGCAATACATGACTTGAAATCAGAACACTACTAAACTGAAAACCTTAAAGCATTATTATTATTGTTATGCCACTGTTGTTCCTGTCAGATACACGAGAATTTAGTTTTATCGACTGAGTCGATAAGGTAAATTGACCACCGTAAAAAGATTCAAATAGCTGACGTTTCGAGCGCTAGCCCTTCGTCGGAGCGAATCAAGGAATTGTGGGTAGTGTGTGGTTTTATATAGTAAGCGGTGGAGCTACGCTATTGGTGGAAATTTGGTGACGTGAAAAACAAATGTAGATTAGTTGAATGAAAAGCGTTCGTTGATTCCGTGGGGTTTGAGAGTGCCGATTTGAAAGATGATTTTTTGTTCTAGGTTTTTACGGCTTTCTGTGTTACCCTGGTGTAGGGAAACGCCGCAGATTGTCATGTGTTGTTTAGAATGGTTAGTAAGATTAAAATGGCGCGCGACTGGTTTGGATGCGTCTTTGTCATTTTTTTCAACGTCTCGGAGATGTTCACGAAAACGGTCGTCCAGTCTCCTCCCTGTTTCGCCAATGTATATCTTTTTGCAAAAAGTACATGTAATGCAGTAGATAACATTTACGGAGGTGCATGTAAAATGATCAGTGATTTTAATAGATCGTTTGGGTCCTGTTATTTTGTCCGCGTTGTGAATGAAAGGACAAGTGTTACATCGTGTGCGTGTGCATTTGAAAGTTCCCGGTACATTGTCAGATTTCAGAGCGCTCGTAACTAGAAAGTTGCCTATGTTTTTGTCACGTTTGAATGAAATTAGTGGGGGTTGTGAAAAAATTCTGCCAGTTTCGGGGTCGTTTTGGAGTAATTTGAAATTTTTTAAAATGATGCTTTTGACTGTGTTGTTGTGTGGGTGGAAAGTGAGGGTGAATGGAATTCTCTCGTTCTCTTCCTTCTGTGGCGTTTGTAGTGCTGACTGTCTGTCGATCTGTTGTGCACGTTGTTGGCCCGTATTAACAACAGAGTCAGGGTACCCACGTTTCTTGAAAAACTGGCACATTTCTTCTGATTTGTTGGAAAAATCAGAGTCATCACTACATAGACGTCGAAGTCTGAGAAATTGAGAATACGGAATGGCGTTTTTAACGTGCGATGGATGTGAGGATGAATGTAACAGATAACTGTGGGAATCTGTAGGTTTGTAGTGCACACTTGTAGATAAACTGTTACCGTTGATTGAAATATTAATGTCAAGAAAAGCGACTGAGGTTTCGGAAATTTCCCAGGTATATTTTAGAGCTGGATGAAAAGTATTGACAGAAGTTATGAATTGATTAAGTTCCTCTTTACTGGAAGAGGTAGCGCCAATGCAATCATCGATGTAGCGGCCGTAGAGTTCGGGTTTGGTTCCGTGGTACTGATTAAAAAATTTGTCTTCGATGTGGCCTACAAAAAGGTTAGCGTAGCTTGGTCCCATTTTGGTGCCCATGGCGACTCCATTTACTTGTTTGTAGTAGTTTTGGGAAAATGAAAAACAGTTAAGTGTCAAAACTAATTCGGCTAAGCGGAGCAGTGTTTCTGAGCTTGGGTTTTGAATGGAGCGCTGGTCGAAAAAATATTTTAGTGCTTGAAGTCCTTCGTCATTGGGGATGACGGTATATAAAGAGGTAATGTCCATAGTGAAAATTAAATTGTTTTCGCTGGCAAAACTGAAATCCCGGAAAATTTCGAGTGCGTGATTGGTGTCCTTAATGTACGAGGGTAGTGATTTGACAATGGGGGCCATGATTTTGTCTAAATAGCTAGAAATTAGTTCGGTAGGACAGCTACAAGCGGAAACAATGGGTCGGCCCGGATTGTTTGGTTTATGAATTTTAGGTTTGAAATAAACGCGTGAGGTTCTAGGAGTAGTGATGATGAGATTGTTGGCGGTAACTGGTAATTGTTGTTTAGTAATGAGGTCTTGGATAGTTTCTTTGACAATTTTTTGGTTGGTAGAAGTGAGATCTTTATCAACTTTGGCATAGAAAGCGGTGTCAGAAAGTTGCCGAAAAGCCTCTTGTCGGTAAAGGTCGGTCCGCCAAACAACTACCGCCCCGCCTTTGTCGGCCGCTTTGATAACAATGTCGCGTCGTTTGCTAAGACTTTTGAGCGCTGCCCATTCTCCTGTTGAAAGGTTGGAAATTTTGGTGTGGCGGTTAAATTTAAGTTTTTGGACATCGTGACGACATTTTTTGACGAAAAAATCTAGAGAAGAAAACTGGCCCTCTGGGGGAGTCCATTTTGATTTGCGAACGTTGAGTGTTTCAAAAACATCTTTTTCCGAGGTGTTAGAATTGTCTTCTTTGTCGTGGAAAAAAGCTCTTAATTGCACGCGGCGAAGGAATTTTTCAACATCTTGTTTGACTGAAAATTGTTCGACCCCGAAACTGGCAGAATTTTTTCACAACCCCCACTAATTTCATTCAAACGTGACAAAAACATAGGCAACTTTCTAGTTACGAGCGCTCTGAAATCTGACAATGTACCGGGAACTTTCAAATGCACACGCACACGATGTAACACTTGTCCTTTCATTCACAACGCGGACAAAATAACAGGACCCAAACGATCTATTAAAATCACTGATCATTTTACATGCACCTCCGTAAATGTTATCTACTGCATTACATGTACTTTTTGCAAAAAGATATACATTGGCGAAACAGGGAGGAGACTGGGCGACCGTTTTCGTGAACATCTCCGAGACGTTGAAAAAAATGACAAAGACGCATCCAAACCAGTCGCGCGCCATTTTAATCTTACTAACCATTCTAAACAACACATGACAATCTGCGGCGTTTCCCTACACCAGGGTAACACAGAAAGCCGTAAAAACCTAGAACAAAAAATCATCTTTCAAATCGGCACTCTCAAACCCCACGGAATCAACGAACGCTTTTCATTCAACTAATCTACATTTGTTTTTCACGTCACCAAATTTCCACCAATAGCGTAGCTCCACCGCTTACTATATAAAACCACACACTACCCACAATTCCTTGATTCGCTCCGACGAAGGGCTAGCGCTCGAAACGTCAGCTATTTGAATCTTTTTACGGTGGTCAATTTACCTTATCGACTCAGTCGATAAAACTAAATTCTCGTGTTTCATCCCCCCACCGACGCAGCACCACAGTTTCTCTAGAAACTAACCCCATTCACCTGTCAGATACAGTTCAGTTTAGAAAGGTGTCAAACGATCCTGAATCTTAACTTGTTGCAATCCTAACAATGGAATAATAATAGTCCTTAACAAGTGTACAGTTACATGTAGTCTTGAGAGTTAATTGGTTCATCATGACATAACTCTACAGTTGAGCCTGCCTCACACGGTGTGAGATCAACTGCATTCGTGAGCAATCACCATGTTTAAATATCGCAAAAGAAATAAGAATTTTACCATTGTCACATTTGGGTTTAGTGGATTTTCGGTTGTCTTCTGAAAGGTATTAAATTACCCTTAAGCAGGGTATTCTGCAGTTAAGCCTAAACCCCTAAGGCCCGTTTACACAGGCGATTTTTTGTGCAATTTTTGTCGCGCGCTAGTTGCATCTTCAAATCGCATGTGTAAACGGGCGGCGATTTCAGTGCGGTTTGGGCGCGATTTGTCGCGCGATGTCGTTCGAAACCTGATGCAACTTGGCGGCGATTTTTGGAAAATCACAGCAAATCAAAGCGAATGTCGCACCAGAATCGCATAGGAAATCGCCGCTAGTTTACAATTGCGCCAAAGTTGCAATGGAGAGCGCGACAAAAATCGCATCAAAAATCGCCTGTGTAAACGGGCCTTAATTTAGGGGTTTAAAACTATGGTATTATTAAGGGTAGCTTAATATTTTATCCTTCAGAAGACAACAAAATCTATTAAACCCAAATGTGACAATGGTAAAATTCTGTCATACATACGTATTTAATAATTCTAGCAGTCGAAAGACTATACAGGATATTAAGAAGCGGTCAAAGCGGGGGAAAAAAAGATCATCGCCATAACTTTTATATGGGACCCTTTTCCCAGCTAGAACTTTCGAGGGCTTGAAGGGGATGGTTTTCTTGCTGATGTTAATACCTGGAGTTGTTATTTCGATACAGTCATCATTTTCTTTATCTGAATCAAAATCAAATTCCTCTTGGAAGCCAGGGTCCTCAAACACATCCTCTTCAAGATCATCATCGCCATCATTCACAATGAATTCATCCAGGCTATAAAAGTGTACAAGGAAGAAACAAAAGAGCCATGAAAGGAAAGAAAGAAATACAGACAGGAGGGCTTAGGAAAGAAAGAATGAAAGAAAAAATGAACAAAAAAGAAAGAATAGGAAAAGAGCACAAAAAGACTTGCCTGAAAGATACAGTACATTATTATTTAAACTTCCGTAAAATGCAAGGGTTTCTCCCACCACTGAATATCTTTACATTAGCTAGACTGGTTGACCTTATTAAATTTCAAAAAAGCTAAAAGGTATATTGGTCTACAATCAAATTTAAATTCTTTGGATCTTCCTCGGAAATCTTTAGAAAATGATCTGAAACGTTTGTACAATAATAAAAATATTGGATAGTGTCTTTTATATATACTTATAAAATTCATTAATAATTCATAACAGTTATGACAAATCAATAGGTGGTATTTGAGTCACATGTACACCTCTGTAAACCCCAATACAAATCAACTGCATTGATGAATTATTAAACAGTAGAATTAACTTTTGATACAGATCTCTACTCATTGTTTTATTTCATAAGTACGATAAAATATTTGCGTCCGATCTGTATGGGCGTTTACAATGGCTCGCCTTCGGCTCGCCATTGTAAACGCCCATATAGATCTCCTGCTCATATTTTATCTATTACATCTACATCTACATTAGGGGGGTCCTGCAAAGGGGGATACCCATTACTGCATTACACATACTAAACAAAATAATGCATGGCTGCTTGGGGATACAAAATTTCTCTTGTCGTGTTTAACTTCAGTTGATATCCCACTCATTTATATCTCTGTGCAGTTACCAATGTTTCATCTTCTTTGTAAGGCCATCCCAATAAAATGTTTCGTTTCCCAAAGCCCGACCGACCCATTTTTTTGGAAAAGTAAAAAAAAAACAATTTCAGATACACTGTCTGACAAACAAAATTTTACTTTTTAAACATGTGATCAAGGCTTTATTTTAAATAGCAGTCTTTCATATTTAATTTATTAGCCTCCATTGTAGATAAGGAGTAAATTTGGAAAACATTGGCAATCGAAAGCACACATGTAACCAGGCCTTCTTACTTAGCATCCAGGCTTTTCCTGGACTAAGGATCCCTCAGTCAATTTTCTCTCTTTTTGTTTTTGCCCAACCAACCGACCCACTTTCACGAGAGGGAAGGCGATGCGAAACGAAACATTTTATTGCGATGGCCTAACTAACTCAACAATCATGTCTGTCTTCCTTCATAACACGGTGTGGATGGCAACCACAAAAATGGGTGAATTATAAAGTTAATACCTCTTTGAATCTGCTTTTTTCTCTTCAGACAAACTTGTTTTTTTAGGAGTTCTAATTTTCTGCAAAACTGAAAGTGAGTGGAAAATATGAGAAGAATAAGTTGCTGAGCAAGCAATTTCCCTTTAGAAAGTATCAGACCATACAAACATATGAAAATGAATCGTGTCGTAACATTCAAATACAGTGGGAGTGGAATAATAGAGGAAGAATGAGAAAGGACCAAGGGCACCACACTGGATGCACTCCCTGATTAATTTCATTCAACCTTTTGTTGCCAAGAAAGAGTCTTTTCACAGGCTATTGAAGTTGTATCTAGACCTTTATATACGTTAAATAATATTTTATAAAAATTTAACACTACCGTAAATTTCTGAAAGTAATGACCCCCCGAAAGTAACATCATAACTTTGTGGCTGCTAACAAATTCCAAAAGTAGAAAGCCCCTGAAAGTAATGAGACCAAGTTTTTTTCTAATTATACACAACATAATCTTGACATGTGGAGCCCACCCATGTGGCAGTACATGATGAGACTGGGACCAACGAATTTTGTCTCATTTTTAATGGGTTTTGTGAATCCTGAAAGTAACAACCCCCAAAAAGGATGACCCCCCCACCCCCGATAGTAGCAAGCCCCAAAGGCTGCTAATTCTAAAAGTAATGAGGATGTTACTTTTGGAACTTTACGGTTGTTTACAGTATGATTATCAGTGACTAGTGCATATTTCACAAGATAAATTCACATACACAATTCAAAATCATCCACATCACTTTCACTTTTCTCTGGGTTGTACTTCTTGAACAGCCTTGCACTTAAACTAAAGAATAAAAAAATAGGTACAGCTGTACATGTAGATGGTCAAATTCAACAGGAATTAAGAAAAAAAATAGACTTATATAGCGCACATATCACATGTTCCAACACACTTTACATACACTTATGAGAATGAGATCGGACATCAGCTTATAAAGGCAGCCCATATCCGTATCGGTCCATTGTTGATGTCATCTCCCCCCCCCCCCCCACTCATAACAATGTATGGCACTGAGGGTGGTCACTGCCAGGGTTTTGTTACGTCCTCAGTCGGTTCTTTTGTGTCTCCATCGGAGACAGGACCACCATTTCTATGTGGTCATCTGAGCCACGTGAAGGTCTAACCATTTGCAGATGTTAAAAGCAAAGGCAGCACCTTCGTCCTCAGTTATTTTAAGACCCTAAGTGTTGGTCTGGCCAGGATTTAAACCCGCGACCTCCCGCTCTGCAGACTGGTGCTCTATCAAATGACTAACCAGGCAGCTTACCAGAAAGCATTCAAATCACATTATACATGTACACAGTCACAAAAAAAAAAAACAGAAACAACATGCTTTTAAGCTATCATCATTATTTTATACCTGGCAGGTATGTCAGGGCTATCGGAATTACTGTTTCCATTGTTATTGCTGAAATCAGTCATGCTGTGGATAGATATGCAAATATATAAATAAAAATATTAAATTTGCAAATAAACTCTTAATTTGTGGTTGTTCTGGTCCTCAGAGTGAAATCCCAAGATGGAGTTTTACAAGAGGCAAAGAAACGAAAACCTTCCCTAAACTTAAAAAGTACATTTACATGTACAGTTAATTGAAATGAACCATCAGAATAAACAGTGCACGTATAGCAGTAAAATTTGATATCAACAGATTGAAAAGCTGACATTACAGGTACTTTCCCTTTATCAGAGTGAATCGCTCTACAGAAAGAAAAAAGGTGACATCTGTGTGTAAGCTGAGAAAGACAAAGCACTCGCATTCGATCTCTCTCTTGCTTCTAGCAGGTAACAAATATAGGATTGCCTTGGTTGCAGGATACCCTGGGTTGTATTTTTGATCTTCAAGATGCAAGGATGAGATTAACATACTTAAATATTGGAACAATCCTGGGTTAACAAATGGATTTAAATTAAATTAATTAAATTAAATTAAAATAAATTAATTTAAGAGAGTTAACAACAACGAGCGCCAGTGGTCTGTGAAGCGTTGGTCAGTGGTCATTCATGTGGCACATGTGCAGTAGTTGTCAGCTTCATTCGTGTGGCATGTTTTTTATTCAGCGTGCAGATTCTTGCAATTAGACAGCACTGTCTGCCGAGTGTTGGTCAGCGAGTTTTTCCCCCTGCGCCTCCCTTGTTTCTTCTTTCCACTGATATGTCAGTGTGACGGGTGTCCGTTCCTTTGTGTGGGGGCTCATGGCTGGGTTGCGGGGTTGTGCCAGCCATGGGGAGGTTATTCTTTCCAGGGGCTGGATGCCAAAAGTGGAAGCCCCTGGATATTCGGAGCACCCAACATCCATTAAGCAATGCAATTGTTAATTTAAAAGCATCATTGTTATTATAATAAATTTTCTTTCATCTTACCTTGATACTGCCTTCGTAAATAATTCTTCTGTTGATAAATCACCACCATTGTTTATCTTGATGGAATTAACCAATGGAAATCTCACAACATCTGTCTCATCTTCATTATCCTTGTATTTCAAACCTTCCTCTTCGCCATCACCATCATTGTCACCACTGCTTTCATCTTCACAAATATTAAAATCAGTGCTGTGATCTTTTCTACAGCTATGGTAACGGAGCTTCACAAATTGGGATTCCTCACTGATTCCAGTTCTATCTGTGGTACTTTCTATTATTTCTCCATTGAAAAGTTCTGTATTGCTTGTTTTAACATCATGTGCCTTGAAGCTATGTTCATCTGTGTTTTGCATGCTTTCAATCTCCTCTACTGAATTGAACTCATCCACTTTTTCTTTGTCATGAGTAACTTGATCCTCATCCTTTGAAATGTTTGGTTGGATCCCATGCTCAACAAAAGATGGGCATTCTTCATTTATTTCAGAAGACTTTGTCATAGAATCTGGCTCATAAACATGATTCTCCTCAATATCATCATCATCATTGTTGCCACCAAAACTATAGTTGACATAATTATCTTCATTTTCATTACTGTCATCAATAAAGCTACCATTACTGCCATTGTCACCACCAACAATACTGTCATCATCATGATTGTTATCATCACCACTTTCATCTTCACTGACATCATTACCGCCATCATCACTTTCTTCAATAATGTCATCACCATCATTGTTGTTTTCATTATCAATACTACCAATAACATCGGTGACATTGTTATCACCACTATCATTGCTGTGACCAGTATTATCAACATGGCTGTTACCATTGCTATCGACAACATCATCAATGTCATCATCGTTTTCATCATTAGAAATATCTACAATGTCATTAATAAAGCTACCATTACTGGCATTGTGGCCACTGTCATCATCGTTATCGTCGCCACTTTCATCTTCACTGACATCATTGCCACCATCATCTTTCTCTTCATTAATGTCATCACCATCATTGTTGTTCTCATTATCAACACTACGAATAACATCAGTGATATTGTTATCACCACTATCATCGCTGTAACCAGTATTATCAACGTGGCTGTTACCATTGCTATCAACAACATCATTTTCATCATTAGAAATATCTACAATGTCATCAATAAAGCTACCATTACTGGCATTGTGGCCACCACCAACACTGTCATCATCATTGTTATCGTCACCACTTTCATCTTCACTGACATCATTGCCACCATCATCTCTTTCTTCATTAATGTCGTCACCATCATTGTTGTCCTCATTATCAAGACTATGAATGACATCAGTGATATTGTTATCACCACTATCATCGCTGTGACCAGTGTTATCAACATGGCTGTTACCATTGCTATCGACAACGTTATCAATGTCATCATCGTTTTCGTCATCAGAAATATCTACAATGTCACTAGTAGTAAGCTGATTATCATCATCAAGGACCATCTCTTCTTTGTTGTCAGTGAAAGTCAAATCCACATTGTTCTTTTTACAAGTAATTTCTTTACTCATTTTAATTTCATTCTCAAGCTATGAAAGGATCAAAAGAATAAAACAATGTTAAAAGGGATCAAACAAAGGTTTTGCCATAACCTGACTTTTTAATTGAAAAGTTGTTCTATTTGTTCTGTTCATTGTATTCTTGTAAGCGTGCATATAATTCAGATGTTTCTGAGGATATGCGAATAAACCATCATTATTATTAAAATTATTTATTTTTCCTTTGATAGGTGCATTACACGCAGTACAAACGTTTTTGAAATCATTATTAAATGATTACCATTGACATATAATCAATGAAAATCGATACTTACAACTCTTTCGATCTTCGATTTTCATCGATTTCCGATATCAATCGATTAATTGTAATCGATTAATATCGATTGCAATCGATTATCGAATTTCATCGATTGGCTACGCCTACAACTTTGTAGCGAAACGACCGTAAAACGCACAGCTGCCACAGGCTATACTTATTAGGCTTGCATCAGCTGTCTACTACAGTCCAGCAATCGATTCCTGCATTCCTATGATGTTGGCCCAAGACAATAGACTGCTCGAAAACTTAACGGTTTTACTGAAAGAAATTTTAAAGCTTAAAATTCTTTAATTTGAAATACCGAACTCACCGCATCAATCTTCTCCTCCAAAGGCATATCAAACCACCTGAATTTTCTTCCCATTCTTAAAAACTTTTCTTTGAGCGGGTCTCCTTCAATAAAATCCATGCTTTTTGAATACCTGCTCAGCTATATTCGAAAAACTCAACAGAACGTGAAATTGAACACAAAATGGACTCGAATTTTGGCGCTGAATCGGTTCGCAAGGCGAGGCTACTCAATGAGCCAATCTGATTGGTTGAATGAGTAGCCAAGCCTCATATGGTCCTCGAATATGGCGGCTTCTACAGTTCCAAGTTTTCGCGGCATTTCTTTTTTGAGGGGTAATCTGTTGGCTACTTGTGGTTGTAAGAATTCTACTTTAACGCACAAAGTATTTCTTGTGCGTCACCTTTGTGCATCAATGATCGCCCGTAAAACTTCTCTTTTGGAACGAAAACAAGCTGAAGATAATTCACTTGTCATGAAACTTGACCCTTCGTCAAATTTTCAAAGATCACGCTCAATATTTTCTGCAAATACTGGCATTATTAGTGAAGATTGTAACCCAGCGGGTTCAAAAATATGTTGTGGGTTTCATCGGAGCAATTTCGACGAACAAAGATGCAAATATTTCCATTCTCGACGACATTTAAACACGGCAGCTATGGTAGATGCTTGCCCCTCCTTAGTTCAGCCATACCTGCGCTTGATTCGCTTCGATAAACCAATAGGAACATGGCTCTTGTATTTACCATGCACATGGAGTATAGGACTTGCAGCAGCTCCAGGTTCTTTACCAGATCTCCAACTATTGGCTTTATTTGGACTAGGGGCCCTGGTGATGAGAGGGGCGGGGTGTACTATTAATGACATGTGGGATGTGGATTTTGATAAGAAGGTAAGAATTCTTAATCAATTAATGGTCACTTATGTATCAGTCAAATCCAAGAGGGCAGTTTACACAGTCAAATGCCCCACCCTCTGGGCAAGAAGGTATTAAAGGAACTACGAAAAAACCAAGTGACACACTCAAACACCAACCCTGCTGTCTGGCCAGTACCTCACACATGCGCACAGCCATATCACCCTGGCAGTGGCAGCCATGGACAGCTGTTTCATACTTGTTAGGACTCATCAACATGGCATAGCCGTCGGACCCCTACACATTAAAGGAACTAGTTACAGGAAATTTTACAACGTTGCACACCTCGATTTCAAGGCCAAAAAGTGATAACAAAAACATCCAACAGAGACATTTTTCAGGTTTCATAACCATTGCACTTTATGAACTATGATCACAGTCGGCAAAAGGCAGCGAGCATGCAAAAGCCGAGACCCCTTCTTAATGTGTATTTATTTAAAACTACGCAATGATGTTATGTAAAGAAAGACGATCACCAATCACTCTTGGATTTGACTGATACATAACTTACAGAGAGATTTAACATGCAACTCTTTTTCAGGTTACTCGCACCATTTCCAGACCTTTGGCAGCTGGTTCTGTAACTCGTTTCCAGGCCTTGGTATTTCTTGGTGTGCAGTTGAGTGTTGGGCTATCAATTCTTCTCTCGTTTAACACCTACAGGTATTTGATTATGTGTTTGTTTAAACAGTGGAATCCTTGGGAGGAGGGGACTCCCATATTAATGTGATGGGTATTCTCATTCGAAATTTTGAAAAGAACTTCTTATACATGTAGGTACTAGAATCTTGAATATGGGTGTGTCCTCTACTAGTTGCAAGCGAGACGATAGGGAAACTACACTGGCATAAACATGAGAGCTGTAAAACATCATCGGTCCCTGCTTGGTTACATGGCGACCCCACATGGAAAGGCCATCTGGGGGACTGCTGACCACGATTGCCGCAAGTTTAACTTTTCACCAAGTTTCAGCTTGAAATTGGTCAATTCAAAACCCTTTGTTTGTTATTGTCTTTCTCCAAAAACAGTATTGTCCTTGGAGCATCATCTCTTGGTCTTGTTGTAACATATCCGCTGATGAAAAGAATCACATACTGGCCTCAAGCATTCCTTGGTAAGCAGTAAATCTCACTGTATTATATGAAAATAATTTTTTTTATTTAAAGATGAAAAGAGAAATATGTTTATATGCTCTTGTGGTTACTTAAAAACTATACCCATTTTCAGACCAAACGGCTTCAAAACCATACCCTTTGGAGCAGCACATATCTATGTAGCTTATATAGGGGAATACCCCACCCCCCTCCCCCCCTCCCAGGATTAAAATATCCATTCATTAAATAAATGAATAATTGTCCCCTTTTTTTGGCATTCTCTCCAGATACATCAGGTTATCAGCTTCAGGAAAATGATTTCTATTAAATGAAACTTAACTAAGTCTGGAATGTTTTTGCCATAGGCATGACATTTAACTGGGGTGCTCTTCTTGGCTATGCCGCAGTCCAAGGAAGCTGTGATTGGTCAGTTTGTCTGCCCTTGTATTTAGCAGGAATAAACTGGACTCTGATGTATGATACTATCTATGCTCATCAGGTTGGTGATATTCACATACAAATTCTCCTTATGATCATACAAAGTAAATTGATTTACGTCATTACAGTGGCTTAAGTGATAAGCCTGATTCACACTAGCGACATAACAGCATAATGGCGTTGTCACGCAAATGCATAAAATAAACAACTTATATCAATGGAAGCGTGGCCGACGTTTGTCAGAATGAATCTTTATGCACCGATCAATTCGAAACTTCAACATCGCCCCCCGGGAAAACCCCGGACATTTTACTATTTTCCGCGACCAGGGGGAGGGGGAATTTGAACTTTGCATGGGATAGGGAATTTGAAAAACATGTAAGCTCGTGTAAGAAGCAACAGTTAAAATAAAAAAAATAATAATAATAAAAATCACTTCATTTAAGTGTCAAAGGTATTTAGCATGCGAGTACTAATTGGGGACACTTTCCAGATCTAATTGGAATTTGGAAGTGTTGGTTTTTGAGGAGAGGGGAAAACCGGAGTACCTGGAGAAAAACCTCTTGGAGCAAGGAGAGAACCAACAACAAACTCAACCCACATATGGCGCTGAGGCCGGGAATCAAACCCGGGCCACATTTGTGGGAGGCAAGTGCTCTCACCATGCACCACCCCTGCTCCCCCAGCTACATGCACACGCTATGAATGCGAACAAATGGAACATGTGAGGGATACACCTGACACCAGTTGTTTAATAATATTATAACTTTATAAAGAGCACAAAACATCCAGCAGAAAAAAATCGCTATCCAGCAGATGAAAGTTAATGTACAACTCTGACAGGTGCATTTTGATCCATTCATTTGGTCTTTCAGATGGCATCTTATCCACAGGATATGTCCATTGGTACCCCTACTCTATTGCTGGGTAAAATCTCCATCCCCTTCTTCAGCCCTTGTTTTTCTTCCAGTAACTTAACATGACTTATCCAATCCACATCAAGGCATGGTAAATTATTCAGTTTTTCATTCATACAGTTGATGGCAGCCGACTCTATTTTATCTTTCTCTCAAAGGATAAGACAGATGATGTGCTAATCGGTGTCAAGTCAACTGCGCTCCTGTTCGGAGACAAAACAAAACCTTGGCTGATAGGGTTCAGTGCACTGATGCTAAGCAGTCTTGCCATTGTTGGCATAAACAGCGGGCAAACATGGCCTTATTATGCTGGGTTAACCTGTGTTGCTGCTCATCTTGCTTGGCAGGTAAAATAATTATTATTTGAAGGGCTTGGTGGAAAAACTTAAAAGGGCATAAGTGACAATTTTTGTTAAAAATGGAAATCGTTCAAAAATTGCCAAGTTTTTACATACGGGCTTGTTTTCATGTGTTTAGTGTAGATATGGGAAAAAGTGAAGGATTAATACACTCATGGAAACAGACTTTCCAACATTTTGCTTATGAAAAATCAGGATAAATTTCCATGAAGATGGAGTGTCAAAGCGCCCAAGGCACGAGCCACTAGGGGGGTCTGGGGTCTGGAGGCATGCCCCCCATAAAATTTTGAAATCTTGATGTGCTGAAACACCATTTCTAGTGTTCTGAGACGACAATTTCTGTCAAAAATGTTCAGTATCTGGATATCAGAGTTAAGTATACTCTATTTCCTGTTCTTGTATAGTAAGTATAATGAGAATTTGACGAAAATATCAGAACGGATGTCAAAATCGGGATTTTTCCTATCCCGATCGCATATTGGTCGGGATTTAGAATTTTTGAGCAAAATCGGGATAATCCCGATGACGATGAAATTTACGGTTTGACATCAAATTTGATTTTGTGACAGGCGGTCAAGAAATCAAAATTCCCATTTCTGGTAAAACTTTGAAATTTTTAGCTGTTATTATTTTGTCTATATCACTTTTAGCATTTTTTTTCCTATTACAATACGTACACAATAAAGCAAGCTCAAACCCAGGTGCAAAGCAAGCTCCTGGCCATAAAACTACGAAAACACGATATTATTGGCATGGCAGGGACAGTGTCCCTAGCCTTTAATATTGACTTTCTTGAATTGTCTCCTTTGATATTCTCTAATTTTTTTTTTCAGATTAAAACTGTAGACCTGTCTTGTTCAGCTGACTGTCTGTCAAAGTTCAAGTCCAACAAATGGCTGGGGCTGCTTTTCTTTGCTAGTGTTGTTGGTGGAGCAGTTGTAAAGAAATCCAAAGACAGTGAAAAAGAAGAAAGCAATACTTAATAATTATTATAATAGTACTGACACTAACTAGCCAATGTAGCAGGGGATAGTTTTAAATGAGGCACAATCCACAACCAATACGCATACTATAAACCAACAGGAGGACATGACCCTGAAACTGTTAACAAAAAGGTACATAATAATAAAGTCGCATATGAGCCACAAGTGGCCTACTCAGCCAGAGATAAACCCACTTTCCAAAAAATAATCAAATGGCTCCAAGAGCCATCTCGTTAATACGAAACAATGTAAGGTTTGAAACATCTTAGTGTGACATCAATATGCATCGTGTGAAACTAGACTGTCTAGACAACTGAATGATGTAATACACTGGGGAATTAAATGCAGTTAACATATGAGTGATTAATCAAGGGAAAATTTGCATAATATTGTACCAGAAGCTGTTATGAGCTTCTGATTGTACCCATATACCATATTGCATATTTACAAGATAAAAATAAAATAACAGGAAGGCCTCTGAATCAATATTAAAAATAGGAATTAGGCAGCCCTTAATGTATAGTCAACTCTATTATCTCTCTCTTTAAACTATCACTCCCAGAGTAAGACTTGAATCTTGTTAATTTGTGGTCGTATTAAACTTATAAATCTGTGGATGAAGTCATCAAGTCTCAAGTGTCAGAAGCTTCTCACAGGGGATTAAGGGTGAGAAAGCGTCTGACACCTCAGACTAGTGAAGTGTGTGCTTTAATGCAGTAATACTTTTTTACATGTATGTTGTCAAAAATTTGTGTTTCAGCAGTCTATAAATGTATTCCTTAACTTGAATTTTTGATTCTGACTTCTTTTGGGAAAGAAAATGTTGAAAGGACACCAGTGTAAACTGGGAACCTAAAAAAGTTGTTCATTATTTTTAATTTTTACTGTAACTGAACTCTCTATAAGATGGACATCTCTCAAAGATGGACAGCTGGTACTGGAGAAGGTACTCTCATATATAAGCTATATTGGTATGTGCCGCTGGAAACCTGGTATCATTTGCTGGGAAACTGGTCAGTTATTTGAAGAATTAAGTCTAGAATAGGAATTGAAACTCAGAAGAGAAAGAGCCTTCCCTAAACGAAACGATCATTGCGGCAACGTTGTTGACAGATGGTTTTCCATGAAAAACACTAATAGTGAAATACAGATCTAAAAAATAACAAGTCTTGTATAGGGTAAGGATTTTCAGTGTCTAGTCTAGTATTGGGATGCAAAATCAGCTGAACGTAGTCTGGTATAGGGTAAGAGTTTCAGAGTCACAGCAACACCCCCCCCCCCCCCCCCCCCCACCCCCCCCCCTCCCAAGGTGCTGATACATAGGGTGTCCATCTTAAGAGAGAGCTGACTGTGTTGACATTTGAAGATAGCACACTGTGCCCTATTCCAGACAATTTGTCATTTTTAAATTACTAAATGAATATTATTATCATGTTTGAATATTTTAAGATGGACAAGAAGAGTTCTGTCCCACCCTTCTTCTTTCACCCAAACTTAAAGGAGCTGTCATTCAGGGGGGATTTTGTCCCAAATTAAAACTAAGTACCTTTGGTTTACAAGAAAATGCTTATAGAACATTGAGAGGAAGATATCAAGTGAATTTTCGAAGAGAGAATTAACCATATTTCGAGTTTAAGTGAGTTTTCCAAAACACAAGGTGATACAGTCAACTCTCTCAAGACGGACACCCTCAAGACCGGCCCCAACTGTCCATCTTAGAGAGTTGTCCAGCTTAAAGAGAGTCAAGGTAACATGACACCAGTAATTCTGAGATAATAAAGCTGAACCTATGCACAATGAATGTAATTCTGCATCTATTTTACTACAAGCAGTACCTACAAACCTCCTTTGTTCATTACAATCAATAATTTACTGCTTCTGAAAAGTGAGCAGTAAATGTTGTCTGGTTTTAAACAAGAAGTCACATATTTGGTTTTGTAATGTGAATTTTGCTTCCCCAAATCACCTACATTTCCGTTTATTTTTCACTAAAAAAGTACTTCTCAAGTGTCCAATGCTCATCATAGAGAGGTGCCAAGAAAAAAAATACCAGGTTCCCATTTTTGGATATTTTAGGATATTTAAAAGATACCCACAAAATTCCCAAATTTGGATGAGTGAGACAAGTCCCAACCAGGAAACTAAGGTGGTTGGGAATTCCCAGGTTGGGACTTGACTCACTTTGCCAAATTTGGGGATTTTGTGGGTGTTCTGTAAATACCCTAAAATACCCAAAATGGGAATCGGGTTTTTTGTCCTGGTGTCCGTCTCACAGAGAGTTTAGTTGCAGTAAAATGACTCAAAAACGGCAGGGACAAAGACAAGGTATCCGTTAAGAGAGAGTTGACTGTAAACTTGAAAAAATGGCCTATTTTTTTTCAAGTTGCAATCTATTTCCATCCTCACCATCTGCAGCCCAAGACACACATTTTTACTCTAAGAGCGCTGGTAGAATAATATTAAACAAAGCTGGACCATTATTTTTGGGTTTCCACTGATATAAATTAATGTTTTAGGCTTTTTAAAGCATCACTAAAAATGGTGACAGAGCCCCTTTAACTATTGGAGTTTGGACAACATCGATGATTAACAAGTAAATTCATAACAAGTCAAAAAGTTATGTGCAAATGTTTTATTGCGCTCATCTCTGCCAACTGCAGCTCCCATTCAAATGCTGAACAAACAACTCAGCCAGCAACATGTCACAGCAAATTGAAATCATCCACAACTTGTTCCATAAATTTGTGGAAAAATAAGTTAATATTTATGATAATATAGTTATTATATGCAAGGTATTACACTTTACAAAACTGACAGCAAAATGATCATCAATCTGAAGGCCAGTTTACACAATATGATTTGTCAGCCTGATTTGTGGTGGAACCTTGAATCATTGTGTATTTTGGCATGTGATTCACAGCCTTGTTGTGAAAATTAAAATAGGCCTAATTAAAAAAAATCTGTTGTAACAGGTTTTTGTTAAACCGTTCACTCCCAGAGACAATTTATAGACATGTTATGTATTTTTATCTTTTGAATTTGTCAATGAAATCCCATGGTGCAACCATTCAAATGAAACCTCCGCAGTACTTTGGATGGTGCCATTTGTTTTTCAAAATTTTTGAAAACGAAATTTGGGAGTTGAAGGATTAATCAGGCTGATTTTCAACCTTACCCCAACCAATGACAATGAGCCAGCCCATACCCAAAGAAATAAAATAATATTGGGCTGACATTGTATTGTGTAAAACAGCCTCAAATGTATTGGATATACATCAACAATAATATGGGGACTTTCTGGAGGGCAGTGGAAGAAATTGGGAAAAAAGCATATGTAATGCAATGTTATAACAGTTTGCAAAAGAAAGTGCAAAGATGTGGGAGTTGCCAAGGTAACAATAGCAAGCAGAAGTAACGGACACAACAGGAAATGCACTTTTGACTATAATGACATTTCTCTGTAAGCAATAACATTTGAATTAGCAATTGCGGCTTATTTCCCAGTCTGTTTCCTGCCCTTCAAAAAATTGCAGAGCAACAAAATTAATGGTATTTCCCATTAATTACATGTACAAATGGGCACTCTATCTCAGACATCCTTTGAAATGGGTTGAAGTGCAAATGCAGCTTAAACACTGTTGAAATGCAGCCTGCCTTATGCCCCTTTGTTGGAAAAACGTTCACCTGCCCTACTCATAGACAATTAACTTCAGAAACAGCATTGTTTGAGAACAAATCATTGAAATTGATTCATCAACAAGCAAGGTCAGCATTACCTGGTTGAGGTCAACAAGTGATACAATGTACATCTGATAATACATTATTTTATTTACTGCGGTAATAATATAATTCCCATCTGTATGGATGTTCAAATAATTTGAACATTACATATGGAAAAGCACAAATTTATCCATTTATGATCTTAACTCACCCACCCAACCCGTGAATGTGAGTACAACATACCACATGATCACAGCACTGGGGACTTCGTCCTGTGCTCTGGGTCAATAGCAGCTGCAGTACTTATGAAAAACAAACACTGCATGAAACAGGCTGCATTTCAGGATTCTTGGACTAACAGATAAGAAGGTATCCACAAAGAGACCACATTAAAATGGTCGTGGTGCAATATGCATTGACAAAAGAAGGGTCATAGCACTAACATGATCCTAGCATTAGGTCATGTATTCTACTTTCAGTTTACATGGGAGGCGTAAAGGATCATTCTAGTGTTTGTTTATAGTGCTTCTTAGATTGTTTTTGTCCATTTTGTTCAGACGTTTCAAAACTAGATTTATAGTACGAGTTCAAGATTGTGAGTCTTCTTGCGCAGACTACAAAAAGAAAGATGCTGCTGCCAGTCTTCTTTTGACCAAATGGGCGCAAGACCTGTATTTTTTATTAGTCTGCTAGCTGCCCCTTCCTGGACAGTCAAGTTGGTGGGCTATTCATGGAAGTGAATGTCACAAGAGGAAGTGAGGAAGCACGGCCTTTGCTCACATGTCATAATATATTGGCTCATCTACTTGAGTATCCAAAGAGGAACTCCTAGCATACTGACTATTTTTCTTATACACCTTTATGATCCTTTCCTAGATGTTCCTTATGACCTGTACCCTTGATTCTGCAAATATATTATTAATAACTACATTTAAAGGTAGAAAAATAGATCTTGATTGCTGGTACCTGTGGGACTTGTGTCGATGAAAAATGCTGAATAACATTACAAAGCTATTAACAAACTAAGGCTGGCAAATTATGTGCAAATTCTATTTCTAATATCACAACAATCATGACAACCCGATGCTTAATTTATCCTTAATTGCAATATAATAACGAAGATAATTTTTCCAAAGTTCCTTTGTATGCTTAACAATAACTGTGATATTGCTTTCGAGTATAAAATTTAGGTAGAAATTTTCAAACACTGTACAGGGTATGCATGAATCTGGGTTTATTACAAAAACTAGCTGAAGCGAGGTAAAAATGGTGATGGATGCGTCCCACTGGAAGAAGTCTGATTTGGGTCTATAAAAAAGAAAAACAACAAATTGAATATATTATTTAAACCAATTTAAAAAGGTTCATTTAATTAACACCTTTGCTTTTTTTTGTGAATTTAGATGGCAAGGATAGTCAACTCTAGTCCTTTTCCATGCCTGTGAGGAAGATGAAAACCAGACTTGCTAATAGCTGGAAATCAAGCCTTTGTAAAAATAATCTGAAAACCTCAGGTTCAAATAAAATAAAAAAAATTTTTGTATAATAAATAAATTATTTAGTTAGTTCCCAAACGAAGAAGTTATCATTGCTTTAAAATATTATAAATATTTATTTAAATTAATTATTGACTTTATTACTCCTGAAAAGTGATTACTTTAATATACTTTTTAAATTAAATTAAATTAAATTAAGAGGTTAAATTTAATAATAATTTATAAAATAATACTGTAATAACACTTTGATGTTAAATACCTTGATAAACCGACTGATTGGAGAGCAATGCAGCATGTGACAGCTGTAATGAAGGCAAACTTTGATTGCCTGTTGGGTTCATCCCCAAAAGAACTGTTGAAATTTGAATATAAACATTTTATTTATAAAATTATAAAATAAATATTATTTTGTTGAAATGATTCATAAAAGTTATTAGTATTGTGTAAATGATTATTAGTGAGTTATTATTCACTTTAATTCTTATAAATGAAGGGCTGGGGGAGATAACCAGCCTATGTTGAATTTTGAAATTTCACTCGCAAATTGTATTTTTTGAGCCGAGTAAGCACTCTTGCTACAGTTATGACAAAAAGAGAAGAGAGCCAAAAAAACTGATCAGGCATCAAAAGATCATGTATTTTCACAAACAAAGGGCTGGGGGCATAACCAGCCTATGGCAAATTTTGAAATATTTCACTCACAAATTGTGCTTTGTGAGCCACGATTCAAGCAATCTCTTGCTACAGTAATGACAACAAGATAACTTAGAGAGTCAATCAAAGATCCTGCATTTTGACACACAAAAAAAATACATTTTGGCTGCACAGCACACGATATGACTCTTCGGGTCAAAGCATTTTTTTTTAAAGAATGTGGGATGTTTTGGTCTGATATGATTCAATTTTTATAAAATCATGATTCATCAAAAAACGACAAGCTAAATGCAATATTTGCCGATACCACCATTTATATATTGCATCTAAGAATGAATACTACTTTTTGCTCTGAAAGATATGAAATGGAAATGCCATCCCTCTTACAGCAGGGCTTCTTTTAAATGCTGCATTCACTTTCAACAGCACTTGTCATATTTTTCTTACACATCCAAGGCATAACTTACATGTACATTTGTACATAGTAACTACAAGTTTCTATCTATTTAGATTTTAACATTTACAAGCCTATGTTAAAAATAATATCAAATCTCATAATTTTTGATTGAGTTATTTATGCCAATAAAAGATAATTTGCCCTAAGCTATTGATTAAACTAGCCAGCAGAGTTAAATTTTTTACAATACTTTTAGTAGTTAAAACTGTTAACTGCATTATTTTATTTTATTTATAAGTTAGAGATTTTCGGTCACCCTAGTCTACATATACCTAGTATTATTTGTTGTAATAGAAAGATAGTGTTAATGTTATTGACTTTGGAAAATATTAGCAAACAAAGAGTTTAACAAAATAAAAACAAACAAACAAGCATTTTTGAGGATTTTAACTGTCAAAGAATGTGTTCTTCAAACATTCTTAGTGTTCCTTACACTAGCAGAGCCTTGTGGGTTAAATAAGTTCATTATCACAACATTATTCACAAGTATATGAATGAATAATCAATTTTAAAACCAAGCTAAAATGATGTATTAAAAGTTGCCACTTAGTTATACTGAATCAAAAAGAAGTTAAAAAAAACTTAAAATCTCAAGGTAGGAGAGTGGTACAAGGTTTGCAATGGCAGATACAATAAAAGCAACTGAATGCTTCACTGACCTATCTTTGGGCCCTGATTGTGAGCAGCGTGTGATAATCACAATTCTTTTGTTACTCTCAGCCAGTGGAACAAATTAATACCTGTTACTAAAATATTAATAAAACTAACCTTGATTAAAGTGATTCCGTGGCAGGACAATGCCCGATTGTTCCTGGGTTTGTCGAGATAGATGAAGCATAGCAGACTGAAGTGTGTGTGGTGCTATACCAATGTGGGTCAAGGGCGTGGTCACCTTGCCTTGTAGATTGGCTGCAGAACCAAACAAGGTGAGATTAGGAGGTTGGGGTTGATGCATCGCTTGGGAAGGCATGGCAGAATTTAACGACATCATAATGGATGGAGGCGACATCACCTGGTTAGGAGTAAAACCTGAAAGTACTTGGCAGCTCTTAGGGTCCACTGAAGGTCTTATTGAAAAAAAAAAAAAGAACAGACAGACAAAATAATACAAGATTGGTAGTACAGCCATTAAATAAAGGAAAGGCACCATCTATTAAATAAATACTGGCTGGATTGTTTATCCATCCATTTTAAGTTTAAAAATACATAGGATTTATAATAAATAGACTAAGTGTAAAAATATAATGTATAATAACAATGAAATATATATTTTTTTTTCACATGTAAAATAAAAGTATTTGTCAGTAAATTTGTTTGTTTAAATGTTCACTGTTGTTTGAAATGCCAACAAAACCTTTAATTTAGATATTATTTTAAAAACATCATTCTATAAAGAGAAACTTAACACTCACCTTCTTGGTGAGGCGATGTTGTCCACATTTATTTGAGAAGAAGAAGGAGGGGCCGAGGTGACAACAGCCTTTTGCTGCTGCTGCTGCTGCTGCTGCTGCTGCTGCTGCTGCCTTATTGTTGATGCCAGATCAACAGCAGATGTTTGCTGCTGAAGCTGCTGTTGCTGCATCACTGGTGAAGCTAGATCAACAGCAGGCTGCTGCCTCAGTGATGCCAGATCAATAAAGTTATTTGGAAACCCTGCTGCTGTAAGGTTCCCTACAGTTGCAGCCAGTAAAGCTGATTGGCCAGCACTTTGGATAGTGGCAGGAGATGAACGAACAACCTTGGGTGGGGATGTCATGGCAGTTTGAGTTCGTGCGGATGAAATTGAAGATGACTGAACTGGAAGTGAAATTGTTGTAGCAACAACAGAACTTGGAAGGTGACTTAATGGTTTATCTCTAGGCTGTTCCTTGGTTGGGGAAGGTGTCTTGTTAAGAAAAGAAACTAGCTGTTGTTGCTTTGGAGGTATAGGTTGTTGAGAATGCAGCATTTTGGACGTATCCCCTTGTACCTCTGGTGAGATCATGTCCGCAAAATCTAATATTGTAACAGTTGGCTTTGACTTAAGGCTATCTAACACCAGCGGCAGCTTGACAGAACCTTTTGATGTGTCTTTTTTAACAAGGTTTAAGTCAGTAATTACTGGAACAGTTTGAAGCTTTAGTTCAGGTCTGCTCACAGCAGTGCTTTCCATTTTAGTTGCAATGCCTGAAGTAACTATGGGTTTGTGTACAGTGACACTGGCCTGGACCACTGGAGCAGTAGGTTTATTATTAGTAGATTGGCTAGACTGTGCAAGACTCTTCAGAGCTGATATTGCTGGTGTTGCTGTGGCAGCAGACAGTGCTGGTATTGCTGTGGTCAAACAAGTGCTTCCAATACTGCTAACCAAGGAGGTGTTGCTGGGTAGATCTGGATGTCCAGCATTCTAAAAATTGTCAGATGCAAAAATATCATGAGGCAAATTTCCAGGCACTAGAAAGCTAACATGTACGGATTTAGAATAGAATTAGTTTCATTGTCTCTGTAATACCAGAGGGGACATGTATCAGTGCAGGGGTGAGCGATGGGTCCGGTGGCTTCTGCCTTCATCCCTTTCCTTGGGAACTCATGTATTGCAAACGATTTTAGAAAAAATTCCTATTCTCTCACTTCCTGGCATCTCACAAGTACTGTATTACATCCTTTTCCCAGTCCCTACCCCCTACTTTCCAAGTTCCCTTTCCCTACCCTCCCAGTCCCTACCCCCTACTTCCCAAGTTCCCTTTCCCTACTCTCCCACTTCATATCCCCTACTTCCCAAGTTCCCTTTCCCTACTCTCCCACTTCCTATCCCCTACTTCCCAAGTTCCCTTTCCCTGCTCTCCCAACCCCTACTTTCCAAGTTCTCTTTCCCTACTCTCCCACTTCCTATCCCCTACTTCCCAAGTTCCCTTTCGCTACCCTCCCAGCCCCTACTTCCCAAGTTTTCTTTCCCTACTTTTCCAGTTCCTACCCCCTACTTCCCAACTTCCCTTTCCCTACTCTCTCAGTTCCTACCCCCTACTTCCCAAGTTCCCTTTCCCTGCTCTCCCACTTCCTATCCCCTACTTCCCAAGTTCCCTTTCCCTACCCTCCCAGCCCCTACTTCCCAAGTTCCCTTTCCCTACTTTTCCAGTTCCTACCCCCTACTTCCCAAGTTCCCTTTCCCTACTCTCTCAGTTCCTATCCCCTACTTGCCAAGTTCCCTTTCCCTACTCTCTCAGTTCCTACCCCTTACATCCCAAGTTCCCTTTCCCTGCTCTCTCAGTTCCTACCCCCTACTTCCCAAGTTCCCTTTCCCTACTCTCCCAGTTCCTACCCCCTACTTTCCAAGTTCCCTTTCCCTACTCTCTCAGTTCCTACCCCCTACTTCCCAACTTCCCTTTCCCTACTCTCTCAGTTCCTACCCCCTACTTCCCAAGTTCCCTTTCCCTGCTCTCTCAGTTCCTACCCCTACTTCCCAAGTTCCCTTTCCCTACTCTCCCAGCTCTCTCCCTTTTTCCTAGTTGAAGAGTTTCCACCCCAATCCTCCAGCTCCGTCCCCTGGACCCAGTTCCTACCCCTAAGTTCTATCCTCCTTCTCTCCCATTTCTTACTCATTACTTGCCCACCTACGCCCCTTTTCTCTCCCTGTTCCCTACACCATTTTTAGGTTCCACGAAGCTCTATAGAACCTTTAATTTTATTGGTATCACGAAGCTCTATTTTTTCTGGGCTAGGGTCCATTGTTCTGTTGTTTGTTATATTGTTGTCTCAGCCAGTCCTGTGAAGCATTCTGAGAGCTTCGTGCCCACCCACCACTTCTCCCAGTCCAGTAGGAGACTTACCACATGTCACTCAACCACCTCCCTACCCCTTCTCCCCTCCCCCTATTCTTCCAGATTCCCACTCCTCTCTCCCCCACACATCAGCACAAGACAACTATACAGGACAAAGAAGGGGCTTGCTAAAATGGGTACAAAAAACTGGTTCACAACAAGCTTGACAGGTTTCACTGGTTTCACTTACACTGTCCTGGTTTTCAGGGGATTCCCCTTGTTTCTTGGGACCAGGAGCTGAAACTGAAAAAAATACATGTAATTAAACAAAAAATTTCAATGGAAAGGGCATGGCTCCCTTTCCTCACTTTTCTTGGGGACATGTGTAGGGAGCATGGAGGAGACACGCCTGAATTTAAGACTCTCCCAGCATTATGACCAGATTTCTCAGGACGATTATCTGTAAGTCATTTAAATTAACCAGGGTATGCAAGGACAATAATATTATGATTATAATTAGTGCATTAGCCAACAACACACAAAAATCAACATTGTTCTACATGTAGTTCAAACTCTCAACAATTCAGTTAACCAACACCTGTGGAGACAATAGTTCAAAAAGATTGTTTGAAGCAAAATAAGGGAAAAGAGAAAATATAGTACTTCAAACTCAAAAGCACAGTCTGTTGATTGCATGGTTTGCAGAGAAACTGGGAAACAAAATTCCATGACTTTTCCATTACTTTTAATCCAATTTCATGACCTCAAAATTGACGGATGCTAAAAACCTCAGTGGTGTGTTATTTGTTACCAAACAACTTACTTAAAAAACGAAATGGTGGACATCATTTTATAAAACAATTTTGTAATAAATCTGAAATGCCATGACTTTTCATGACCCTAAATTCCATGAGTTGTCATGATGTTGTCAACCCTGGATTGTCAGAGAAATGAACTTACCTTTCTTGTTAACTCGAACTCTGAAAGAAACAACAACAACAAAATCATGAAGATTGTATATGTCAGATTCACTAACAATGTGAAAAGTGACAACAATCAAGAAGTTTTAACTGAGCTGTACCCTTTGAACCATTTCACTGTCAGGGTTAAGGGAACTGTATCACACATGCACAAATCATTGAAGGCTCTAAAGTAACAAAACTGTGGCTTCCAAAAACTGGTCCCTTATATTTTTATATATTAGGCAACAAATGTTTATCAAAACGATTCAGCTAGACAAAGATAAACACTTTCAAATTACAAAATTGGAAACGGTACCAATGCTATGTTATTGGTACTACAAATTGTTATTTTAAAATCTTTAATTAAATGACTTTAGCTAAGCAATGGAATGATTTGTGCAAGCATGAGCATAGCTTGATAAAGTCCCTTTTAACCTTGAGTCATTTTTAACATGATTGTAGCCTTTGAATCTGTGGATGAAGTCCATAAGTGCAACCATTCAATTTAAACTACTAAGCAGTACTTTCCGGTGGTACTGTACAAGCTGTACAAGGTGGTTCTAACTTTTGAGTCTGTCAGTTTGACTATTAAGTGAAAGCAGTAATTTTCTGTAAGTTGTAGTTAGTTTTTCAGTAACTAGCCAAATAGATTTGGAATTTTTTTTTTTGATTTTAAACTTGAGCAGTCTTGGTAGTGAAAAGGGTTAATAATGAAATATAACTTACGGAATACTTGTGTATTTTCCATGAGCCTGCTTGCTTTCTTTCAAAAGAATTCTAAAGTTGGGGAGACAAAAATATTCATGGCTATTTGGTTTGGTTTGGTTTGGGATGGGCATAATTTAACTACAGTTGAACCTCTCCACAATGGCCACCTTGGGAACAGAAGGAAGTGGCTAATGTAGAGAGGTGGCCATTACGGGGAGGTAGGGGTGTAATATGACACCATTTTATTTTTTTGCGGGGGGGGGGGGGGGGGGGGGGGGGGGGGGGGGGACAACATTTGATTTCAGAAAAAATGCTTATTTTTTACATATGAATATGAAACAACCAAAATATATCAATTAAACAGAAACCAAGTGTTCAAAACAAAAGTGTTAACATTTAACAAAGCTAGTAATGTCCAAAAAGCAGATCAGTTAGTACATCGTTCGCTTTTAATACAGCAGACAGTTTATTTTCTCTTTCATGAAATAAAGTTGTCAAGGGTTTCCTGCTTGAGCAAGCTTTCATGCATTTTGCTAAGCAAAGCGATTACTTTGCTTGCGGCTTGGATGAGTTCTTCATTCCTATGAAACTCGGAAAATGAAGCTAAATCATCAGCAGCTACTAAATAAATGCTTCTTTCACCGACTGTAACTTTGGTTCACATAGAAGAGGGCCAAAATCTCGCCCTAAACATGTGCCGCAATTAATAAGTTATTGTACAGCCCAAGAATGCACAGTACAGATCAGGTTTAGTGAACTTTAATTTCTGTACGCCAAAACACCATTTGTCATTTGTTGATTAAGTGGCCGTTATGGAGAGGTTAATTTGGAAGCTGGGACTCGTTTTAGTGGCAGTTACCGTTGTGGAGAGGTGGCCATTGTAGAGAGGTTAAAACAATAGTGAATGTATGAACTGTCCACTGGGACAAAAAAAAGTGGCCATTGTAGAGAGGAGGTTGTAGAAAAGGTTCGACTGTAATAACTAAATTAAAAAAAATTCTTACCTGCTTGTCATCCAGCCTTTTGGCCACAAGGGCCGTACTTCATTTTCAAAGAAGTGCTAAAAGAAAATGGCATAAAAAAAATCAAACATATTAATTTAGCAGCTATGTACAGACTGTAGTTACTACAACCTTTATTGATAGTTAATTCCAAGTAAATTTTAGAGGGGCTTTTCTTGTAAACCCAAGGGAAAATAGAAACGTTTGGATTTGATCACCTTTTATATAATGTACACATGGCACACAGCCTTCCTAATTGCTGCATCAACTTTAGCCCAATATTTCAATTGTAATTTTTTCATACACCTTGCCGTCAGATGCCAACAGTTACTATTTAATTAATAGTTGCACATTACCTTCAAGTACTCTTCGGCCGATTGGGCTCTAGTCTTGGACATTTGAAAGATTTTCATTTTCATATGGACAACATCACACAACAGTTCCCTGTTAACAATGGAAATAAAAGATCTATGCTTGGTATTTGAATTCAAGGAAATTTTAAGTAATGCTCCACATAAGAACTACAGTAAACTTCATTGTTCTGCGACATTGGCTCTTTCTCACATAGAATGTCTTTGATTTCAAGAATAGGAGAGGAGCTAATGGTTTATAATTATATTTCAGTATAAAAATAAAGAATATCCATTTGCGTCAGATAAATTTTAGGAAATGTTCGCGCTTAACCAGTCAAAATAGCAGAAGACAATAGCTAATAATTTTGCTTCTTTGACGAAGTTCCTCGAATACAATTTCTTTAAAAATTTGCATGTTTTGCGATTGGGTCTTAAATTACATGAAACCTTTAAAAAATCAAACAAAATGCACCTTGAAACCTAACTTTTTAGCGGTCTTTGAGTCTAGGCCAATGAGATCACTAGTTGTAACAATGAAAAAAGTTGACATTCCATCGTGCATTGCCGTTAGCACTTTCCTTCTTATGCGGATCATTACTTAAAAATTATGATGTGACGATGATTAAATATAAAATCACAGATGCCAGTATTTTGAAAGGTATAGATTAAATGCAATAAAAAACATAACTGATATACAACATACAACAACTGCCCAGATATACCCAGATATACCCAGAATATTCATGTACATGTAATATGATCAATGATTTTTATTTCTCAAGTGTGAGGATAAAATCCTAGAGAGTAGCCATTCAAACTCTTTTAACTTTTTATTATACATCATGTAGTATTGTAAACTGCATTGAGGCTGTCAAAATGCAACATAAAATTGTAATTAGTCACAGCTTAGAAATGCCATTTCTGGCCATTTCCATGTAACCATTTAAATGAAAGCTTAACTGAGCAGTATTTGACTGTGGTACTGTAAGCACTGTACATACACATGTGGTTGCAAAATTTGAGTCTGAGGATGATAAGCATTCAAATGAAGGTTACTGAGCAGCATTTTCCTGTGACATTGTTTTAATTTACTACATATTGTATTATTTTAAAGAAGATGCAACTAGCGATTATGTGAATGAAATTCTACCTTTTTTAACACACATGACAATTTTTGACACAATTTCAGCAGTGAACTGGACTTGTTAATTCTTAAGAGAGAAAGCCAGTTAATATACATGTAGTACCTTAATTCATCTGTCCAAATAAATTTTCTCTTAGGACGATTTTTTGTGGCTTTATCTTCTAGCTGAATAGGTGCCTGAAATGGAAGTAAAACATTTATTGAAAAATGTCTTTGCAATAAATTATTAATGTTTAAAGAGTCTGACCCACCCAGTTTGCATTGCACGCTTCTCTTATTGTTATGATACGCCTCTATTCCATATTTGGGCAAGCATGTCACCTCTTGCACGAGTGAATTTCTCATCTACAATACAGCATGGATTTTCGGGGGCCCTGAAAATGGCAGATGAACCAACGTAGGCGCGGAATGCAAACTGGGTGGGTCAGATTCTTTAAGGCTGGTCTTCACTAACGACAGAGTCAGAGTCGGCATCATAATCAGAAGCGCAGAGTGTTATGATCTTGTGAAAATTGGAAGATTATGGAGTCATAAGCAGAGTCGGAAGAAAATGGAACCATTCTGATTCTTCCAACTACGATTCCGTCGAGCTTATGACTCTGCCTACGACTCCAATTTTTGATTTTCACTACGTCAGAAGCGCTCTTACGACTCGGACTTTGACTCCGACGCCAGTGAAAACCAGCCTTTAAAGAATTGTTTCACTTGATCCAAGAACAACAGAATGACATACATGTAAAAGAACATGCTTACATTGGGATCTGTAGGCGTGTTTATCTCGTCACCTTTCTCGCTGTCTTCAACCACTTCCATTGCTGACTTGAAAAGTTCCTTCTACATAAAAAAATATATAAATTCTTTACAGCTTTGAACCCAGTTTTAATTGTTGTATGAATCCACATTGCATTCTTTAATAAAATTTAATTATATGTTTTCAATACAATGTACCTTGTGGTCATCTGGATTTTCCCCATCTTGTTTAAGACAACTGAAAGAAAAAATAGTTGTCAAATAAAAGGAAAAAGAAAAAAGAAAAGAAAAACGAGTCAAGGGAAAAGAAGAGTTAGAACAAGACATAGAAGAACCCATTGGTAACCTTTTTTTAAATGAGCCAGAGTCATTTTTAATTAATGTTCTATTAAAAATTATATTAAACTATATTATTAAAAATTAAAATTATATTAAAAATTATAATCTTGACTGTTAAAACTTTTCAGTCTATGGTCTAAAGTGTCACCATACAAATAAAAGCAATAGTTGGACAGTATTTTTCTGTGATGCTGTAAAAAGAGGTTATAACTTTTGAGTCTGTGGATGAAATTGTCAAGTGTGACCATTCAAATGAAAGCTACTGAGAAATGATAATTTATTTCTTTTTGCCTCTGTTTTTTTTTTTAAAATGAAACCTTAGAGTGTGAACACTCAAATGAAAGCTACATGTACTGAGTAGTTCTTATGGTACTTTCTTTTTCTTTTTCTTTTTCTATTTCTTTTTTTTTTTTCATTTTTCACTGCAAACTGAACTTGGACAGACAAGGGAATAGAAATAAGTACAGTTTGCCCTTTAAATCCCAGTACTGATCAGCATCAAATTTCTCCTTGTAATTTCACTCAGGGTTTTTGTTAGAGCAGGGACACTGGGACCTATACTCAGCTATTTCAATTCTTGACCTGGCTGCATGTACATGTATTTCTCAGTTCTTTATTAATAATTATTTGAATAAAGAACTGCTAAAGTTGATGGGCTATTTGATCTTTATTATGAGTGAAATAAAACTGTGCTTCGTTACTAATGCCTCTATCATAGCAGTTAAAAAAAAAGACCCAAATTAGTCAGAAATGGCCTAAAATGCACACTTTTTATAAAATTTCAAAACTCCCACCCTGAATTGGGACTTTGTGCCAATAATTATAAATGGCAGCTCCACTGCCATTACATGGTCTTTGTACTCACAATTTGGTCCCTGTTATTGCAAACCTTAACAAAAACCCTGATCACTGCTTAATCAATTAGGAAAGTCATGAGAATTAAGAACATGATCACTTAAGATGAATTCTCTTGATATTTTAACAACTCCTCTCCATTTCTTATTATTACTTCTAAAACAAACATATGGGGATAAGGAATTGGGGATTAAGGAGTTAACAATCCAAGTTGTAACCCTTTTACTCCCAAGAATGCCAAACATCAAAATTCAAGAAAAAAACCCACATTTCATTTTGTAAAATATTGTAAAATAAATGGTACCATGAAAAGTACTGCTGAAGAGGTTTCATTTGAAAGGCCACACCATAGGATTTCATCAACAGACTCAAAAGTTAGAACAAATGGCACCATACAAAAGTACAGCTGAAGAGATTTCATTGAATAGTCACACCATAGGATTTCATCAACAGACTCAAAAGTTAGAACAAATGGCACCATACAAAAGTACTGCTGAAGAGGTTTTATTTGAATGGTCACACCAAAGGATTTCATCAACAGACTCAAAAGTTAGAACAAATGGTGCCATACAAAAGTACTGCTGAAGAGGTTTTATTTGAATGGTCACACCATAGGATTTCATCAATAGACTCAAAAGTTAGAACAAATGGTACCATGAAAAAGTACTGCTGAAGAGGTTTCATTTGAATGGTCACACCATTGGATTTCATCAACAAACTCAAAAGTTAGAACAAATGGTGCCATGAAAAAGTACTGCTGAAGAGGTTTCATTTGAATAGTCACACCATAGGATTTCATCAACAGACTCAAAAGTTATCTAGAACAAATGGTACCATGCAAAAGTACAGCTGAAGAGGTTTCATTTGAATATAGTCACACCATAGGATTTCATCAACAGACTCAAAAGTTAGAACAAATGGCACCATACAAAAGTGCTGCTGAAGAGGTTTCATTTGAATGGTCACACCATAGGATTTCAACCACAGACTTAAAAGTTAGAACTACACTTCGTGTCTCAATAATTGACTCTGGGAGTGAAAGGGTTAAACTAATCAGTTCAACAGCAAGGCATCTTCAAATAGACAGGTGCTGATAGAAAAATAAGGTTTTACCTTTGCTTTTGACTTTCTTCTTCCACATGTCGTTTGACCTCTTCCTCAAATCTCTTAATTTGCTCCGGAATGACTCGATCCACAGCTGCATACAACAAAAAAACAGCACACAGTTACTTATACGCAGGTAGCATTAACATGTATATGGTTTCAGATCAACATGTTATGTTTCACAACATCAATAATTAATAAAATTTAATGCATTTACATAGAACTATTCACAGCTTGAGACTGATTAAATCAAATGACTTGCCTGCTTTTAGTTTAGCCATCGGCTCTCTTAATCGGCCAGCCTATAAACAAATAAGGAACCATATACAATGTAGCTTTACATTAGATATAATTATTTTATTATATTTAAATAGTATTCTAGCCCTGTCTACTTGTGTGAATAACAAATGAATCCTCCTCTACAATGAAAACACTCATTTACTTAATCATTCCTTTCGCTCAGAGGGAAATCCAACTTTAAGTCAAATGACGCATCAGGCCAGGGCTCGAGACTTACGGTAGTGAACTAGTCAAAGTCTAAAAAAACTCAGTTTTGGCTAGTAGATTTTGGCTTTCACTGACCATTTTGGTTAGTGAAAACGGTAATGCACTGGACAGAAACGAAACTGGAAATTATTTCCGATAAATCGCAATTTAAGTAAATCGAGAGAACAGAACTAAAACAGACTGTAAACGGCATCATAATTATTATTTAACGCAACGATTTTCCTTTTCTGTTACAAAAGCAACAAAGAAAAGAATCAAACTGCTTTCTGCTGTTGATTTATCATGCGTTAAATTATGCGGAACTTCTAGACATCACGTTTTATTTAGCATGAACAATGAGGTCAAAGAGGTCACATACATGTTTTTCCAAAAAGAAAATATCTCTCTTGTTCAAGAGTTCGAATGATTTTAAATTGATTTGATTTTTATATTTACAAATTCAATATAAGTTAAAACGGAATAAAATATGTTCAATTTGGTTTAAAAAAGAAAAGCAATAGCAGTACTAAACGTCTCGGAGATTTTTTTCTTAACCCTTTAACTGTTGCTGTAACTCTCCCCCCCCCCCCCCCCCCCCCCCCAACCACTCCCCTATACTAGTGATAATTTATTTTGGCTAGTGAAATCAAACCTGTCACTATAGCCACTAGGCTAGTAAGCTGGAAAGTTAGTCTCAAGCCCTGTGATATGGTTCAAACTTTTAAATTTGTGGATGAAATCCTATAATGTACGAAGTGACTGTTAGTATTATATAAAATGAAATTTCTTAAGACTTTTTGCCTGATTTGATTCTGGCTTCTGTATGGAGTGAACAGGTCAGTAGTGCTTCCCATGCATTGGATTATGCACACAACTCACTTGGTCATTCAGGAGTAGATTCTTTGCCCTTTTTAACAATGTCTCCTTTGTGCATGGAAGGTAGAATGCCAAAAATTCATAGATTCCCTTAAAAAAAGGAAAAACATTATTATAGGAATAATTTGTAAAGTACGATATTTAGAATATCAATAAAATATAAACTGAATTATTAAATGTAAGCCTCACCGATCGCACTTTGCTGCTGAGGGCTCTTGACTTGGTTTCAAGCCTAAAATAGAATCAACATCAACCGCAGATTATATTTCTCACTACAGGCAACCAAAAAGGTTTCCAAAAGTCAAGCTTTTCCTATACTTAGTAGCTCACTTAACTGGAATTCACTCTTCTTCCAGTTTCTATTCACCAAACCTAATCCATAATTCACTGTTTTAGAGTTCAGGTCAGAGAATGCAGAGGTTATTCATACAAATTGAAACTAATTTGTACATGTGTAATCAAGATGTACACATGTACAGTGTGATGGTCTGATGATCAGTTACTGGGTTGCATTTCGAACACAACCAACAGAACGTCCATGGTTCAAGTCTGATCTCTTCCCAGCATTGTTTTCTTATACCAGGGTTGTCAAAAGAAGCTGGCTGCAGGAGAAAATCACCACCTACTATGTCATATCAGCTGGCTACTTTGCTAGCCAGTTCTTTAGAGGAGATGGCATTTAAAAAGATATTCTGTTACCTTAATGTCACTGCAGACTTACATGTAAACTACTGAAAGCATACATGTACACCTTATGCTTACATGTACATGTATAACATATTCTTCAACTTATAACTTACATGTATGTTTATAACTCATGCCCATCAAGAAAGTATATTAATTAATAACAACACTCACTCCAGCAACATGTGATTGACATCAGAGTTAAAGAACTTGCATTTTCCCTCAGCACCACTGTCGTTACCAGCTTGCTTTAATCTCAGAATGCAGCTTTCCACATCAGCTGGCAAACACTGCGGAAGAGTTGGTTCAGTTATCTCTGATGAGCTTGCTTCTCCAGATTGAATTCCATTTTGGAGTGATGAATTCATTGAAGTATCAGCTTGTGTTACTGAAGCATGTTCCACTGTTATGGCAACACTGCTGCCATTTACCATAGCTGACACACTTGGCTCTGTTTTTACAGTCCCCTGATTGCTAAGTTGTGAAGAATTCTGTAATTTTGCTGGTGAGGAATGGTTTGCCGCAACATTGTTTGTTCCCTGTGAGCTTACAGTAGGACTTGAAGTTGTGTTTAAAGGGGTTGTTGTTGCAGGGGGCGTTTTTCGAGGAGGAAGGAGAAGACAACAAGTTTGCAATGTTACCACTTCCTAAGCTGATCCTCTTTTTATGCTTCTTCTCCTTGTCTTTTTCACCACTGAAAACCAAAAACAGAAATAGAGACTCATGGAGAGCTACATTGTTGTACCATAGAGTTCCGAAAGTAACCGCTACCCAAAAGTAACGTTAATTTTTGGACCTTTTTAGTAATTCCCAAAAGTAAGGCCCCACCTGAAAGTAATGGCCCATCTGAAAGTAATGGCCCACCAGAAAGTAATGGCTCCCGAAAGTAACGGTCCATTCGAAAATACAATACTAAGGTCTACTGTTTCCTGCAGATAGAATAGCTTAGTGTCTGATTGTACAAGAATGCAGAGAAATGCTGAAGAATCAATGAGAAAGAGAGAATTAAAAAGACATTATGCTTATTCTGCATTCTTTTTTTCAATTACTCACCTATTTAAGGTGCCTGAAAGTAACGGCTACCCGAAAGTAGCAGCCACCCAAAAGTAATGGGGGCCGCTACTTTCAGAACTCTATGGTATTTACTAGATTCCTATTTTACACATGCCATGCATACTGCCACATGTAAGATCAGCAATGTTTAATGACAGATCAGGAAAAATGGCAAAACCATCCACAGAATCAGTGGTTAGAACATCCGACCAGTGTATGGAAGGTCATACATAGTAGGATCAGCAATGTGTAATGATAGATCAGGAAAAATGGTAAAACCATCCACAGAATCAGTGGTTAGAACATCCAACCACTGTCAAAAGGCATGAAGGATGAGCAATGTGTAATGATAGATCAGGAAAAATGGTAAAACCATCCACAGAGTCAGTGGTTAGAACATCCGACCAGTGTACAGAAGGTCATAGGTTCAATTCCTGTTGGTGACTCAGATTTTTTCTTTGTCCCACATTCATGACATGACAAACAATGCATCTTTCTCAGAAATTAATCCTACAATGTACCATGTGACAATTCAAATGAAAGCTATTGGATTTGAGCAGTACTTACTATAAGCCATTCTGTGGTATTGTTTATTATGCTGTACAAGATGGTTCTAATTTTTTAGTCTGTGGATGAAATCCTAAAGTGTGACCATTCAAATAAAAGCTTTTGATCAGTACTTTTCTGCGGTGCTATTTATTATACAGTACAATGTATATGCTATACAGAGTGGTTCAAGAGTTCACAAATCAGATTCCTTATCGCTTGACATTCCTCAATTGTTGCTGTCTTCCATTACAAGTACCAATTAAAACAATCCAGGTATTGAAGTATTGATTTCACCTTTTTTGAAAATCCCACTCTGTCTCCCAAATGTGGGGGGGGGGGGATGGAAGTAACATTTTTAATGATTTTTTTTGTCATCAGTGATAAGTGAGAAATATCCTGGTACAAGGTCAGGAATGAGTTTATCTTGCAACTGATTAGAAGCTTACCTGGAGCTTTTTCTTGGCTTCTTTTCTTTGTCTCCTGATTTTTTACGCTCTTTCTTTTCGCCTGGGACCTTAACTTTCTTCACTTTAGGCACCTTTGGTATTTTCTTGAAAAATCATTTTTAACATCCATTAGTAAATCATATCATAAGATTAATTACTATAACAATGCATCCTTAAAATCAAAGATGAACAAACATTGGAGGGTGCTTTGAGACATGAAGGGGCTCAAACTGGATCTTTTGTCCTTACTGGATCTGTTTCAAGGACTTGAACATGATTATTTTGGTCATTATTTTGACAAGATACAGGGTCTGAAATTGCGACCAGCTGGTCGCCAATGCGCCTAAAAATCGAGTGTTGGCGACCAGAATTTCAAGTAATTTGTCTTCTCAATGTTTTTAACGTCCACTCCAATGTATTGAGATAAATAAAAATTTCATGGTTGGCTTCCAGCAAGCAACTTATGCTTTGTTTGTTTCGACATTTATAACCTCTAGAGAAATGAATTTAGGGTAAAAACACAACAGTTGTAATCCGCGCACTCCCGCGCACTGCAACTTGTACGAATTTTAGCGGCCGCCATATTGTTTCAGCGGTTTCCTCTGACCTTTTCCATTTCAACCAAAGTGATAGCCACATGACACAATACGTGGGCCCAATCATTGAGAGTTTTGTCTGTCGTTTAGGAATGATTGGCCGTTTACGATCTTTTTGCCTTTCTCTCGTCATTATTACAGGTCGGACCATTGTTTCGAGAGAAGAAACTTCTCTAACAAGGGCGTATTTTTTGTGTTCTACTGTCAAGCGAAAATTTTTTTTGGCGACCAGACTTTGCCACTTGGCGACCAAAAAATTTTGCTTAGTCGCCACTTGGCACCCACGTAAAAAAGTTAATTTCGGACCCCGAGATAGTGCTTTTTCGAAAGAGAAACAAGTCAAGATTTAAACCAATTATGGGGCACAAAACAGGAGTAGATGTAAAGTGTATAAGAAATGGGAATTTTGTATCAGGGACATGTTGCATGGATACAACATAAAAGAGGGCAGTAATACAATGTAAATTATCTCTCTTCAATTTGACTGCAAATTTGACCAATTAATGTGATCCTAGAGTCCCACACCAAGTGTATTTTTTGTACCATCTCTCAAAATACTATAATACAACAGTTAAGGCCATTTTCATTATGGCATCATTTACTACAATTGCCAGAATCTGTTAGAATCTGGTGATGAAGACTTGTAAATCTTCATTAATTCTAAATCAACAGCTTTGTAGACAGCATACAATGTCACGTATTCTCCATACCTTGGGAGATTTGAGCTTCACTTTCTTTGATTTTTGAAAGTCCTCATCTTCACTAAAATACAAAGCATAACAATGTTGCTCTCTTTTTAAAAATTGCTACTTGTTGGCTGCTGTCACGACCAAAGGATAAAAAATTGAGAGCTCTACACCATTAATGATAATTAAAAACCTGGTTTTAAAACACTGTTCCTCCAGTTTCTCAATAAATCAAACAAAAACAATGCACCAGTTTCTCTTCCAAAGTTTTTCTAAGTCTGTTACTCTCAAGTAGTTGTTACTTTTGGCAGTTGCCAGTAAGGTCTCAAAATTAACGTTACTTTCAGGGGCCGTTACTTTTGAAGAATTCTACAGTATATGATTAAAGTATATAATTATAAGCTTTACCTTTCACCACCGGGTGACACAGGCCTGAAGTTAAGCACACCCTGGTTGATGTAAAATCCACCATGTTCTGTAGTCCAGTCAGCAGGTAAGAGTTCATCATACTACATTGAAATGACAAAAACAAAATGTTTTCATATTTATTCCATAACTGAAAAACATAGGGCTGATTTTTTTAAAATAAGGTTTAAATCTAACTGGCTTGTGTCCATTTACATGTACAATTCAACAGTAACTAGCAGTAATCACAGATTATGGAGACGCGTTCGAAGGAATTTCCGGCGGAAATGAGCCCCTGAAAAAAACCAATAGGGGCGGCCATTTGGAAGACCGTCTACCAAAAAAACTCAAATTTTACTGCACGTAAACCACAGGACAACCAACACGAAATTAGGATTGCGTTCTTTGAACGCGAAAATATTTAGTCCTCAAAACGAAAATTGGCGAAGGAGGAGACTAAAGCATTCCACATGATGTACGTATGCAAAGGGACAACTCAAGGCATATTCAAAAAGAGAAAGTAAAAGGATTGAAAACTTCATTTTTACAGCACTTACCATTTGGGTGAAAGACTTTCAGAACTGCACCAAAATTTGAACGATTTTTACTCTCCCAAGAAGACTTGACACTCGCCTGGGCAAGCGTGCGAGTGCCAATTTCCATCCCTTTGGTAGTCTTATTACTAGTAGTAATCATAGATTATAGTGCGTCTCCTTATCCCGTGGCACCTCGTCTTATACCCCATTCACACCAACGCTTAAACATGTTTAAATGTTGTTTAGCTTAAAACAGGTTTAGAAAAATACCTCCTAACCTCGCGTAATATTTGGAGTGAAATCTTTACTAAAAGAAGCTTTATTGACTTTATTACCATTCCAGGTTGTTTGAGTCATACATTTCAAAACGTCCAAGATAGAGGCTAAAAACGTAGTTAAACTAAACAACATTTAAACATGTTTAACCGTTGGTGTGAATGGGGCATTAGCCTAGTACCTCAGTTTCATGAATTAATTCAGCCACTGTTGAAAAGGGCTATGTCGCGAGATATGTCACGCAGGCAAAAACGTCGGGCCGTCATCAAACAAATTCACGCTATCGCCGTGGAATCGGGCAAAATCCTGCCGTGCTGTGTACTCCGTGCTGTGTACTACTCAGATTTTTCCGACATATAAATAGTATATTTGTCTTGATTTCATTTCGGTTATTTCTCCGATTCTGAAATCATACTCCTCAGTACATGTACCAATACCGGAACCGGAAATGAGAAATTTCGACGTTTAAGTCACGCAACATTCAACGTGAAATTTCGCAAGATTTGTCGGATAAAATTACAACTACCAATTGCAAGTAAGACACAAGACTGTTGAATATAATTCCTTTATTAGCTAGACAAATTTTAGTCACAAAACTGCGAAATCTTTAGTCGCAAATGCGCCCGATACAGGCGCAATTTCGAGCACTGTAAAGTTAAATTATCTGCGTTCGCCTGGCGCGGCCGGTCAGTGAATTATTGCTACAAGACATAAGCGAATTGCACCGTGCCGTAGAACATCGCGAAGAACGACGTCGGTATTTAGGTGAAAGCTTCCCAAATCAGGCAGAGAACCACAGCAAAATCAAGATAGAACATTCAAAACATACCAGAACGGCAGCGAGGAAAATCTGTAACTTCTTGCTTGATTCCAAAGAGACCCAACTTACTTGGTCCGGAGAAGAACCTTCGTCCAATTTTTCCACTGCGTACTTTTACTAGGCATTGAAATATTGAGCCGTACGATTCCAAAATCGGGAAAATATCCGAAACTAAATCAAGACAAATAGATTATTCACATGTGACATTTCGAAACCCCAGCTCCCCAGGATGATGCCTGATTTCCACGCGATGCTGGATACTATTGTGACGTTTCAAAATGGCGCAGATTTGGTACCGACACTTTTCTCGATTCGTTCCGCTTAGCCTAGACGACGCGCTAAGAATGCTGGATACTATTGTGACGTTTCAAAATGGCGCAGATTTGGTACCGACACATTTCTCGATTCGTTCCGCTTAGCCGACAAGATTAGGAAGCGTCTCCTTCATCGACGCAATAATAATTCCTAGTTCCTGAGTTTTGATTATTGCTAATCATTTCAATTTTTCAAGCTGTTGCTTACTATGATTGTGAAAAGCAGATTTTTCAGTCAAATGTGAAGTGAATAAAATCGATGAAAATTGATATTAATCAATGAAAATCAATACTTACAACTCTCTTGTTTATTGATTTTTGCCCTTTTCTAATATTAATTGATTAATGATATCAATTAGGAAATTTAATCAATTGTACATGCCAGGTGCAACCAGCTCCCCCAAGTACTATGTGATCATAAGGGCCCCACCCATGTAAAAAATAATACAAAAAATAAGGGCCCGGCCCAGCATGTTTGTATACACTGTATGTACCATCCCTCAAATTACAAAAATAACAAGCTATCATTTCCTACAACTACCAGAATCTGTCAGGTTTTTGTTTTCTCATGTTAATTACAGCCATTGTTCTTTAAGTTTCACTGGGATTACATAAAACTTAAATAAGAAAAAGCAAAAGGAATTTTGGTAGTTGTAGAAAAACAATGACACCATAAAAATGGCCTCAGTATTCTGCTTGCTGCATAATCAAATGCCTGAAACGAAGAGGAACTTACAGCTTCAGTGTCATCGACAAAAGGATCAGTGTCATCATAACCATATGTCACATCAACCAAATCCTGGAAAGTAAACAACAAACATTGGTACATGTATAGCCATCATAATAGTTACTACAGATTTCACCACCTGAAAGAGAACTTATCACCGACTGAAATTTCACTAGAAAATAACAACTTACAGTAGGGTGATTTTAAAGGGGCACGGGCCAGAAAAACCGGCTGGGCTTGTTAAATGAGCCTGCTAAGTGTTTCCTCAGCTACACTCCTGGTTTAGACTACTGTAAATCCTCTATGAAGCCCCATTATTTCAAGCGTGTTTGAGGGGTGGGGGGTCAAGCTTAATAGTAGCAAACATCAGCTGGTATGTAGTAGACTACAAGCAGTCTCTCTTTCCCAGCTTAGTCTGTCGAGCGAGAGAAACGAAGAAACATTAGGGAACTGATAATGGCCACATGAAACTTGGGGCGAGGCATGCGCCTGCCTCCCGCCCGCCCGCCTCACCCCCAGTTTTGCGCAGCCATTATCCGTTCGCAATCCGATGGACTGAGCTGGGAAAGAGAGACTGCCCGTAGTCTAGGTAAGTAGCAAAGAAAGGCTCTACAAACAGAGTCTGATGGCCAAGTATTATGGAAGACCTTTGCTACACTGGGAGCCTCAAGGAATGAGTCAAGTCAGTGATGGCCCATAACTCTGGCTATTAGCTTAGAGGAGCTACAGTATGCTGTTGAACTACCAATTAATAATATTTTTATAGTAAAGCCACATCACCTATATAGATGGGTTTTATATGTTAGTACTCTATATTTATATCCAGGGAAAACTGGAGTTTTAAAAAATGATAGGTTAATGTAGATCCCAAGGCAAAGAGAAAATCAACAACAAACTTAATCCACAGGACGCATGTCCAGGATTAGAACTCAAATACACAGGTGAATATTTTAACCAAGTTTAGACAGGGTTTAACCAGGGTTGTCAGGACAGTTTAAACAGACATGGACTTTGGAAAGTAACTGGGTATATTTTTTTAACATGCCAATTTCTCTAAAGAACTGGCAAGCAAAGTAGCTGGCTGATAAGACAAAGTAGGTGGTGATTTTCGCCAACAGCCCACTACTTTTGACAACCCTGGTTTAACTCAACTGCAGTCTAAACTTATTTCAGTCTTATTCGCTCCGACGAAGGGCTAGCGCTCAAAACATCAGCTTTCTCGAATCTTTTTACGGTGGCTAATTTACCTTATCGACTCAGTCGATAAAACCAAATTCTTGTGCTTCACCCCCACCGACGCAGCACCAGTTTCTCTAGAAACTAACCCCATTAATTTCAGTCTGGTCAACCTGAATGTCTAAACAAAAATCACTTTACATAGTTTACAATTCGCAGTTTTCTTTTAACCAAACTGATAGTATATGTGTAGCTGACTGACTTGATGCATATGGGAACATTTTTGTCACTTACAATTAGCCAAATTGTCCATATTAACGAGGTCATCTTTGTTTCAGTCAAGGACAAGAAAAACTGTCCATTGTCCATTAACAGGTGTCCAAATTAAGCGGGTAAATTTTAGAGAAAATGTATGGGCTTTCAGCAGGGACCAAGACAACTGTCCATAACAGCTGGGTGTCCATATCAAGTGGGTGACCGTAAAGAATGGTTTAACTGTACTTCAGCTTTTTAAAACTGAAATATTTGATTCAGGATTATGATTTGTACAATATCTTTAACAGGAAAATTTGGCTCTCCATAAAAGAAAGGATTGCATAAAATTTTAATACCACTTTAAATTACATTTTTATGACTACAAAAAATTCACCTTGTGCCAGCAAAAAAGTCTCCCTAATACAAAATTGCAAACTACAGATTAAAGACTTCTCGCAAAGTGTAAATGTTTTGCTTCTTTTAACAATATTTTATTCTATTAGTTCAATCTGCTTATACATGTAAGTGTGTTACCGGAAACAAGAAATACAGGGACTCTTATGTATTTCCTGTATAAAAAATCAACATGAACCGAAAAGGAATACAACCAAAAATATAAAAGCTTAAACACTGTAAGACCAAAAAATATCCCACAACGCTTATAATTAACGGAACTAAACGCAACACAATGAACAAGAGTTATCAACAAGTTCTTCAGCTTTCTTTCACGAAACGAACATCGCTTGTATTAAATAACGCAAGAAATCGACATTTTCGTGAGGTATAAATATCGCGAATTATCATTGTATTGTAGCACCCACACAAGGAAATACAATATACAAAACCAAGGATTTTAATCTTTCAATACTTGCCAAACAATAGGACGAAGTCAAAAACGCCTTACGTATCTCAGAAAAGGCAGTTTGGATGAATAACGAGGTCATGTCATAAAACACAATGAAGTAGTAACATAAGCTAAGGACTACTCTAAACAAGTGTTCGAATAATTTTTACACACATAGCTTCAATACGCCCCCATAAAACAACGGTATTTTTTCGAAACGGCAATCGTTTCCATTCTAGAGCAATTAATCTGGGTCTAATCCATGTTATAGCACAATTTAATAAACAAGAGAGGAGAGTATTAGCTCAAGAACATGTTATGTCGATCGACGCAAAGAAGCCAATTTAGCGGTAGAAAGCAAACTGTATTTTAAATCGACGAATAAGCTTTAAATGAGCAGTTTCTTAGTTTACCTCAACGCGATCCCTTCTCCGCTTCTTGGATCTAGGTTTTGGAGCCTGAAAATAAGAAAAACGAGTTTTAGATAAGCTTAAGCTTATGTTTTCTTACATGAAAACAATGTTTCATAAATTTCACGGCTACGGTTCCTAAGGAATCTTAAGCCTTGGACAAAAACACGTATTGACCTTGCAGAGGTGCACACAACTTACGTATTTCTGCTCAAATTTCTGGGCCAAAGCTTTGAGCTTTTCGTCATCTCCGTCTTCATCGTCCCACGGTGTTTTCTCTGGAGTGTCATTGGACTGCGCGAGCGAGGGAAAGCAAAAAAAATCAGGGACTCAAAATCAATGACATACTAACAACGGTGGAAACATAAATACACTGATATACTTCACAGATAAAATTGTCTCCGCTTTAGAGAGAAGCCTTTCACTGGAGAATAACCAAAAAATTCAACTACCTTGCGCGTAGCGGATTTTACGAGGTCCAGAAACGAATACTCGGGGCAAGTTTTGTCGTCGCTTTCCGGCAGGGAGAGTGTGAAACGCAAAGTTGGGACATTTTCTGAGCCCTTCCGAAACGCGTCGCCTATCTCCGAAGGAAATGGGCTAGCTTTTTCCATATCCCATGAAGAGGAAGCCAAAAACAGGGACCGTTTGCGTGGACCCTTTCTTAAACGCCATAGAGTACAACCTTATCCATCTTGAACTTGCCCGCTTCTCCGCTCCAAAATTCAACACTGTGACCATCTGCGCATGCTCAGTGGCCCACTGCGCAGCCGCAGTGCGATTTTTGTCCGAAAAGGCTTCGGTGTTTCTCTCTCGGCGGAAATTTCACAGAATCTACAACAAATCGAGCAATCTTCCGATTTTCGATTTTTGCCTCGGAATGGGCTTAAAACACCCAGAATGGCTCAGAAACGGCCTAAAATCGAAGAAAACGGGAAAAAAATTGTTTGGTGAAATTTTCAAAATACGGGTTTCTGCTCCCTTAGACTGCCTAAAATCCTAAAATGTGGTCCTTTTTATGTCCAAAATGGCGAGAAACTCGAAAACGTGGAGCGAATCAGCCCGCTACGCCCCACCCGGCGCAAAAGAACGCACATGTTTCCACGGAATCGCTGGCTTAACTATATTATGCAAAACCCTATTGTTTGACCCTGATCAATTTTTCAGGGCTACATGTACTTGATACGCGCTTATGCTTGCGTGAAAAAAGCGCTTTTGTTGGCTGATCGCGGTTGAAAATGACAGATGCTATACCAACCGATAGTTCTTATTGGACGCATTCTGGCCCGTGTTTACAGCTCGGAGAGAACAATATTGCGTGAAATGTACATTTTACTTCCGGTGTGTGAGTGTCCGCTGACAGCATGCAGACTCATTAGTGTGATCGGAAAGAGAAATCTATTGCTTTGTGGTTTCCTGGCACTTTAGAAATGCCTTTTTCGTCGCACAGTCACAGTGGACAGTTCTGTAAGCATGCCTTTAGCACACTTGAAGATGTTGTGCTCAGAGCAATCGAAGTTGGTTTTACACACTATGGCCTCTCTGAACATATGCCTCGATACGAGCCTCAGGATTTGTATGACGAAGAAATAGAGGTGAGAAACGTTTTCCTGTTATATTAGAATGGATGAAGATAGACCAAAGTTAAAAATACAGTAAATCTGGCCTTGTAGTTAAGCTGACAGAGGTTTTGATGACTTTCAGTCAAGATCTAGAAATAAAAACGTAAGATTAATATAAAAATACTCACTACTAATTAAGCTTACAAGGAGACACTTCAATTCAGTTAAAGGGTGCCCACTTTATATGGTCGGTGTTCAAATGTATTGTCGACTTCTGCTAAAATGGACACCTTTCGGGACGGCAATTTAGTGTCCGAAAACAGTTAGTTTGCAATAGGAAGAGAACTTCTGCTGTGTCCGTATTTAGACCTATTTACGATCTGTACAGTGTCCGTTTTAGTGAAGTGTCCGCAGGGCTGGAATCGACGCGGAAACATGGTACAGGTTACAAAAATGTAGTGTCTGTATGTTGCTGGAATCACAACTATTGGAGTCCACACAATAGGAAAGATCTGTGCCTAAAGGAGCCTGAGATGTTTGTCAGCAGTAACAAAGGTGGATGAAAAAACAGCCCTTGGTCGCAAAGCTTCTAATGTATGACTCATCCTTAGATATTAACTTCAGAGTTCAAGGACCTTAATTGGTTTACTTGTGAGTCATAACCTCTCCTGGAATTCCCATATCAATTGCATAGTTTCCAATGCTAATAGAATGTTGGGTTTAAACTCGCGTACATGTAAGGGTCTATTTGACATAGTTACATTTTTAAAGACTCTTTATTGCTCATTAGTGAGATCCCAGCTGGAGTACAGTTCGGTTGTTTGGTCACCTCCCCGGGAAATTCTTTCTAAAACGGGGTCCAAATTTGGAGACCAGGGCGGCACATACCCACCCAAAATATACCCGAGTACCCCCCCCCCCCCCCCCCCCCCCCGGGTCACCTCACACCAAGAGGAACATTGATTTAATTGAACGTGTGCAGAGGAGAGCCACAAAGCCAATTTTAAAATCTGACAGCAATTACGAATCTCGTTTGAACGAGCTTAATCTTAATTCTCTTGAGCAAAGATGTTTTATAGCCGATGTTACTTTTTTATACAAAGTTTTGAATGGTTACATGTATCTTAATGAAGATTTTAGTAGTTTTCTGAATTTTTATTGTTCTGATGATCGTTATACCTTTCGGAGTCTTGACTGCCTGAAATTAAAGAAAAACTTTGCTAGGACCACCAGTTTTAAAAATTCATACTTTAACAGAATTGTGGATAGCTAGAACTGTCTACCGCATGAAATTCGCGTAAGTCATGACTTACATTTAGGCATGGTGTTGCGGGGTATCTAGGCCGGCTTGGTGATCATCTTTAGTCTGTTGATGGAATTGCCGGGTCTAGACGATTTGTCAAACTGCACCTAAACTGTTTTGCATTTTAATTGTATATAGGACATAATATCTATGTTAATATAATATTTTTATGTAAATAGTATTTATGGTGTTGCGCCTTTTATGGGGTCTTTGGCTCTTTTGTGCAACTCCAATGGCCTTTCTTTATTTTGTTTTTATTATTATTTTCTTTTTCTTTTTTTTTTATTTTATTGTTAGTTGCCATGAATTGTAATAAAAAAGAATAAAAGGCAGGGGTTTCAATAAAATTTGAAGTAGGCAGCACGTTTGAGAAGAGTAACCGACTGTATCAACAAGTTTTAAAATAATTTTTCTTATATTTCTTCAATTTGGTGGGGAAAATAGTTGACTTCTCCAGGCAAAGTAGCCGACAGTTTTCGTTGGTTGTCAGTGCTTATTGAAAGCTCTGAAAAGGATACTTTGGGAAACCCAAAGCAGCTATGGAAACACTGGTAGCCTTAGGGGAGTGTTTCCAAAACTTCCTTTTTTGTGTTGAGAATAAAATGAGCTTAGCCTGTTCCTGTATTAAGTGACATACTATAGGCCCCCTGTCTCTAATAAGGCCAATTTTTTGGAGCAAGAAATTTATTAAGCTCCCCCCCCCCCCCTTTTCTTTTAAGCTACCCCTCATCTCTTCTCCTTTTCCTTCACAACCAAAACAATAAATGGCAGACTGTATTACTGGTACATTTGTACCCCACCAATCCAGGCACAAACTCACTTACAGTACTCGTGAGCTTTGGAGGAAATAGTACCAGTACTTGTAGTAAAAAATTATCATACTTACACACAAATGAAAAATACTAATGAAAGAATTACAAAAATATTGGTATTGAACTGCTGGCATTTTTTTAAATTATAATAAGCCCCTCGTCTCTATTAACCGCCCCACCCCCCAAACGCGCTTGTAAATAAGCTTGTCCACCAGGTCCCGGTTGTTCAAACGGTGGATAGTGCTATCCACCGGATAAATCACTATCCAGCGGATAACACAATGGATTTTGTTAATACTTATCCACTGGATAGTGATTTATCCAGTGGATAGCGCTATCCACCTTTTGAACAACCGGGGCCTGGGGCTTAATAGAGGATTTATGGTACAGTAGGTAAACAAAAAGAGATCACAGACAAAGCATTCTTTTGGTTCAGGGGTGAAAATGTACATGTAGCTAGGGTTTTATAGTGGACGCACAAAAGTAGAAACTTCTGCACCTTTTTCTTCAAAAAACAAGCAAGCAGAAAAACAATGAGCTTCAGGAAATGGAAAACGGCCTTGTTGAAGAGGGGAGGTGGGAGCTGTGCATATTTTAGGGAGGGAACCACCAAAAATTGGGAAAAAGGGCTTATTAGAAAAGGGGGCTTACAAGAGAGTGTGATCAAAGTGCCAGTTGTAGAATGGGGGATACATAAAATACTTCAGGGGAAGTGCAAGCATACGGCATTTACGCACAAGTTGGTGATGTTTTAGAAATTGAACAAGTGAGTGCAGTGAATGAGTGAGATTTCTGATACAAACCAACGAGTGCGTAAATGCCATACAAAGCACTGCCTATGCTGTAATTTGTTTATTTTATGCATTTGCGATTGAACGAAATGCTTTTTTCATGCGTGAGAAAATTGTTTCGCCATTCTGATTGGCTGCGAACCCCAAACAGGGTTTTCACATGCCAAATTTCAATAGAAAATCTCAATCAGTATGAAATATACTAGTGTTTATGTTGTAGGTTAAAATTATTTTAGGTTAAAAATATTTTAAACTAGGTTAATTTTTATTTTCCTTTGTCCCAGAATCATTAACATAACCTCAGACAAAGGAAAATAAAAATTAACCTAGTTTTTAACCTAAAATAATTTTAACCTAAAATAATTTTAACCTACAACATTTACATGGTCACAATAATGGGAAATATCCTAGTTCACACATTTGATCAGAGAGAGAGATCAACCATCATTCTTTATGTGCCTACAGGACTGTATATTTCTGGTGCCTGAGACCTGTCAACATGCCACATCTAATATCCACCTACTTGGCATGAAAATGTTGATACTATCCAAAAGCATTTCACCTGCTAATCAGCTGACGAGGTGTATTGTATTTCCTGTAGTCCATGTCCCCTTTTATACATCGCCAAAACTGTTAAAAGTCTACAATACAGTATAATCCCTTTTTTTCAAACCCATCATTATAGTGAAACGGAAATTGGTTCGAAAAATCGGGAGTTCGAAAAATCGAACGTGGCATCGACTGAAATCAAATCCAAGGGAAACAAGTTTTGGTTCCAATAATCAGGAGGTTCGAAACATTGAGGGTTTGAAAAATCGGGATTCCACTGTATGTACATAAATGCTTTAGTGTACATCTATGAAATAGTAAAAAAGATGCACTGGCTGGCATAACCACCCAAAGAAAGCAAGTTGAAATGCAACACACATTCAAACTAGAAGCTGTTCAACCACATGGGATAATTCATGTGTATAATGGTTTCCATTTTGTTTGAACTATGGCTGACATGACCACCGCATAATTGGTAGAATCTGGTGTTACACTGTATGTATTTGAGTCAACAAAGAGAAGCTTAGAATTAAAAACAATAAAACAAAGATTTTTTTTTTCTAGGAAAATATGACACCTGCTGATCTCCAAAACATGTTTGAAGATTTTGTCAAGGAAGCCAGGCGTCTTCAGGACAAATACAAAGACAAGATCTCTCTTATTGTTGGCTTAGAAACAGAGGTTATTAGGGCAGACAGTTTTGATAGGATAAGGAGGCTGAAAGAAGATCTTCATTTAGACTACATAGTTGGGTCAGTTCATCATGTTGATGGAAATCCAACAGACTTCAGCCTTGAGCTTTTTGAAAAGGCAGAGAGACTTGCTGGTGGAACGCAAGAGGTTATGTGTCGATATTATGATCAGCAGTTCCAGTTATTGCAAGAACTTAAGCCTGAGGTTGTTGGCCATTTTGACGTTATCAGGCTGTATAGACCTGATTTTGAAACTACAGATTTGATTTGGAAAAAGATTGTTAGGAATATCGATTTTGGGATTTCTTATGGGGCCTTGTTTGAGATTAACACAGCTGGCGCATCTCCGACAAAGAAACTAAAATATCCATACCCACAAAAGAGAGTTCTTGAGGTTGGTTACTTTATTTATTTTACCATATTTAGAATAATAATTCTTATAAGTAATGTTTACTACATGAGCGGGAGTGTTGTATCGGCCTATACAATCACAAGGTGCAGCTGAGTGAATGTATAGTGCCGATACAACACGGATGCGAATGAAATTCACATTCCAGATACAACTCACTTATTAAGCAGTTGTATCTAATTTACATTCCAGATAGGTCCTATCTGATTTACAGGGTTACCATGTGATTGGAATGGCTCATTTCTATTTGTTAGTACCCTTATGAATTATGTAGTAATTTTACAAATATATATAATATATATATATATATATATATAGAATGAGTTGTAATATCAAGCTTCCAACTCCATATCTTGACTTGATTGTGCTTTATATATATATATATATATATATATATATATATATATATATTATATATAGTTATATATATTATATATATAACTTAATAGGTAAAGTCGCACACATTTAGCCACATGCAGGTACCCCACACGGCCGGAGCTTAACCCAGTTTCCGTAGCAGAAAGCAACAAGGAGTGTTGCTTGTCGCCCCTGGATGGGATGCTAGTCCATTTCAGGGTTACTCCCAGAATTCTTCCCAGACCCATTTATACACCTGGGTGGGGAGAGAGAATGTGTAGTAGAGTTTCCAATTCCCAACTTGTAAACAATATGACAGCAGAGACTTAATTAAGGGCTTGAACCACCAACTTTCAGATCTGAAGTCTAATGCGCTAACCACTAATTTAACCACCTTGTGAATTAATGAGTGAACCTTTTAAAGCAATATAAACTGAACAAAATAGCATAAATTCTTAAAAATGTATTTAGTTTTGTAATAAAATGCCATGACTTAACAAGACTTTCAAGACAAAAGGTATTAAGTCATTTTTGTGTCCGGACACCATGTCTGAGCATAATGTAAAATTAGTCAAACATTTTAGGATTTTAGTCTGACAATATGTCCAATGACCGACTGTTATTTCCAGCACTGTCTTGTCATATTTATAATTAACAATTCAGTGGTTAGTGTTTGGCATGAGATAGGAAGATCCACTGCCTTTGTGTTGTGTTGTGAGGCAAATACTCTAAGCAGGGATTCTGACAGGGTGCGCAGGTGCAGGACCGCACAATTTGGTCAAACCCGCACAATTCCACACAATTCCTAAAAATCCGCACAATCCCGCACAATACTGAAATATTTGCTTAAAATTTTAATTAAATCAGGTATTTCTATCGATTACCAAGATTTGAGAAACATTTTAGGTTTTTTTTTAGCCTATTTTCCTTCCAAACAATCGAGAAATGCCTCGCTTTCCTTGAACAGCTCGAGCGGATATAAAAAACAACAAGGCGTTCTCTTCGCCGTCCTGGGAACTAGTCTCCTGTTTTATTTCCATCCGACTTCCTGCCGAATTTTTCTTGTAGCTTTTTAGTTGTCGTTTTTCTTAGCAGCCTGTTGATATTTTTTCGTGCCATTCGCTTCCTCTTTCAATTTAATATGTAAGGGACCGAAGAAGAAACACCGAAGAAATGTACCGTCGCACCGAAAATATCAATGTCACTGTGTCTGAATTATTTTTGCAAAGAACTGATCAAGTTTGCGAATCGACAGACAAATTATTAATTAAAGCACTGGAACTTCGGACCGATAGGAGAAAATTATTAAGTTCTGATCAGAATACTGGATTTGATTTTTTCAATCAAGTGAAAGACGTTTTCATTCAGGAAAATGCTCTACGATCTATAGCCTGCGAATACAGCTGCCTCTCATAGCTCCCGGCCGCTAGGGGCGTTCTCGTGAGAGAGCGTCTGCGATTTACTTTGAGAAATTCCATACTGATGACGTAAATCACCCGTTGCTAATCTCGTATAATTATAATAATGTGCATGCGGTGAAACCAAATGAAATGAAAGGTGTTGACAGGCCCATCACAAATCCAACTAGTGCCTGGCGTGTTTGTTGTGACCTTTGTTCACTGGGTTTTGAGTGTAGTTTGATTTTTACAGTTTAGCCCTGATCAGTATGTCTTTTAAAGATCTACCCCTTTTGCATGAAACAAGGGGAGGTTCTTTATAAATCCGTCTGAGCAAAGATTGTGATTCATTTGTCCATGAGGATCGAGGATGTAGGCACACAGGGTTGTATTGTGTTACAAAGGATAACATTTCCTTGCGCGCAGTGGTTTATTATTTCTGTTTCCATCTTTGCCGTGAAAATATTGGCGAAAGAAACTGCCATTTTCGACCCCGGCCATTGTGGTGCCTTGAGTCTAAAGGTAGTCTTTCCGCTAAAAGCAGACTGATGATGATAATTACGGGATTCTTCTTCCCATGTATCGCTGATAAATGTTCATTTATCCAGACGTGCACGAGTGGCGCCGTTTGAAATATCAGTGACTTGCGATATCCGGTCGGTAAATTGACAAAAGTAGAAAAACCTCTTCACTGCAGATAAAACTATAAAAGCCTAAAAACTGACTTGCTTGTAACGTCAAAACATTAAACATAGGATAAATAGATTGAACGCAGAGTCATACAGTTTCTAACGACAGACAAGATTAATCCTCGCAACTGGCGATTGAGTTACAACACTGCATAATGTAAAGCATAATTATGTAAAATTATCAAGTTGGCCAATCAGCGCTCCTGTCTTGATGCGGGACAGATTTTCGTCATCAGTATGGAATTTCTCAAAGTAAATCGCAGACGCTCTCTCGCGCGAATGCCTCTTGCGGCCGGGAGTGATGAGAGGCGGCTGTATTCGCAGGCTATACGATCTATTAAGTTTGTGAGAAAAACAAACATGCTATCAAATTACATTTAGCATGCAATTTGCATACATCTCGGGGTTGTGTTTTCGCGGCAAACTTTCGAAGAAATTGTGTGAACCTTTACTGAAAATTATTCACACTACATAAATGTACGGATTTTTCATAAAGGAACTCGCTCAGATCGGAAACATTTTATTTTGAGGTGGTATTTCGGTTTTACCCGATCGAGTTCATTGTGTCACGCAATGTGATTTTGTTGAGACAAAAAAACTTTGGTACATTTTAATCCCCAAAGTAAAAGGTCTATTTGTATTTTTCATTTTTGCAGAATTGGCTCCCTGTCATATTTTTCCGGCCTGGCTAGAACACTGGTGATTAAATATTTGGTTGGTCACAGGATTGCACAATTTTAATATTTTCCCCGCACCCTGTCAGAATCCCTGTCTAAGTGCCATAAGCTCTCCCTCCATCCAAGCAGACCAAAAAAAGGTCAATGCCTTTTCAATGCATATATTATGTGTGGACTGAGTCCACACACATAATATTCCATAGTATTCCATAATTATGTTACAACTCTTTTCAATTTTATAAGTCAATAATTTTTACAGATTTTGATTTTTGAATCTTAGATTTCTTATAGTGTTATTTTATTTTATTTTCCACTTTCGATTTTATTTTTTATTTTTTAGTTATCTTTTATTTAGTTACAGGACCCTTTTGATAACAGTTCTTTTTAATTATAGAACTGATGGGTTATCCTGTATAAATATTATTATTATTATTATTATTATTATTATTATTATTATTATTATTATTATAAGCGCCAATACTCTGGTAGAGTCCTAGACATCGAACACGGGACATTTACACCTCTCGTATTCACGACAACCGGTGGAATAGGTAAGGAATGCTTGATGTACCACAGTCGCCTATCTGAGATGATCGCGATAAAGAAAGGAGAAGATTATGCGAAAACAATTTCATGGATCCGTGCAAGAATATCTTTTGCACTTTTAAGATCTGCACTGATTTGTCTGAGAGGGTCATGGACTGCAAAGAGAGCATCTTGGGACTTTAGAAGTGCAGACATAGATATAGAGACTGCCAAAGGAGCTATTAATTAGATCATTTATTTTTAAATTATTATTTTTATGAATTCTTTTAATTAGAAATTTTTTTTTTTTAGAAATGAATACTTTTTAAATCGCGTACACAAGAATGATATTTCTTATATTTCGTATATAAATATGTATATATATATTTCTCTTAATAAGTTTTCTTTTTTTTTAACTAGGGTTTTTAATATTTTGTAAACTGTTTAGAGATAAAGTACAGTTTTTTTAATTATTATTATTATTATTATTATTATTATTATTATTATTTTTATTATATTATTATTGTAATCAAAGAAAGCTAAAAGATAACTTCTGACTTTTAAAACAAATGCAAAGTAGGTTAGAAATCACAAACATGAGAAAAGCCATGTTGTACCAGCAGGTTTGTACATCAGTAAATGCTACTAAATATGCAAGTCTTAGAACCAAGAACAAAGACATTTTTAGGCATGCCCCCTGACCATGAGGCTAAGCTTGTATGTACTTGAAAAATTCTATCTAATGGTACTTTAGGAAAGGCTTATTCCCCTAGTGGTTTCATTATACAATAATCTGAAATCTGGTGCCAGCAACATGAGCCATGTGACTCCACAGCAAGCCCAAGCATAATATTTAACTATTATAGTACGAAAGCGTGCGTGATATCACTTAATTCTTAGCCGACGAGGTTGAGGCCGAGTGGGCTAAGAATTAGGCAATATTACGCAAGTTTGAGCGCAATAATACTTTTATAATTCAACACATTGATAACAAAGCACAGTTTGAAGAAAAAGTATCGAGTGGAGTATCGAGGCCGGTCCGTTTTTTTTGCATTCGCTTGTCAAAATGCGAAATTTACCTCCATCATTGGATATACGTCATGTAGAAATAGCGTATATCGATAACTTTTTTACCATATTTGGGCAGTCTATCAATGTGTTGAATTATAAAAGAGTTTGTATGGAGAATTCAGACTTGAAATTAATTTTTAGTCCAACTCTTATGTTATGCTTAGGCTTCCTGTGGTGGCTTGTATGCTTGACTTTTTCCTTTACTGGACAATTTTTTCTGGTTTTGTCCTCAGTACATGGTGGCCTCTGGTGCAAAACTTACCCTGACAGATGACTCGCATGGTACTGGTGATGTCGGTTTCTGGTACAACAACTTGCCCCAGTACCTTGCCGATAACAACGTCACTGAACTGCACTACCTTGAGGGCCCCTCAGAGCAAACAAGCCAAGTGATGTGCAAGAAGTTGGAGAACTGTTTAAATCATCCATTTTGGATAAACTGTGCTAGGTTTTTGGAAGAGATTTAGTTAAAGTGTTTTATTTTTCTTTGAATGTACAGTGAAACCTGTATTACCTGAGCTGCCTGGGTCCCAAAATTTTCTTCCTGTAAAACGAACCTGTATTCAACGGGTCCGGAGAGTGTCCGCTTAATACAGGGGTCAATTTAATAAAACTTTTACACTTGCGTAGCTATTGTTATAAACCTCTGAAACAATGGCTACACTTGTAAATTACTCTTGTAAAAGTTTTATTAAATTGACCCCATGTTTCACTGTAAAAAACTTTAAAAAAGATGCAGTAAAAAATTCATACAAAATAAAGTAGTTACAGCTAAAGCAAGTGCTGCATTAACTAATTTCTATAAAAACCTGTATTTTTACTCCGTTTACACGGCACTGAAAACGCCCCACTTTGGACAGCCTTTTCAGAAGTACACGGTTACACATCGTGACCGTGTAAATGGAAGACGTAAACGTATACAAAACGTTCATTTTGCGAATGATGCCGTATTCGTGTAAACAGGTCCTAAAACGTAGTGCTGATAATTTTGTTCTACAGTCAAACCAGTATATGGCCAGTTTTCACAGTCCCGAATTTTCGCCCATACATACTTTAATTTTGTATTTGCTACCTTATTAAACGGTCATCTCTATTAAGCAGTCACGGTAACCCTTTAGCAGTCCCATGTTTGTCTGTCTTTGTTATTTTTACCTGTAATAAGCGGCCACACTTGAACGCGTTTGTCATTTCTAGTTAAGGTGAAAATATGGTTTAGAAGCAGTTTTGCAACATCCAACTCTTGAAACTCTAGAGTTCCGTAACTTAGGCTTGTGGCGAACAATTGCCACCGCAGTTAAGGCAGAGATCGCTAGCCTGTGTACAGCCACTCCTCCCTTCAGGGAAAATCGGAGAGGAGCGAGCGGTTGCACCCTGGGGGGGGAGGGGGGGGGACTCCCATATGAAAATGACGGGGGTGCTCGTCGTACCTTTTAGGGGGCAAAATTTGTAGATTGGTACCGCTTAGGGTACTAAAATCTAAAATAACCACCGTTAGAATTATCGCGGTACCTTTTAGGGTATTGAGCCGAAAAAATATGCCAGAATATGACATGTGTTGTTTTAGAATTGGTACCTTTCAGGGGTAAAAATTATTTTGAGCCACGCCCATCAAACGAGATTCTGGTACCTTTTAGGGTGTTTTTTGAAAATTTTCGACGAGCACCCCGCCATTTTTATATGTGAGTCCCCCTCCCGGGCGGTTGCACACAGGCTAGCGATCGCTTGATCGTGTTATAATAATGTACGTTAATAAAATTGACATTTGACCACGCCCACAAAGTATTTTTAATGAACCTGTATTGAGCGGCCAATTTCCAAAATCCCGAATTTGGTCGCTTAATATAGGTTCGACTGTATTTTAGACAAGTACTGGAGGGGTGGTCCATGAAGTTTTTGTGCACTACTCCAGGCGTGGGTCACACAAAGTTTTGCATAACTCTTGGTAGTGTCTTGGGGTGGGTCATTTCAAACTGGTCTTTAAAAAAATTCTATACAGTGAACACTCTCTAAGCCGGACACCCTCGGAGGAACCAGCTCTTACTCTCCGCCTTAGAGAGGTGTCCGGCTTGTAGAGAGTAGTTACAGAATTCGACCAGAACAGTTAGCCTGCGAGCCCGAAGCTTGCTCGCAGTACCAGTACCATTTATCGGCCTAGGACATTAATAGCAAATCTGCACGTTGTTTCTACTTCATTTTTATCACTTTCATTTCGTCTTTTAGAGAAGAGCTAGTTTGTAAATTGATAAGCCATTGGATGGTAAGCCAGTTGTTTGTCCTTGCGAATCTCTCGGCCTTTTTACGTTCCCAGGGCGAGGAAACGAGAGTGACAGTCACTCAGTGTACTACAAATCACAAGGAAACCAAAGCGGTATGATGGTAGCCTGCATACTGACGTCTCCTATTTCTTCGTTTCACGCGGAAGTGACATTTAGCTTCTTTCTTACTAATCACGTTCTGTTATGTCATATTTCATTTTTGCCTTTTTAGTCTCCGTTGGTTTGTTTTACAAACCGAAATATCGCGCCGAATATATTCAACTGTTTGTTTTTTATTTCACTTCTGTCTCATTCTCTTCTCCTTGCCGTAAGGATCGGCAGTTTGCCGTTTTTATCTAATTGCTTGTGCCGTTATTGGTCAAGTGGTGTAGGGCGCTTCCTATCTCAACCAGCGCAACCGGTAGCGCTGGCGCGTGTTTAAATTACCTCGATAGAGACAGTGAATAATTTTCTCTTTTTTGTTCCTTTTTAAACAGAAATTTGATGAAATTGGCAACTTTTATCAAAAGTCTTATTGCGACCCAAAACACTGGACTCTGAAGAAAAACCTGTGGCGATTTTTATAGTTTTAGTTTCACTCGCGTCGCCTTATGCAAAGATGTCTGTCTTTTTTGCAATTTTGATTTCCAAATCAGTTTCTCGGGCAATTTTCGGAAATTAGTCATACTAGGAAAAAGTTGTTTTAGTGAGTTTTGTACGGTCTAAATGTACTGTGCAGACGGTCGCGTAATACTGTTTTTGAGAATTGTTAAAATTGAAAAATAGCCCGTCTTCAATCTTAATTCTTGTGCTTCCGACCTTTCACCTTAGTTAAGCTTATCATCAGCTTTCTGTTCAGAGAGCTCCGCTATTAGGCTCAGCCTATCTATATATATTACGGGAAAACAGAAAGCCGCTTAAACGATAAAATGTACAAAAAAACTGGTCCAAGACTTTATTGTAAACTGTTTTTATTACAAAACGTTATTCTCACTTATCGGCAGGAGAGAAATTTTACTCTCTCAACATTAACTTGTTAACAAAACTATGTTCTTTATTATCTACAAACGGTCCCCAAACGACGATAACTCCCCTTCGTTAGGGACGGACCATTAGATTTTTGAGGGGGGGGGGGGGGGGGGGGGGGGGGTTGGGCAAATACCAAAAAAATATTCGAGCACGGCCTTGAACTGCAAAAAAAATATCGTACAAAACGAAAACCCCAGAAAAAAAAATTCCTGCAAAGCTTTATATTTTTAGAACAATATTTTATATCCGGGAGCAGATGGTCAGAACACAAATAAATCACACTGACGTTGTAGAATGTTAGCAACTTATATGCACTTGGGGAGGATCAAATGTTCTATCTTTTCATTGGCTTGTTTAGTTTAGCCAATAACAATGGTTTATTTTTGACCCGACATAAGTTGTGTTTCTTCAAGGCTTTTTAGTTGATTTCATAAGCATGTAAGATATTTTCTGACACAAGGAATGGCTCTTTTATAGTTGTACAGTGGGATTGTAGGTACATGTATATCTCAATGGATGAGAAATACTTTGTTTATGTGTTGTACAACAAGCTTGTAATTGCAGGGGCGGCGCTACCGGTGGGGCAGGTGGGGCATTTGCCCCACCAACTTTCGACGGCTCAAAATGGCGGTGGGCGGAGATGAATAGTGTAGCAACATCCTTTGACCAGATCTGATGGCGGGGCGCTTTAATGCATTAGAGTTTGCAAAATAAATATTCCGTTAATTAATCAAAAGCCTACAATTTTAGCATCGGAGATATTGTGACTGACTTTAGACTGGAGATTGGATATTGTGAACCAAGCATTTCAATACCCCTTGAGTTACTCGGACGTCAGCTATCGGACTCCAGCTACCGACAAATCCATCAAAGAAATCCATCAATGCTGTGAGTTAGCGCTCGGCCTCTGCCCTAAGAAGGCTCAGACATATCTACGAACAAACTATGTCACAAGAAAGATTAAATCATTGAATTATCCAGACATTGCATTAAATGACAAATTGAACATGGCTGATATTGGAGATCAGTTTCTTTCTGCCTCTAATGACAGAGAAAATCGCTTTGGAAAATTCGTTTCCAAAGCCTTCCCATACTGAAAAGAATTGACAGAGAATATTCGAGTGACAGTCGAATTTACTTTGAACAAACAACCAAAATGGAGTTACACACAAGTTTAAGAAAGTGTTTCGTGTACATGTACTTTTCATGAGAATTAAACTGAACTCAAAGCTGGCCTTGGAAACTGTTTCTCTGGTCTCAGGAACGCTGGAAATAGCATTTCAGAGAGTTTCATTTCAAAAATTTCCCGGGGGAGCATGCCCCCGGACCCCCCTAGAAGCTCGCGCCTTGGGCGCTCGGCACAGGAGATTCTCCCCACCAACATTATATTTCAGGTGCCGCCCCTGTAATTGTAAGATGGTTGGGTGTACTACGATGGGCTGTAGAAGCGACATCAACAGGGGGCTAATGTAAAGAAAATTGTAGGGGCAGTTACAACACCGCGGCCAGGCTTCATGCTTTCAAGCTGCTGGTACATCAGATCTGACTTGCTATAGTATTCCTGTCTCTAGTATGGCCTTTCTAGTATTCCTAACACGTATATGTGTCAGGCATTAAAACATATAGACTCGCAAAAAAAATATCATGCAAGCAAATCATGGCAAAAAGAAAAATCCTGCACAGTCTCGAGCGTAGAAAAAAATATCCTGCACCAAAAAATTGCCCAACCCCCCCCCCCCCCCCCCCCCCCACCCCCCTTCAAAAATCTAATGGTCCGTCCCTTAATAAAAAATATGTGCCATAGTAACAGAAAGTAGCAGCCCCCATTACTTTTGGAATTAGCCGCTTCAAGGGACCGCAACTTTTGGGTAGCAGCTACTCAGTGTAGGGCGGCCGTTAATTTCGGACTGCTAAAATACGCGAACAATACATTCCGAGAAAGTTATTGAGCAAGGCAAATACGACCACAGGATGTAGGGTAAAACTACTTTCCAAAACACAGTACAGTATGCCGCAGTCAGCACTATATTTTCAAGCGATTGTTGCATCAGAATTGATTTTAAGGAAATATACTTTATGTTTTAAAGTCAGTACCTAAGATCGGCAAGCCCGTTACATTCGGGAGGCTGTTACGTTTCCCGAAATTACTAGATCTCAAAATTAACGTTACTTTCAAGGGCCTTTTCCTTTGGAAGTCTAGTGCAATATCTTTTTCAACATTTACATTTAACAGCTGAAAACAACCGTGTTGCTATGAGCAATATCTATGCATGGTCCCACTCGGAAAACATCAAAACTTAAATTCACCGTGGCGGGGTCGACACATACCAGCCTACACGCACACGCAACTTGTTACTTAAAAATTGATGAATAAGTCCTTTCGCACAGTAGGTGCGCATGCCTGTTTAAGAGGAAATTCACTCATTCTACTCGGCTCCAGAGCCTTTGTCTTTTTACACGGCGAAGGGCTCGAGACAAAGTTTAAACAACATCGAAAAAACCTTGAGATCAACGGATGAGATTAACATCTCTACACTATTTTTCTTTTTATATTAAGGGAATTGGCTCATACCCCGCATCCTTGTCACGGTTACTTTCCCGCGGATTGGCCGAAACCCTGGTATTTTCATATAGCGGATCATCCTTTCCCTCTAAACCAAGGGTCTCATACAAGTGTTCTGAATTTTGCATATTCTCGTAAATGTTCCCTTGTGGAGTAGCATTGGTTTCCACTCCATTGCTCCTTTCAAATTGACCGTTTCCCCGATGAGGAGTCTGGTCCGGTAGAGCCAGTGGGCACTTGTCACGCGAGGCAGCCATTTGATCCTGCGTGACATACCTTTCTCCACTTTCTCTTTTGGCTGTGTTTTTGCACCCGTCTTTATCGAGAGACCCAATACTGTCGTACAATCCCGAAGTGCGGCTCTCTGCGAGTTTTCTTTGCTCTGTATTCAAATCAACGCTTAATCCGCATTTTTCAGGGTAGTTATCAGCCGGCAAGTTTCCGTTAGGTTCATGTAGGACTACCGTGGCAAGATCTGTTTCGTCAGACAACAACCGCTCCGTCAAAGAATCTTCGGCGAGGATATACTGCGGAGGCTCGTATCTGATGCTAGAAGCACCTCGTGTGACTGCGTCTCTCGATCTGTTCGTCCTTCTGGTTTCGATTTTCTGCAGTGGGATTCCTCCATTTTCCTGCCTTCTCTTACGCGAGCGTCTCCTTGCTGAGACGAAAACGGCTATTAATATAATCATCAACAGAAGAGCGCCGGCTGCTGGTGCTCCTATCATTAGAATCTTGTTGAAGAAGCCAGAGTTTGATTTTTCGTCAGCTGAAAACGACAAAAGATAAAACTGATACATGAAGATTTGAATCGCTAAATTAGGAGATGAAGTTTAAACAACAACTAGTGTTGGCAGGACTTTTGGTGATTCGTAAGCGTTCTTTTGCACTTAGAACGTCTGATTAAATTTCTTAGCTTTTGTACAGTAAACACCCACATATAAGAACCTAGCTTTTTTCAAGTTAGCCTAGAAAGGTTCTTTTATATTTGGTGTCTACTAAGTATTTAGGCTATGTAGGTTCTTAATAGTTCCTTATTCTCTTAAGAGGAAAAAGTGCTTGCTTTTGGTCTGTATGGGCGTCAGTGGTCCCTGAGTACCACTCATGAGTACTGCTCATTGAAACTGTATAAATCTATAATCAGGAGAGACACTTATTTGTGGACTTTCAGAACGCGTGTTTGAAAAGAATTAATGATTTCAAATTTTGCAAAGTGAGAGAAGAGGGGAGGGTGGGGGGGGGGGGGGGGGGGGGGGGGGGGGGGGGGGGGGGGGGGGGGGCGGGGAGACATGGCAGTGTCCAAACAGTTGTGTCCTAGACTGTAGGCAGGTAAAGCAAATCTATAAGATAAGCATTACCTTTACTGGCTAGAGCAACAGCTGGCGTATTTTCTGTTCCTGTTAACGTTTTCCTCGCAGATTTGGAATCAGTCGAGGTTCTTTCGTTAGCCGGATCTTGGGAAAAAGCAACACCTGCGACAGAGAAAATCTGCGTCAGAACATCCTGAATTCCGCACAGAAATCAAGAAGATATTTTAGACATTCGTTGCAACCATAATGTATTGTACAGACCACTTTGGCTGCCCTAAATCCTTTATGGCGGTTTCTTCTGTTTTATCTGAAAGCTGGCACAGGAACGTTCCCTTAATTTTGACCGTTCCCAGTTCCCTTTTCGCATCATTGGTGTTTTTCGATCAACGCTAAATTACCCGCCCCGCACATTTTTCAGGGGTACCTATCGGCTGGAAACTGGTTCCCACTCTAGGCCCCGCTTTCGCTCTCGTGCTCAGCCTTCCCCCTTCCCCGGCATCGAACGTACTCTATAAATCTGTGATTACTACTAGTTTATTATTGCTTTCGACGATGGCTTGTTTGAGATTTTGGTCAACACCGATGGATCCGCTCCGCACATTTTTCAGGGGCACCTCTCGGCTGGAAATTGGTACCAAATCCTGGCCAAACACACTTTTTTAATCTGTGATTACTACTAGCAAGTAATCGTAATTGGACTGAGAGGAGTACAATTCATAATAGTAATTGGACTAAGTGGAGTACAATTCAGGCAGTAATCGGGCGAGTAATTTCAAATCGGCCGAGCATGTAGCGCGAGGACGATTTGAAATTACGAGCACGATTACCCCTGAATTGTACCACACGAAGTTCAATTACTAATTAATCGAATCAATAACAAAATTAGAGATTAAAAATTCTATGTGGAGATTTTTTGTTCTCAAAACGTCAAGGTTATTTTCTATCAGTTTGAAAGCAGGAGAAAACAGCGAGAAAAAGAACCCATTTAAGTGCACCTGATAGACGCGCGCAACGTAGGTGTCCAATTATAGCTATCCAAGTAAATAAATCGTTTATTAGATAAATCACTTTGCAGTCCGAAGACTTATAGTTACAAAAAGTTGTAATTGGATAGCTGTAATTGGACACCCACGTGACCGCGCGCCAATTTCGCAAGAAATAGGCGCGTGTATGACCAATCACGATCGAGAATTTTGTTATTGATACGATTAGGGGAGTAATCGGGCGCGCCCCAGCCACTCCCAGCCTCGCCTTATGATGGAGTGTGGATCTGTTACTGCGGATATTTTCTGTCAGTTTGAAACCAGTAGATAGAGAAACAGCAAAAAAGAACCCATTTAAATCCACCTGATTGACGCCCGCGCAAGGTAGGTGTCCAATTAGCCTGAATTTCAGTCGTCTCCTCTGATTGCTGACTCCCGGGAGCAGACAGCCAAAACAACAACAACTCAACTCGCTGAAAAAAAAATTCACTTTATATATAGCGGGATGTGGGCGTTAACGACTGCTGAGTTAAACCTGTTACTCCTCTCAACCCTCGAAGCTTTGAGAAACCAAAATGGCGGTTAAACACTGAACTTATTTTAATATTCAGCACTCGCCCACCAAACAAAACACCTGTACTGTAGGCTTATTTGTGCGCCACAGAATTACGTAAAACTCTACTGACCTGTTGTCTTTAGCTGCTCTTTGGTAGAAACACTTGGCAACGTGTCAACGTGCACAGTTGATGGTCTCTGCGGCGTTTGCAAAGCAGCTATAAAAAAAGAGATTTTTTAGACTGGCTTGCGCCTGTCTGTAGGATTTGCTCCAAAAAGGACGGCTGATTAGAGAGGTGGGGGGAGGGGGGCTTATTTGAGAGCGGAGGCTTTAGTTAATAGAGGATCTATGGTAATTAATCATTCGAAAATGGATGCTGTACTTTTTTCCTCACCTGTTGTAATCGCTAACGTAGAAGACTTTGTGCTCGGTTTTGTAGTTTGCTTTGTTGTTCTCGTTGATTTTTCTGTAAAAAAAAAAAACAATTAGATAAATACATGAAAGGTCTTGATCATGATTTGCATAAACGTTGACAATTTTATATGTACGCTTGTAACCATATAGAGTGATATTTTGTATAGAGGGTAAAGCTTAACTCGTTTTACTAAGACCACAGTACACACACCCGTGCAGTCGGAACACGTTTAGAGTTTTCAAACAACAGATCGACATGAC